>OX456523.1:184842034-185334534 GCA_949748255.1 Eustalomyia histrio | reverse complement strand
GGATCTTTTTTGAAATTATGAGTGTTGCCGTCGGTTAATTCTTTTTATCTCTTGTGTTTTTTTTTCTATTCTTTGGTGGTCATTGATCTACATATTTGTTTTTGTATTAAGAGGAAATTTGCATTAAGTGAAAGTCATTGATCTACATATTTGTTTTTTTTTTTGTATTAAGAGAAAATTTCCATTTTTTCTTTCTTGTATTTATGTTCTATTTTTGTTTTTATTTTTTTGTGTTTGGTATATACATTCTACATATAAATGTACAAGTAGGTCATAAATTAATTATTTATTAATGTGACATTTTCATTAATCTACAAATTTTTGTGTTTTAATGAAATTCGAATCTGTTTGTTTGTTTTGTTCGGTTTTGTTTCTTGTAATAAAGCGGTAATTGGAATCTGTTAGTGTTTTCTTTGTTTGATTGTTTGTTTAGTTGAGTATAATAAAAAACAATACTAAAAATTAGTTTTATTTTACTTTCTTTTGAAATAATTCTTAAATTAAAATCTCATTAAATATTTCTTATAAATTTAAATACGTATAATATAATAATTTCGGTTATTTTTTTTTATTTAATTAAAAATTTAGATGTTTATGATAGAGATTTATAAGATCGTTGACTGAATTTTCTCTAAATTTATAGACGATGCAACTACATGTATCAGGTCCTTCAGTACATCTGTCGTCAGACCATATGCAATCCTCAAAATGCTCTCCATGCGCTGAATTAAGAATTCTTTTATTCTCATATAATTCGAAATAATCAGCGTTCTTTTTTCTCTTAAAATTTTTTGATTATTAAGCAAAATAAAACACTGGTATTTTAGTTTTCTATTTTAAGAATACATATTTTTATTTATAATTTTAAGACATTGTTTTTAAGTGTGTATTTTCTAAATATTTAATAAAGATAATAAAAATGGAAAATTGCCTTCATTTATTTTAAAGTTTAAAAATTTTTGTAGTAAAAGAGCATTTTTCAGTGCACATGTTCCATGTTTGTGAGAACTACAACGGATGCAATCGGGATATTTTTCATCGAGCTCTCTTAAATTACAGCAGTTGATATTTTCTATATTGAAAACGTTTTTCCGCAGCATATTCTCCAACCACTTTTTCTTTTCCAAACCCTTGACAAAAATTAAAGAACCCTCTGTGTTTGATTTGAGAAATTCGCACACAGACTTGAATGATACGGATCCATCTTCCCATTGCAGATGATGATGATTTTTTGTTAACCAATTGACTTGTTTTTGATTCTTTGGTGATAAATAACTATAATCGAAGGGGGGTTTTATGATGAAATTTATATACTCCTTAGCGTTAAAAACCAATGCAATTTCTTTGGCAATAAAATTATTAGAATCTGCTCTAAAGCCTTGGAGATCAATAAAAACTTTGGCATTTCCATTGCTTAAACAATTTTATGAACCTGTCCTCTCAAAGGCGTATATTCAATTAAACGATCATGAATAAGAATGCAGTAAGCTGATGAGTTTGGTGGTATATTGATGCCAGTCTCAAACATAATTTTTATATCAATCGGACCCCTTGCAACCGTTTCATTTTGATGGCTTACATCAATAACTGTAATAGGAGCTTTATTTTTGAATTCTTGACAAGTGAGTAGAGGTTGAGGTTCTCTCATATAGTAGTTTTGTTGAAATCTGACATACATATCATAGAGGATGGCAAACCGTTCTTCCCCAAATTTAATGTTTAGATCATCATAAGGATATGACTCTGAGTTTAAATGAACTTTGATGTTGGTTAAATCACAATTAATAAATTTATTCTCACGCAGGAATGCTATCAAAACGAAGCGAGGTCGTTCCCTATTTGCAGATTTTTTAACATTCCAAATGTGATTAGTTCCGCTTGATAATTGAGGATTAAAATGACAGTCCCAACTGCGGAATGCTATTGGTAAATTTGTTCCATTTTGTATAATTTTTATCATATTTATTTTACTCAAGTCAGAAAGCTGTACATGTGGTATCCTCTATGAAATATTCTTAATAGTAATTTTTGGTTTTTGAACAGATGCTGTTGAATATACGAGATCATCATCACTTTTGCTACGAAGTAATATCAATTCATGTTTGGAATTTAAAATAATTTTATTAAAGTCTTCAGCAAATCCCAATAACATTTTTAATGGTACATAAAAGTTAAAGTGTCGATTTATTACATTTAGGTCATCTACTTTACAGCATTTTCCATGAGAGCACCGTCCGTTGCCATCAAAGAAACATAATTTTTAATATTAGTTGAAACTCCTAGGTGTCTTGTGCGATCAATTTCAATGCCATTTAGCTCATAACGAATTTCATCAAATAGATGAGCAACAAAATTATTTTTCAATCTGAAAGCAGAAGATGCTACCACTTTTTTACTATCGCCGCTTTCTTCTTCTACTAAACCTTCAATGTAAATAAAACTTTCACTCGGCAAAACATACAAATCCTGATTTTGTATTGATATTCTTATTTCATCGTTATTTTTAAATGATTGCAAGTATGGAGTATAAGTGTGATAATCTTTTTTTATAATGCTTTCATCCGATAAGGGTTTATCCAAAACATTAATTATTGATCTCATTCTCTTTGGTGTTGCTTCTTCAATTGGAAATTCAATGATTTGAGAAAATTTCTATTTGATTCTGTTAAATTGTTGGCTGAATGTGAAGATGAGAACAGCGTGGACGCTAATTTTGGTTTGACTGATGGTAATAATATGGATTTTGGGGATAACAATGTGGT
This sequence comes from Eustalomyia histrio, assembly GCA_949748255.1. Classification (NCBI taxonomy): domain Eukaryota; kingdom Metazoa; phylum Arthropoda; class Insecta; order Diptera; family Anthomyiidae; genus Eustalomyia; species Eustalomyia histrio. The sequence continues at coordinate 185,331,772 of OX456523.1, read as the reverse complement.
ATAAGGAATGCTCTTTGAGAGAATTTCTTTGTTGTAAATTATCATTATTTTCTTGGCCTTAAATGTAATGGAATAGTAATTTCTTCTCCTCGAAAATTAATTAAATCACCGTCTTGATCAACTATCCGTAGTGTTAGTGAACTTACTTCTTTGGAATTCACTGGCAAATAGATGAGATTTGTAGGTATTTCATCCATTTTATAGCCAGGTGGAACATTTATTGTAAATTCGTGTAATGTATGTGCATGAGAATTGTTTATATATGTGTTTACCACAATATTACATTCTATCCGCAAGAGATTTAGCTTAAAAATATTTACTGGTAGATCTGAGAAATGGGGGACATTAGGAGAGAGGACATTCTTATTGAAGCCAAACAATTTTCCTATCGAATTCTTCTTGTTAAAGTATATCGAATCTTCGGAACTATAAAATTTGACTCGCATTGTATTGTTATTAGCTTCTATAATAATTTTCTTCTTCCCCAACCCATCTTTCTTATATTCCCCCTTTATGAAATCAACAATATCATTCAGCTCATAGGATCCAATAGGTATTGTAATAATTTTACTACCAATGTGAAACAAATTATTGTATTTGTCCACATTTGGTATGCTGTTGTATGTGTGAAAATCTACGAGAGCACACTCGTAATCGCCGTTTAAATTTATTGGAGGAAAGTAATTTGCTGATAAATTTTAGGAGTTTCCGCTCAATGTTAGTGTAATTGACATTTTGCTTACCAAATGGCTAATGTAGGAAATAAAACAAAATATTGTTTTTTAAAGGGTTGCTTTTTTCTTTATTTTAGATAATTTTATATCAATACTTAAAGTACATGTAGTATATACCTATATATATATATATATATATATATATATATATCTATATATATATATCAATTTTAACATTCTTTCCAGAAGATTCTCATTTATTAACTTTATTATCATCTTTCTTCTGATTACATTTATTTTCATTGTGATCATTACTACCACAATAATTACAATACTTTAGTTTTTCATATTTAATCTCAGAGCTCTTAAAAATCTTATCCATTCTCCTCCTGCTAATATATAAATATAATGTATTATCAAGCTAAAGTTTTTTATTCAACTAAAAAAGTGGAGAAAACATTTAATCCTTTTATACTTAATTTTATAGTCGTAAAAGTAATCACACACATTACAAAATATCATTTTTATTTATCCAAGAATTATGCTGATTTGAAAAACCCAACCATTTCACGAATACTTTATTATCTTTAGTTTTAATAACTTTTTCTACAAGATATGTATTAGGCAGTCGAGTTTTTGAGAGTTCTTCATCATAGAAGGCACCTTTAATTCTATTTCCCTCGTAATCCACCAAAATATTTGTTGCTGGATAAGTGTTGTTTATAGATTTGATTTTAAAAATTTCTGTTGTCCAGTTAGGTGTGTATCCCTTTTCAAAAATATGTTTATATTTGCTGATGCGTACCGAATCTCCAACATGAAATTTTGAGATTTTGTACATTTTCAAGTGATTATACACTGTGTCTAGTAACATTTTCTCATTCGTAGAATTAACATTAATGGGTGCCATTTTTATGGTACGATGAATCTTGTGATTGTACTCATCAATTAAATCTTTATATAAATCAATCCATTGATATGATCCGTTGTAGCTAAATTCCTTCCACATCATACCTTTAAGAGTTCTATTGAATCGTTCAACAATAGACGCTTTCATTACACTATACGTTGAGTAGTGATTAATATTATGCTTTTTCATCAATTTACTAAAGTTTTTATTAAAGAATTCCTTGCCATCATCAGTATGTAAATTTTTTGGCACACGACCCAAATTCAATATATTTTCCATTGCTTTGCAAACATCCGATGAACTTTTAGATTTGAGAGGTGCTGCCCAAGCATATTTTGAAAACGTATCAATGACCGTTAGCAGATAACGATAGTCCTTGTTATCCGATGAATAATTACCCATTTCAACTAGATCTGCTTGCCATAAATCATCAATGCATTTCATTACAACTCTTCGACGCTTAAAATTTTTTCGAGCCTGTTTATGCAACTCTTTTACCAGAATTCTCTTTGTATTCATTATCGACAACATATATTAGTTTATTATGTTATCAGTGTTAGACATCATATGTAACACATCTTCCCTCGGCATCAATTTAGTAGTAAACTCTGCAAAAGTTTAATTCGTTGACGCAACAACTCAAGTTCCTTGTCAAAGTACGATTTTTGATTATGATTTATATCAGAAATTTTCTTATATACTACATCATTATTTTTATCTATATTCAAAAGTATGTCTGTCTGCATTTTGTTGACTTGTAAGAGTAGAAAGTCTTTTGTGACGGCGTCGTTTTCTTCCACAGGGTTCGCAACATTTTTAATTCTTTTGTTTTGGATATTAAAGTTCTTATCGCTATCCAAAATGGGACCAAATATTTTCGAAGCATTCTTTCTTATTATATAATTATAGTTCAGCTTAGAATTGTAATAGTGTCCGAACTTGTCGACAGACATTTTCAATATATATCCTTTACTCACAAAACTTTATATATATTATAATATTATATCAGCTTCCTGCAGTTCTTCGATAATAGAAACAATTTCATTGTTATGATTGTTATGACCAGCAGATTGAGAGGCGATTAATAATCTGAGGCGGTCAACTAACTCATTCGGATCATTCCAATATACATAATTAGGTTTATTAGAATTTAATTTCATTAGACCACTTCCTGTTTTGTCATTTTTAAATAATTTGCTGATAATGTTTACATATTTGTAGGCCCTTGTCCCTTTAATTTGTCCGTCTGATTTATAGTCTCTTTTGTGAGCATTTGTCTCCATTAAAATCTTTTTGTAAATCTCCAATTCTGTTTTATCATAATTTTTTGGAGTTTTATAAAACATTAACTGAACCAAACCTGGTGTTAGCAACCAATTTTGATTTCCTAGCATAATTTTATCATCACTCAACTTAATGTAGCTATTCCCAAATTTCCACTCACCATTCGAATCTTTGTAAGGACCATAAAGCGTTTCCAGTTCATTTTTTCGAGCTAAATGCGATAAATCGAGTGAGTTTATTATTGTATCGTTTGTAACATCAACGGGGGATTCAGTTTGGTAGTAAATATCATCATCATCATCATCATTTTCATCAATTGTTTTGTATTCATCACTCGTAAAATCTTTCTTTGGGGTACTTGTCCCCAGTTTCATTGGTAATTTTCTAAACGATAAACTCGTCTCATTTTCTATATCATTTTTTATTTCATTTTTAATTTCTTCTTTTTCATCTTTAGAAATTCTCTTTTCTTTAGAAGAATTATTTATAAATTCTTTCAGCGGGTTAGTTATGGGCTTAAATGTTTTTTGTAGTCTTTCATGAGTATTAGCTTCACCCATTTTTATGCTTCGAAATTTCTTCTTCAAAGCATTTCTTACCTTGACCAGTTCCTCCAACACTTCAGTCATATCAGACCAGGAATAGTTAAGAAACAGACCAGGAATAGATCAGCAAGAGACCAGGAATAGTTAAGTGTAATTATTTAAATGTTTTTAATTTGTTAATCCTATCGATTCAAGAGGTCAAACTTTACTAATATCATCATATTATTCGAACATCCTTATATTTCAATGAAAACATTAAATGTCTTTCTATATCGACCAGCATTTAAGTTATCATCTTTACATATTGTTAAAAATCCATAGTTTTCACTCCAACATTCTTGACATATTTTACGAAATTGTTCAAAGGACATATCCGTTCCAACATGATCACTATAGACGTGTTTCATATTCATTTCATCCTGCTTAAACATTATAATCATATTGGCATTATCTCGTATCAAATGTTTAGGTATTCGGGTATAAGTTTGACACAAGTAAAATGAATCCACATTTTTGTGACGACCCATACAAAAGTGTGCACGTATATTATTTTGATTTTCACATGCAACGTCATCAAATATAATTATTGAGTTATTTTTAGCTTCATCTGGTGGAATAACACTTTCATTGTTAGAAAATGTAAAATAACCCATTCCTTTAATCGTTGAAACGAGTTTATTTAAGTACTCATATTTAGGTTGAAATGATGATTTCGAATATAAATAGATGTTTTCGAATTTTAATCCATTAGGACTTTCAATCAAACTAATCATTACATTAGTCTTTCCACAGTTCGAAGGTCCCACTATAAGTGCTCTTATAGAATTTGGCAATAGAGAACTGTGTTTTCTTCTCATATCTGTACTTGTTGAGGAATCAACATTCCTAACAACTATATTTTTATGTTGTTTGGTCAACCGCATTTTAACAACTAAAACCAAAGTTTTAAATTTCCCTTTTAATTAGTTTCCAGATTATATAAATAGGTCTAACAATATCATAGAATTATCAATCATATGCATTCTGTCACTGGGAGTGGATTAGTAGATAGAGTAATAAATTCTCTACCATTTGAACTTCATTTAACCGGGTTATGAATTTTGTGGACCAGGTACTAAGCTAGAAAAACGTTTAAAGAGGGGTGATAAGGGGATAAATCCGTTGGATGCTGCTTGCAGAGAGCACGATATTGCTTACTCTCAAAATAAGGAAATCAGTAAGCGACACCAAGCAGATAAAATACTTGAAAATCGAGCCTGGGAACGAGTTTTATCGAAAGACAGCAGTATTGGAGAAAAAACAAACTCATATTTTATAACTAACGCCATGAAGGCTAAAGTCAAACTCGGCATGGGTCTAAAGTCAAAAAATAAATTTGGAAAGAAAATTTTTGGCACAGCAATACGAATGGCTACGGCAACTTTAAAGAAAGAAAAACCTAAAGATATAAACGACGCAATTAAAATTGCTCGTAAAGTTTTAAATAAATCGCTGAAAGGAAAAAAATCAAAAGTTGTTATACCTCGCATTATCAATGTACCGAAAGTTGGAGGGTTCTTACCATTAGTGCCAATACTAACTGCTTAAGGGACCTTAGGTGGTCAGTCATCAGGTGGAGCAGCTATTGTTAAAGCTATTAATACTGCAAAAGATGCTAAGAAACAACTCGAAGAGGCTACTAGACATAATAAGAAAATGGAGGCTATAACAATGGGAAAGGGTCTTTATCTTAAACCATATAAGAAGGGGTATGGTCTTGTATTCGATAAAATGTCAAAAAACTAATTAAGATGCTCCCCAAAAGACCACTTACTGATATCGATTTGATTAAGTTTACCACACATATTCCACACTTTAGAGGTATTTTTATGAGAGATTCACTCCCCAAACATCCTCGACGAATAGAATGTGGCATTGTTAATCTGGATTCCTCAATTGGAGCAGGCACTCATTGGGTAGCATACTACAAAAATAAAGATCATAAGGAGTACTTTGATAGTTTTGGAAATTTGCAGCCACCACTTGAATTAGTAGCATATTTGGGCTCAAATATAGTGTACAATTATAGAAGACATCAAAAATATAATTCATTTAATTGTGGTCACTTATGCCTGAAATTTTTGTATGAAATTATTAATAAATAAAAACGCATTTTTTTTTCTTTTTGTTTTCAATGTATTTTAATATTTTTATTTCTCGTTGTTTAATACAAATTTACAATTTCATTTCCAAAGCGGATATTTGCCACTTTCAGGAACAATATATTCATTTATATCAAATAACTCCAACTCTAATCGGTAGTGTTTATCGTCTACTGTAGGTAATTTTTTGATGAAGTAATTGCCAGATGATAACTCCTTTATCTCATCATCAGTTATAGCATTAAATCTTTTTGGCAGAAAGATGACACAATTTTCTCCCTCAATCTGGATACTTTCCCCATATTTCGTTTGCATTTTAATTGCTTTTAATATTTTGTATAATTTAAGATCCTCCATATCTTTAATATGGAGAATTGGTTTGTTGTTGAGGTCATCAAATTTGTTTATTAATGATTTTGATACAGCGCTCATGGTTGTTGTTTCTTTGAAGACTTTGTTAAGAATAAAACTTTTACATGAATTAAATTTTAAATTAACTTCTTATTATATATTAAAATTACTACAATAAATTGCATGGACTAATATGAAAAGAGAAATAAATTTGTTTCTCTTTTTTTTTTTCTTTTTTTTTTTTTAAAGACGGATTAATTCTTCACTCTTTATTTCAAAATATTGTGAAATGTATCCTAAAGATATTACGATAAATTGCTCACTTTATTTTTATAGTATTGTATTGTCAAATAGTTTAAATATTCACATTATAAATGCGGAGGGTACAATAAAAAATAATAATTTCTGGATTCAGACAGAAAGAACGACTCAGACGATTAAGATGTCAATGCGGGAACAAATTGTAGAATTCCTTAATGAATATAAGGAGTTTATATGTCTAGAAAATTTACACTTCTTTTTAAAGAACGCTGATTATTTCGAATTATATGAGAATAAAATAATTCTTAATTCAGCGCATGGAGAGCATTTTGAGGATTGCATATGGTCTGACGACAGATGTACTGAAGGACCTGATACATGTAGTTGCATCATCTATAAATTTAGAGAAAATTCAGTCAACGATCTTATAAATCTCTATCATAAACATCTAAATATTTAATTAAATAAAAAAAAAAAAATAACGGAAATTATTATATTATACGTATTTAAATTTATAAGATATATTTAATGAGATTTTAATTTAAGAATTATTTAAAAAGAAAGTAAAAATAAAACCAAATACATGTAAAACTAATTTTTAGTATTGTTTTTTATTATACTCAACTAAACAAACAAACAAACAAAACACTAACAGATTCCAATTACCGCTTTATTACAAGAAACAAAACCGAACAAACAAACAAACAGATTCGAATTTCATTAAAACATAAAAATTTGTAGATTAATGAAAATGTCACATTAATAAATAATTAATTTATGACCTTCTTGTACATTTATATGTAGAATGTATATACCAAACACACAAAAAAATAAAAACAAAAATAGAACATAAATACAAGAAAGAAAAAATGGAAATTTTCTCTTAATACAAAAAAAAAAAAACAAATATGTAGATCAATGACTTTCACTTAATGCAAATTTCCTCTTAATACAAAAACAAATATGTAGATCAATGACCACCAAAGAATAGAAAAAAAAACACAAGAGATAAAAAGAATTAACCGACGGCACTCATAATTTCAAAAAAGATCCTTGTCACTTAACACCTAGCCAATCACGAACAAGAAAAATTTTGTATAACCACCACTTTTACATTACAAGCAAAGAACCGACAGTAGAATGTATATGCCACCAAAGAATAGAAAAAAAAACACACAAGAGATAAAAAGAATTGACCGACGACAACACTAACAACAAAGACCCTCATTACTTAACACCTAGCCAATCACAATTTTTGTATAACCACCACTTTTACATTATAAGCAAACAACCGACGGTTGTTCTGTATATGCCACCAAAGAATAGAAAAAAAAAACACACAAGTAAAAAAGGGCTAAATTCGGCTGTGCCGAATCTTTGAATACCCTCCACCATAGGGGCTGAAGATGATATACGTATATACTTAATTTTGCATGAACTGTAATATGAATATGTTTTGTCAATTTATGTAATTTAAATACCAAACTGCTCGGGAGGATGTTCAATAATCTGGGTAAAAATTGACAGACGGACAGACAGACAGACAGACAGACGGACGGACAGACAGACAGACAGACAGACAGACAGACAGACAGACAGACAGACAGACAGACAGACAGGCGGACGGACAGACAGACGGACATACAGACAGACAGACAGACATCGCTAAATCGACTTAAAATTTCATAAGGTTCACGAATATATATACTTTATGGGGTCTTAAACCTATTTTTTTTCGACATGTTACAAACGGAATGACAAACTGATATATACCCTCACCATATATGGCGAAGGGTATACCAAGAGATAAAAAGAATTAACCGACGGCCACACTAACCACATAATTTCAAAAAGACCAAAAACAAATATGTAGATCAATGACTTTCACTTGATCATAAAAATTTTGTATTACAACCCTTTTATATTATAAGCATACAACCGACGGCCACACTAGAAGGCAATTAAATCAATATGAGTCAACATCAAAAATGAAGGCAATTAAAGCATTTTGTGTCAACATCAAAAATGAAGGCAATTAAAGCATTTTGTGTCAACATCAAAAATGAAGGGCAATTAAATCAATATGAGTCCCCATACAAAAGCCATTAAATCAATATGAGTCCCCATACAAAAAGCCATTAAATCAAGTTGAGTCCCCATACAAAAAGCCATTAAATCAAGTTGAGTCCCCATAGAAAAGCCATTAAATCAAGTTGAGTCCCCAATCTCCTACTACTTATTAGTTTAGTGCTATTTGCTTTTCCTGTCAATGTTCGAATTCGCGTATTTAATTTTTAGTGGTTTGTTGTTGTTAAATATATTTAAAATAGGTCGGGGTAACACTTTTGTGACATCTACAAAGATAAATCATGACTTGGAGCTTGAAGTTGACACATAAACTATTGGTCGACATATCATTAAACAAAATATATTTGGTAGAAGTCCAAGAAAAGTTTCATTGCTGAATTCAAGACAGGTGCGCAATCGAATTAAGTTTGCTAGAACTCACAGTGATTAGCCTCAGACTAAATGGCGCAACATTCTTTGGACAGACGAGTCCAAAGTGGTTCTTTTTGGTACGCCTGGTACAAGAAAGTTTGTAAACAGACCCAAGAACATGGAATACGATCCAAAATTTGTTTTGAAGACTGTCAAGCACGGTGGTGCAATAATCAACGTCTGGGGGTGCTTTTCATACAATGGTACAGGATCCATATATTGGATAAAAGGCAACATGGACTCCCTTATGTATGCGGACATTTTAAAAACAATAATGTTGCCTTACGCAGAGTTTCAGCAGGACAACGACCCAAAACACACAAGCAAAATTACAAAAAAAATGGTTTTCCGACAACAAAGTTGAGGTTTTGGTATGGCCAGCGCTCCAGATCTGAACTCCATTGAAAATCTTTGGGGGATGTTAAAAAGGCTGTATTTAAAGATAAACCTGGAAATCTACAGGAATTTTGGGCGTCTGTGAAGTCAGCTTGGGAAAATGTCCCCATTGAGAGGTGCAGATCTTTAGTTGACTCCATGCCACGCCGTTGCGCCGCTGTTTTAACCAATAAGGGATATTCTACAAAATATTAAGGTACCTAACAAAACATGTTAAAAAAAAAATGAATTTAATTATATGTTTTTATTTGACAGCTATTTTCCAAAGCTGCTACTATTTCTTCGCACAGTATAATTCCAACTTCCCTAATAATTTTACGTTTTATTTTCTGAAGTAAAACATTTGTTTTAAGTTTTTATTTTTCTTCCAAAATTCGATGTGAAAATAATAAAATACAGGCGTAAAATGTTTTTTTTTATTACTAATAAATCGTTGTTTTCATGACAGTAAAAATTTTTCATGTGGTACTACTATTATTTTTCACGGAACTGTAGAACTTTTTAAAGAGATATATGAGAAACTATGGGCATCTTTAAGGCAACATGGAGCTGACATTTTACCCGGATACAAGCATATTTCGAAATCCAAAATAGATTAACGACCACTGCATACAGAGTTTACAAAAGTCTCTGTGAAAGCCAATATGCAGGATCTTATGGACCATACAGCAAAACGGCTGTAGAAGGGTCTTCCCAAAAAATGTGGTAAAAATCCTTCCTGAGAAACTGACATTAATCAGTAAATGGGGCACCGATGGATCATCCGGACAAAGCGTTTATAAGCAAAAGATATCTTCCGATGACGCTACAATATCGAACGGAATTATGTTTATGGCATCTGTTGTTCCTTTGCTGCTAAAATCTGATGTTTCCTTACACTGGAAAAAATGACGGCCGCCATGAATACATTATTGTCGACCAATCATGTTTCAGGTTGCAAGGGAACTTATAAGGACCACAGTGAAGAAAATTCAAGAACAAATAAACAAGATTAACAACACAAAGTTCGAAATCAGTGAAGGAAAATACATTGAATGTAGTTACAAGTTCCACCTGACCATGGTTGACGGAAAAGTCGTTAAGGAACTGACAAATAGAACCTCAACATTGTCATGCCCAATTTGCAAAATGTCGCAAAAGAACTTCGGCAATTTAAACGATTCTACAAACGAAGAGAATTATGAATATGGAATCTCACAATTGCACGCAAGAATAAAGTGTATGGAGTTCTTGTTAAAATTAGCGTATACGCTTCCACAAGAGGGGGAACACTTTGATGAAAATACATCAAACAAAGATAAGGAAAGGATCAGAAAGAATCGAATACAGAATGCGTTTTTCAAACAAGTTGGACTACAAGTAGACTGCCCCAAGTACGGATACGGAAACTCAAACGATGGAAACACTTCGAGGAGATTTTTTGAATATGGTGAGGCTGAATCGAAGATATAATTGAATATCAGACTTTGCCAATTGGAGAGCTTTTTGAAGAAGCACAGAAGTCCCTAAACAAATTTTATAAAAAATATAGATTGCTGAACACTTTCAAATCATCAAGGGTGAGACAAAATGAGGATTCACTTATTATAAACAGAGAGTTAGAAAATTATTATAGCTCAGGAATTATTAGTCTTTTAGATATACATTCTTTTACGGATTTTGAGCAATATTTTACAAAACATTGAAAAATAAATTTATAAACAAATTTTGAATATTTTTTGGAATAATTTTAAAAAGAAACATAAAAAATCAATAATTTAAAAAACTATTTTATTTTACTTCCCATAAAACTGATTTTTCCACAAATTTTAACTTTGCTAACCCATAAGTACACCCTAATTAATTTCTGTTGAAATTTACCCAACTTATAGTAGGAAACTGTACTCCTACTATAAGTTGGGTAAATGTACTATGTATGCGTAAATAAAAAAAATACGCACATTATGCGTAAGTTGGTGAACACAAAGTGAGTAAAATTACATTGAAAGTGCGTAAAAATGAAATGAAATTTTAAAATTAAAGAATAAATTTACCAAATGTGTGCTTAAAGAAACACGTTTTACATGTAAATTTACAAATAAAATGCGTAAAAATCCATTTTAAATGCGTAAACATCCACCAATTTTTTTGTAATAAAAACAATGATTTATTTTTAGTATGTGATTTATTAATAATGAATTATATAATAAAAAACAATCAATATTTTAAAGAGAGCGCCCCGGTAGGCTAGTTGGTAGCGTGCTAGCTTATCAGTGCGGGGGTCGTGGGTTCAATTCCCACCAGAGGCTCTGGTCTGTTTTCGCTACAACGAGCCGAAGGCCTTTGTTGCTAGTGCTCGGTTAGGGTATTAACATATAATTTGTAATTATATGATTAATAAATAAAATAAATAAATAATATTTTAAAGAATTTGGTTATAATATATAAAAAATTAAATAAATCATGAATATTTTCTTACTGACGTGATCTTCACTTTTTTGCACGATATAAATTCATTTTTCTTTTGGTTTAGTGTGGTTAGAAGAAACTTTGGCCCACGAGTTCAGGCACAATATTTAATCTAAAATTTTTAACAATAATTTAATTGAAAATAATTTTTTTAAATATGTAAAATTGACTTACGGGTTTGATGTTTTTTGATTCTTTTGCTTTTGACACTTTAACAAATTGTTGAAATCATTAACACAAATAATACAGTTGTACATTTGCAATTGTTTAGTAATTCTAAATAACACAAAAAATTAATGATTTTAATTACTTTTTAAAATTATTTTTCCATTTTTTTTTTTTCAATTTAAAATGTCATAATTTGTTTACCATTATAAGTTAGTATATTTACAAACTTTTCGCGTAAAATTGGTGTTCAACAAAATTATACAAATGTTAGGCATAATGTGTTTAAATGTAAACAAATAGTGTCTAAAAATTCTTCGTGTGTGAATTATTGTACATGAAAGTGTGCGCATAAAAGTTTTACGCATTTGATGTTTATATTTACAGAGTTTTTGTAATATAACATAAAGCTTTACCCATTTTATAGTAGTAAATTTACAAACATTTTTTAGAGTGAAGAAAACCTCAAATTGCGCCACTGTGCGTGCCCAGTTTTTTTTTGTACGGGGAGCAATATATCTTTTCCATAATGAAAAGCTGATAATTTCAAAACCTAAATATTTCTACATATTTTTAACATTTAAAATTAAATTTATAGGTTTAAAATTCATATAAAATTTTTACTTACAACTTATTTATAACATTGACTGTGACTTTGTGAATTTTTCGCCTCTTAAGTGAAAGGGTAACACTGCTCCTGTCAACAGACTTCTGTTAGTTGACTCCTGTCAAAATTTGAACAAGCTGCGTCATTTGGTTTGTGTTTGGCAGCCATTCATAGCCATTCAGACTACCGCGTGATTTGAGGATAAAATGGCAATAAGCGAGACTATGTTGAAAAATAAATTAATTTTTTATCCAAAAACCTGTGTCACATTCAATAAGTCGCGGACTTATTTGCCCGCCCTCGTATGCATTTAATACTGAACTTTAAAAATAATGCGACGATTTTTTGACATAAAACTAGCAACAAGTTTGTCTGCTCTACCTTTACTAACAAACATATAATTGATTTCTTAGTTTTTGTTGTTTTTAATGTTTTAATTAATTATAAATACAAAAATTTTAAATATTTTTATGACAAATATTTTTCTTTACATTTAAATGAGGAAAGATAAGAATTTCCAAGACTTGGCAGTATTTTTATAAATTGTTAATTTTAAAGCAACTATATCTATACCGTACGGGAAATGAACCAGTCACAGAGTTGGTCACGTGACCGGAACATTGTGGCAGGAGCCGGTCTTCGAGTTGGTTCTCTTATATGAAAGTAACCGGTAACTTTAACAAAGGCTTGTCATAGGAGGTGGCAATTTCTATCTTTTAAGCTACTTTCGACTTATCACTGTCTTTGTTTAGGGTACGATATCACTGCATTGGTGTAAGTGAATGCGCAATAGAACAGGTTAGAATTATCTTACACATAACCATTCTCATGTTAGACACTACGTGATGTGTGTCAGAATTAGTGCAAAATGAAACGTTCCCTGACTGGCACACTTGTACATACCAGAGGACTGACGACAAATAATTAATAAAAAACTGCTTACATATCATTAGCAATGTGTTACATATGTCGCAGAACTTGTAGGGAATGAATAGTTTCGTGACATATCACTTGACTGTTGAAAGTAAACATGCCGCGTGTGTTATACAATGAACGTGTTCGTGAAAGATTCCATAAGGTCATGTCAGTGAATTTACCTGTAATTTTAAACTATGTATTTGCTTAAAAAAAAATCAAAAAATATTTTAAAAATTTTAATAAAATTGAGGAACTAAAAATTGTTTGCTATTTTATTACCCTGGTGAAAATGTTCATATATGGTCATATGTGGCTACATATATGGGTTTATATATTATTCAATATATGCTCGGATCCGAAATTTGGGGGTATATGACCGTATATGTTCATATATGGACATATATGAGTGTTCATATATGGTCATATATAAGTACTTTTTCTCTATATATATTAAAAATGAGCGCCCCGGTAGGCTAGTTGGTAGCGTGCTAGCTTATCAGTGCGGGGGTCGTGGGTTCGATTCCCACCAGAGGCTCCGGTCTGTTTTCGCTACAACGCGCCGATGGCCTTTGTTGCTAGTGCTCGATTAGGGTATTAGCACATAATTTGTTATTATATGATTAATATAAATAAAATGAATAAATAAAAATATTAAAAATCCTTTTTTTATTTTTTTTATATAAAAAACGTTTTGTTTAACAAATATATTGTTTTTTTTTAAATGAAATGAAGTAAAATTAAATCAACATTAAATTCAAGGGAAAAAGGGATATTAAGGTAAAAAACACTCATAAATTCGGGAAAAGAGTACCAATATTATTTTTAGATTATAGTATCTTCATTTTATATAACAATTCGAACTTTCTTGTTATTAGTAAAAAACAGTATTAAAAATAGAATAAATAAATAATAGAAAAAATAAACAACAAAGCATGAATTGTTACATTAAATGAAGAGTTGTTGTACTATAATAAATATTTTATACTTTTTTTATTTATATTTATACTACACTCACCAAAAAAAGTCTGTAATGGCAACTGAAAATTTTGCTGTTATCACGGGAAATTTTGCTAATTTGAGCCCAGCGGTATTTTTTGCTAATATTAGCAACACATGTCTGCTGACGTGTAGTACAATGAAATTAGTAGAAAAATTAGTAGCTGCTACTAAATTTTAGTAAACTTTTTGTAAAGCGGAATTTAAAAACGGTTTGCTAAAATCAGCAAAAAAAAATTACTAAATATTGTGAGTAGTAGTACAAAATTTTGAATTTATTTTTTTATCGAACATCAAATTTTTTTATTTTATTTATTTTTTTCAAAAAATATTTTATACAAAATTATGCAAAATTTTGTTTTATACAAAATTAATTTCTGTTTTAAAAAATATTTTGGTCAATATTTTTTTTTTACTTTTAAGGTCAAATTTAAATTGTTTTTAGGGCTGATTTTTAGAACTAAAAAAACTTTTTAGTGCTATTTTAAGTGGATGTCAGTAGTAGGGAAATAGGGAGTCAATTTGATTTAATTGCTTTTTAATAAGCAGTCAATTTGATTTAAATGCCTACATTTTTGATAAGGAGTCATTTTGATTTAATTGCTTTAAGCTGGGGTATCAGAATGCTTTAATGTTTTGTTTTTTTTTTCAAGTATGTCATAAATTAAATATTTATTAATATGAGATTTGTTTTGGACTGCACAATTTTTAGGATCAAGTGAAAGTCATTGATCTACATATTTGTTTTTGTATTAATAGGAAATTTGCATTTTTTCTTTCTTTCTTGTATTTATGTTATATTTTTGAATTTATTTCAGTATTTTTTGGTTGTCGGTTGTTTGCTTATAATGTAAAAGTGGTGGTTATACAAAATTTTTCTTGTGCGTGATTGGCTAGGTGTTATGTAACGAGGGTCTTTTTGAAATTATGTTGTTAGTGTTGCCGTCGGTTGTTTGCTTATAATGTAAAAGTGGTGGTTATAAAAAAATTGTCATGTGTGTGTTTTGCTGGAAGGTGTTATGTGACAAGGATCTTTTTTGAAATTATATAGGGTAGCGTTGTCGTCGGTTAATTCTTTTTATCTCTTGTGTTTTTTTTTCTATTCTTTGGCGGTCATTGATCTACATATTTGTTTTTGTATTAAGAGGAAATTTGCATTAAGTGAAAGTCATTGATCTACATATTTGTTTTTTTTTTGTATTAAGAGAAAATTTCCATTTTTTCTTTCTTGTATTTATGTTCTATTTTTGTTTTTATTTTTTTGTGTTTGGTATATACATTCTACATATAAATGTACAAGTAGGTCATAAATTAATTATTTATTAAAGTGACATTTTCATTAATCTACAAATTTTATGTTTTAATGAAATTCGAATCTGTTTGTGTTTGTTTGTTCGGTTTTGTTTCTTGTAATAAAGCGGTAATTGGAATCTGTTAGTGTTTTGTTTGTTTGTTTAGTTGTGTATAACAAAAAACAATACTATAAATTAGTTTTATGTATTTGGTTTTATTTTACTTTCTTTTAAATAATTCCATAATTAAAATCTCATTAAATATTTCTTATAAATTTAAATACGTATAATATAACAATTTCGGTTATTTTTTTTTATTTAATTAAAAATTTAGATGTTTATGATAGATTTATAAGATCGTTGACTGAATTTTCTCTAAATTTATAGATGATGCAACTACATGTATCAGGTCCTTCAGTACATCTGTCGTCAGACCATATGCAATCCTCAAAATGCTCTCCATGCGCTGAATTAAGAATTCTTTTATTCTCATATAATTCGAAATAATCAGCGTTCTTTAAAAAGAAGTGTAAATTTTCTAGACATATAAACTCCTTATATTCATTAAGGAATTCTACAATTTGTTCCCGCATTGACATCTTAATCGTCTGAGTCGTTCTTTCTGTCTGAATCCAGAAATTATTATTATTTATTGTACCCTCCGCATTTATAATGTGAATATTTAAACTATTTGACAATACAATACTATAAAAATAAAGTGAGCAATTTATCGTAATATCTTTAGGATACATTTCATAATATTTTGAAATAAAGAGTGAAGAATTAATCCGTCTTTAAAAAAAAAAAAAAAAAAAAAAAGAGAAAACAAATTTATTTCTCTTTTCATATTAGTCCATGCAATTTATTGTAGTAATTTTAATATATAATAAAAAGTTAATTTAAAATTTAATTCATGTAAAAGTTTTATTCTTAACAAAGTCTTCAAAGAAACAACAACCATGAGCGCTGTATCAAAATCATTAATAAACAAATTTGATGACCTCAACAACAAACCAATTCTCCATATTAAAGATATGGAGGATCTTAAATTATACAAAATATTAAAAGCAATTAAAATGCAAACGAAATATGGGGAAAGTATCCAGATTGAGGGAGAAAATTGTGTCATCTTTCTGCCAAAAAGATTTAATGCTATAACTGATGATGAGATAAAGGAGTTATCATCTGGCAATTACTTCATCAAAAAATTACCTACAGTAGACGATAAACACTACCGATTAGAGTTGGAATTATTTGATATAAATGAATATATTGTTCCTGAAAGTGGCAAATATCCGCTTTGGAAATGAAATTGTAAATTTGTATTAAACAACGAGAAATAAAAATATTAAAATACATTGAAAACAAAAAGAAAAAAAAATGCGTTTTTATTTATTAATAATTTCATAAAAAAATTTGAGCCCAAATATGCTACTAATTCAAGTGGTGGCTGCAAATTTCCAAAACTATCAAAGTACTCCTTATGATCTTTATTTTTGTAGTATGCTACCCAATGAGTGCCTGCTCCAATTGAGGAATCCAGATTAACAATGCCACATTCTATTCGTCGAGGATGTTTGGGGAGTGAATCTCTCATAAAAATACCTTTAAAGTGTGGAATATGTGTGGTAAACTTAATCAAATCGATATCAGTAAGTGGTCTTTTGGGGAGCATCTTAATTAGTTTTTTGACATTTTATCGAATACAAGACCATACCCCTTCTTATATGGTTTAAGATAAAGACCCTTTCCCATTGTTATAGCCTCCATTTCCTTATTATGTCTAGTAGCCTCTTCGAGTTGTTTCTTAGCATCTTTTGCAGTATTAATAGCTTTAACAATAGCTGCTCCACCTGATGACTGACCACCTAAGGTCCCTTAAGCAGTTAGTATTGGCACTAATGGTAAGAACCCTCCAACTTTCGGTACATTGATAATGCGAGGTATAACAACTTTTGATTTTTTTCCTTTCAGCGATTTATTTAAAACTTTACGAGCAATTTTAATTGCGTCGTTTATATCTTTAGGTTTTTCTTTCTTTAAAGTTGCCGTAGCCATTCGTATTGCTGTGCCAAAAATTTTCTTTCCAAATTTATTTTTTGACTTTAGACCCATGCCGAGTTTGACTTTAGCCTTCATGGCGTTAGTTATAAAATATGAGTTTGTTTTTTCTCCAATACTGCTGTCTTTCGATAAAACTCGTTCCCAGGCTCGATTTTCAAGTATTTTATCTGCTTGGTGTCGCTTACTGATTTCCTTATTTTGAGAGTAAGCAATATCGTGCTCTCTGCAAGCAGCATCCAACGGATTTATCCCCTTATCACCCCTCTTTAAACGTTTTTCTAGCTTAGTACCTGGTCCACAAAATTCATAACCCGGTAAATGAAGTTCAAATGGTAGAGAATTTATTACTCTATCTACTAATCCACTCCCAGTGACAGAATGCATATGATTGATAATTCTATGATATTGTTAGACCTATTTATATAATCTGGAAACTAATTAAAAGGGAAATTTAAAACTTTGGTTTTAGTTGTTAAAATGCGGTTGACCAAACAACATAAAAATATAGTTGTTAGGAATGTTGATTCCTCAACAAGTACAGATATGAGAAGAAAACACAGTTCTCTATTGCCAAAATCTATAAGAGCACTTATAGTGGGACCTTCGAACTGTGCAAAGACTAATGTAATGATTAGTTTGATTGAAAGTCCTAATGGATTAAAATTCGAAAACATCTATTTATATTCGAAATCATTATTTCAACCTAAATATGAGTACTTAAATAAACTCGTTTCAACGATTAAAGGAATGGGTTATTTTACATTTTCTAACAATGAAAGTGTTATTCCACCAGATGAAGCTAAAAATAACTCAATAATTATATTTGATGACGTTGCATGTGAAAATCAAAATAATATACGTGCACACTTTTGTATGGGTCGTCACAAAAATGTGGATTCATTTTACTTGTGTCAAACTTATACCCGAATACCTAAACATTTGATACGAGATAATGCCAATATGATTATAATGTTTAAGCAGGATGAAATGAATATGAAACACGTCTGTAGTGATCATGTTGGAACGGATATGTCCTTTGAACAATTTCGTAAAATATGTCAAGAAAGTTGGAGTGAAGACTATGGATTTTTAACAATATGTAAAGATGATAACTTAAATGCTGGTCGATATAGAAAGACATTTAATGTTTTCATTGAAATATAAGGATGTTCGAATAATATGATGATATTAGTAAAGTTTGACCTCTTGAATCGATAGGATTAACAAATTAAAAACATTTAAATAATTACATCCTTTTATGAATTCAGCTGATTCCAAATAAGCTTGCTACATTTTATGGTCTGTTTCTGATCTATTCCTGATCTGTTTCTGATCTATTCCTGCTCTGTTGCTGATCTGTTCCTGATCTGTTTCTGATCTATTCCTGGTCTGTTGCTGATCTATTCCTGGTCTGTTGCTGATCTATTCCTGGTCTGTTTCTGATATATTCCTGGTCTGTTTCTGATCTATTCCTGGTCTGTTTCTGATCTATTTCTGCTCTGTTGCTGATCTATTCCTGGTATTTTGCTGATCTATTCCTGGTCTGTTTCTTAACTATTCCTGGTCTCTTGCTGATCTATTCCTGGTCTGTTTCTTAACTATTCCTGGTCTGATATGACTGAAGTGTTGGAGGAACTGGTCAAGGTAAGAAATGCTTTGAAGAAGAAATTTCGAAGCATAAAAATGGGTGAAGCTAATACTCATGAAAGACTACAAAAAACATTTAAGCCCATAACTAACCCGCTGAAAGAATTTATAAATAATTCTTCTAAAGAAAAGAGAATTTCTAAAGATGAAAAAGAAGAAATTAAAAATGAAATAAAAAATGATATAGAAAATGAGACGAGTTTATCGTTTAGAAAATTACCAATGAAACTGGGGACATGTACCCCAAAGAAAGATTTTACGAGTGATGAATACAAAACAATTGATGAAAATGATGATGATGATGATGATATTTACTACCAAACTGAATCCCCCGTTGATGTTACAAACGATACAATAATAAACTCACTCGATTTATCGCATTAAGCTCGAAAAAATGAACTGGAAACGCTTTATGGTCCTTACAAAGATTCGAATGGTGAGTGGAAATTTGGGAATAGCTACATTAAGTTGAGTGATGATAAAATTATGCTAGGAAATCAAAATTGGTTGCTAACACCAGGTTTGGTTCAGTTAATGTTTTATAAAACTCCAAAAAATTATGATAAAACAGAATTGGAGATTTATAAAAAGATTTTAATGGAGACAAATGCTCACAAAAGAGACTATAAATCAGACGGACAAATTAAAGGGACAAGGGCCTACAAATATGTAAACATTATCAGCAAATTATTTAAAAATGACAAAACAGGAAGTGGTCTAATGAAATTAAATTCTAATAAACCTAATTATGTATATTGGAATGATCCGAATGAGTTAGTTGACCGCCTCAGATTATTAATCGCCTCTCAATCTGCTGGTCATAACAATCATAACAATGAAATTGTTTCTATTATCGAAGAACTGCAGGAAGCTGATATAATATTATAATAAAGTTTTGTGAGTAAAGGATATATATTGAAAATGTCTGTCGACAAGTTCGGACACTATTACAATTCTAAGCTGAACTATAATAATATAATAAGAAAGAATGCTTCGAAAATATTTGGTCCCATTTTGGATAGCGATAAGAACTTTAATATCCAAAACAAAAGAATTAAAAATGTTGCGAGCCCTGTGGAAGAAAACGACGCCGTCACAAAAGACTTTCTACTCTTACAAGTCAACAAAATGCAGACAGACATACTTTTGAATATAGATAAAAATAATGATGTAGTATATAAGAAAATTTCTGATATAAATCATAATCAAAAATCGTACTTTGACAAGGAACTTGAGTTGTTGCGTCAACGAATTAAACTTTTGCAGAGTTTACTACTAAAATTGATGCCGAGGGAAGATGTGTTACATATGATGTCTAACACTGATAACATAATAAACTAATATATGTTGTCGATAATGAATACAAAGAGAATTCTGGTAAAAGAGTTGCATAAACAGGCTCGAAAAAATTTTAAGCGTCGAAGAGTTGTAATGAAAAGCATTGATGATTTATGGCAAGCAGATCTAGTTGAAATGGGTAATTATTCATCGGATAACAAGGACTATCGTTATCTGCTAACGGTCATTGATACGTTTTCAAAATATGCTTGGGCAGCACCTCTCAAATCTAAAAGTTCATCGGATGTTTGCAAAGCAATGGAAAATATATTGAATTTGGGTCGTGTGCCAAAAAATTTACATACTGATGATGGCAAGGAATTCTTTAATAAAAACTTTAGTAAATTTATGAAAAAGCATAATATTAATCACTACTCAACGTATAGTGTAATGAAAGCGTCTATTGTTGAACGATTCAATAGAACTCTTAAAGGTATGATGTGGAAGGAATTTAGCTACAACGGATCATATCAATGGATTGATTTATATAAAGATTTAATTGATGAGTACAATCACAAGATTCATCGTACCATAAAAATGGCACCCATTAATGTTAATTCTACGAATGAGAAAATGTTACTAGACACAGTGTATAATCACTTGAAAATGTACAAAATCTCAAAATTTCATGTTGGAGATTCGGTACGCATCAGCAAATATAAACATATTTTTGAAAAGGGATACACACCTAACTGGACAACAGAAATTTTTAAAATCAAATCTATAAACAACACTTATCCAGCAACAAATATTTTGGTGGATTACGAGGGAAATAGAATTAAAGGTGCCTTCTATGATGAAGAACTCTCAAAAACTCGACTGCCTAATACATATCTTGTAGAAAAAGTTATTAAAACTAAAGATAATAAAGTATTCGTGAAATGGTTGGGTTTTTCAAATCAGCATAATTCTTGGATAAATAAAAATGATATTTTGTAATGTGTGTGATTACTTTTACGACTATAAAATTAAGTATAAAAGGATTAAATGTTTTCTCCACTTTTTTAGTTGAATAAAAAACTTTAGCTTGATAATACATTATATTTATATATTAGCAGGAGGAGAATGGATAAGATTTTTAAGAGCTCTGAGATTAAATATGAAAAACTAAAGTATTGTAATTATTGTGGTAGTAATGATCACAATGAAAATAAATGTAATCAGAAGAAAGATGATAATAAAGTTAATAAATGAGAATCTTCTGGAAAGAATGTTAAAATTGATATATATATATATATATATATATATATATATATATATATATATATATATATAGGTATATACTACATGTACTTTAAGTATTGATATAAAATTATCTCAAATAAAGAAAAAAGCAACCCTTTAAAAAACAATATTTTGTTTTATTTCCTACATTAGCCATTTGGTAAGCAAAATGTCAATTACACTAACATTGAGCGGAAACTCCTCAAATTTATCAGCAAATTACTTTCCTCCAATAAATTTAAACGGCGATTACGAGTGTGCTCTCGTAGATTTTCACACATACAACAGCATACCAAATGTGGACAAATACAATAATTTGTTTCACATTGGTAGTAAAATTATTACAATACCTATTGGATCCTATGAGCTGAATGATATTGTTGATTTCATAAAGGGGGAATATAAGAAAGATGGGTTGGGGAAGAAGAAAATTATTATAGAAGCTAATAACAATACAATGCGAGTCAAATTTTATAGTTCCGAAGATTCGATATACTTTAACAAGAAGAATTCGATAGGAAAATTGTTTGGCTTCAATAAGAATGTCCTCTCTCCTAATGTCCCCCATTTCTCAGATCTACCAGTAAATATTTTTAAGCTAAATCTCTTGCGGATAGAATGTAATATTGTGGTAAACACATATATAAACAATTCTCATGCACATACATTACACGAATTTACAATAAATGTTCCACCTGGCTATAAAATGGATGAAATACCTACAAATCTCATCTATTTGCCAGTGAATTCCAAAGAAGTAAGTTCACTAACACTACGGATAGTTGATCAAGACGGTGATTTAATTAATTTTCGAGTAGAAGAAATTAATATTCGATTACATTTAAGGCCAAGAAAATAATGATAATTTACAACAAAGAAATTCTCTCAAATAGCATTCCTTATACCACATTGTTATCGCCAAAATCCATATTATTGCCATCAGTCAAACCAAAATTAGCGTCCACGCTGTTCTCATCTCATCAAAAATAATTTTGTTGCTCATCTATTTGATGAAATTCGTTATGAGCTAAATGGCATTGAAATTGATCGCACAAGACACCTAGGAGTTTCAAATAATATTAAAAATTATGTTTCTTTTTTGGCAACGGACGGTGCTCTCATGGAAAATGCTGCTTGGAGTAAAGTAGATGACCTAAATGTAATAAATGGACACTTTAACTTTTATGTACCATTAAAAATATTATTGGGATTTGCTGAAGACTTTAATAAAATTATTTTAAATTCCAAACATGAATTGATATTATTTCGTAGCAAAAGTGATGATGATCTCGTATATTCAACAGCATCTGTTCAAAAACCAAAAATTACTATTAAGAATATTTCATGGTGGATACCACATGTACAGCTTTCTGACTTGAGTAAAATAAATATGATAAAAATTATACAAAATGGAACAAATTTACCAATAGCATTCCGCAGTTGGGACTGTCATTTTAATCCTCAATTATCAAGCGGAACTAATCACATTTGGAATGTTAAATTATCTGCAAATAGGGAACGACCTCGCTTTGTTTTGATAGCATTCCTGCGTGAGAATAAATTTATTAATTGTGATTTAACCAACATCAAAGTTCACTTAAACTCAGAGTCATATCCTTATGATGATCTAAACATTAAATTTGGGGAAGAACGGTTTGCCATCCTCTATGATATGTATGTCAGATTTCAACAAAACTACTATATGAGAGAACCTCAACCTCTACTCACTTGTCAAGAATTCAAAAATAAAGCTCCTATTACAGTTATTGATGTAAGCCATCGAAATGAAACGGTTGCAAGGGGTCCGATTGATATAAAAATTATGTTTGAGACTGGCATCAATATACCACCAAACTCATCAGCTTACTGCATTCTTATTCATGATCGTTTAATTGAATATACGCCTTTGACAGGACAGGTTCATAAAATTGTTTAAGCAATGGAAATGCCAAAAATAGTTTTTATTGATCTCCAAGGCTTTAGAGCAGATTCTAATAATTTTATTGCCAAAGAAATTGCATTGGTTTTTAACGCTAAGGAGTATATAAATTTCATCATAAAACCCCCCTTCGATTATAGTTATTTATCACCAAAGAATCAAAAACAAGTCCATTGGTTAACAAAAAATCATCATCATCTGCAATGGAAAGATGGATCCGTATCATTCAAGTCTGTGTGAGAATTTCTCAAATCAAACACAGAGGGTTCTTTAATTTTTGTCAAGGGTTTGGAAAAGAAAAAGCGGTTGGAGAATATGCTGCGGAAAAACGTTTTCAATATAGAAAATATCAACTGCTGTAATTTAAGAGAGCTCGATGAAAAATATCCCGATTGCATCCGTTGTAGTTCTCACAAACATGGAACATGTGCACTGAAAAATGCTCTTTTACTACAAAAATTTTTAAACTTTAAAATAAATGAAGGCAATTTTCCATTTTTATTATCTTTATTAAATATTTAGAAAATACACACTTAAAAACAATGTCTTAAAATTATAAATAAAAATATGTATTCTTAAAATAGAAAACTAAAATACCAGTGTTTTATTTTGCTTAATAATCAAAAAATTTTAAGAGAAAAATACAAAATATTTATTTTTTTTTCAAGAATCTCTTTTAATCTTAAATTTATGAAATTATATTATTAAAAAAAGAAATTATTAAATTATATTACAAAATATACATCAAATTTAATTTAAAGCTATTAAAATACAATGTTTTATTCCCTAATAATTGATGCTATTAAATATTTCATCCTCAGAATCATTCTGGAATTGTACTAAGTCAATATTTACTCCCATAATAGTATTATCTCCATCTTCATCAAAAATATGATTCCTATTGCTACATTTTAGACATTCATTGTCAGGGGTTTTTTTATACTGATCATATTCACAATGCCCCCTAGCGACTGTTTGAACCTGATTGTTCATAATTATTCGTTTTTCATCCTTATAACTTAAAACGATTTTATATATATTTATTGTAAAAACATTATGCAATCTAGATGCAAATAAACACATATTATCGCTTACGATTTTACGATTAAATAAGGCAGTTTTATAATCAAACATACAATATTTATTTAAAGCAGACTTCTTAAAGGGGGTTAAGAAGTCTTTTTTTAATTTCCTTGTTGTCAATAGTTTTATTGGAATACATTTTCGATCTAAGACCAACAAATTCAGTCATAATAGTACCATTATTCTCATCTTTCATTTTACCCAAAACTTTTTTATTCACTAACGGTATGTCGTAAGGATTATTAACGGGGTAATCTGAGGTATCAAATTCAGACAACAAATCATTAAGTATATCTTTGTAAAAATCTTCAGTTTTTATTGAATATATAAATGAATCGGTGTCCATATAATTGAGAATTATATTTTGACCATATTTTGACTTCATTATCCTATAATGAAAATCATACATTTTCCATTTAGATAATTCAAGTACGGCAAAACCTATGTATATGGGCTTGTCGTATAATATATCAACTATACCCATCTGAACTGCAAATAAGTCTTCAAAAAACTTTGAAATGCTTTTAAAATTGGGGCGAGAAACAAAATATCTTGCACCTCTACGATTTCTATCTTCACTCTCCCAGTTTCTTGTGATTTTGACATCCACCCTTTTCTCAACATTTTCCATGGTCTTCCCATAAACAGCGTTATTTAAAAGTTTGAAAAAGTCTTTTTCAAATGTATTTTGAGCCTCTGCTCTATGTTGTGTATTTAAGTTTATATATTTCTGAAGCCATGGTGATTGATTGAATTTTATTCCCCTATGATATTTTGTACAAATTAAACCATTTGCAAGGCATTGTTTAAGGTTTCGATAATGAATCAGATATTTTGTTTTATTAGTCAAATCTGCAATAAGTTTTTTGCATTTTGAGTTTCCAACTACTTTATTTTCAGGAGCAAAAGGAAGATCATTATGCAGTTTATGAAGAGAGTGTGGATATTTTAAATCAACTTCTAAAATGTAACCGACAGGAGAAGTATCAGATATTTTATTTGGATTAAATTTCTTTAAATGGTCCTCGCCAAGCCACTCAAATCCCCCAGCTGGAAGATACTGTGACATTGCCCATCCATATAAATTATTTGCATCTAAGTAAGCTAAATATTCAGATGGTTTACTACTATCATAATCATCTAAATATATATTATTGGCTTTGGCATGTCTCTGTGAACATTGTACGAGACCACCCCTTATTCCCTTTTGTATAAACAGATGCATATCTTTATCTGTGAATAATTCTAATTCCTTCTTTGTCGTTTTAAGCATTGCATCCCATGAAAGACCTGGGGCGGTATAATAATGATTTGGATCTAACTTATATATGGATTTGCAAATTTTTCTAAAGTTTTGAAATATATCTGCCAATAAAAGCACATCCGTTTTTAAATAAAATTTTGTATAATCTAACATATTTTTACATCTAAACGTATTCCAAACATTTTTCGCGTGTTCATAATCTTCTTCAGAACATTCTGCGTCAATTAAAACATTAAAAAACTTATCTCGACTGGGGAGCTCAGTTTCATTGAATCTTTCCACAGAATCCATATAAGAGTATGGAAGAACACCTTTTCTCCTAATTAGATTAAAATGATTTTAATCAGAGAAATTTTTGCGGACAATATTTAACTCCTCAACACGTAAATTTTTTGCTAGGGAATCTAAACTTGAAGCCATAAATCTGAACGAATCCAGAAATCTTATTTCGAATTTTTCCTTAGTCGAGTTTTCTTGAAAAGGTAGATATATAGATAAAGATATATATAATTCCTTGTTGAGAGGAACTACACGTATATCACTATCTGGAATACTATTTAAATATTTAAAGAACATATGACAATCATATGAAGAAAAGTTGTGAAAAAATACTGGAATAAATTTAGGTTTTCTATATTTTAAATTACAATCATTGTGAGCAGGGCCTCTATACTTGCCAGTAAAATGACAGATGAATTATGAAAAATTATATCATCTTCAGTCATTATTATTTCAACTTCTTTGTAAATATAATTTTTATAAATGTCTTTTAAGTCCTCAACTAAATCTTTAACAAAAACATTAGGTGCATCTTCTCCAAAATAAATTTTAAACTTGTCTAAATTATCATTAAAGCTACATTTTATAAAATAACTAAAAGCACATGGAATATGTCGTTGTATTTTTGTAGTTTTAGTACTAACCTCTTCACTTATGCTACTTAAAATCGATTCAAAGTCCGCATAGACTGTAAACGGAACATCTAGTTCCTTATGAGCATTCGAATATTTTAGAACAGCATCAGCTCCTTCTGGCATCCTTGTGCAAACTTTATTGCAAGTTTGTTTATGAAGTGATAAATCTCGTTGACTATATTTGTAAGTAAGGCATGCATTGCATACAAATATTTTTCCTTTGTATCCAGTCAAACTGCTTCGAATAAACCTTTTATTTAATAAAAAAGAACAAAAAAAAAAACAAATTTGAAATATTTCTTTTTTATAAAGTTTTACATGTATTTTTTTTTTTTTGCTACTAACCTTGAAATATCATTTATAACGATGTAATGCGACCTTTCTTCCTCTGTGAGAAGCAGGAGGTTTATATGATATTTCTTCTCCTCCTTCGTTAGATAGTAGGGTCCGACTATATTTTTCTCTTCATATCCGAAGACGTTGACACTTATATCTACATTATGCCTTTCAAAGACTTTTAAGCTTTTTAGACTTAATGGAAAGGTGAGGTTTTAAAAGTTTAATTGCAAATTGTTTACAATTATTATGTCGGGAGAAATACTTTCTATGTTGTAGGATGAACATTCCGTTTGTTCACAACGAGACAATTCTCTTTCACAATACAATGAAGCAATTATACACCATTTGAAGCAGTAGACATCATCATTCTGGATATTTATAAATGCCCGCTTTCTGACTAATTCCTTTGGCAGAGGTATATATTGTGATCCTCTTATAATATTAACTTCATTCACATTAATATTTAAAAATTTTATGGTAACCAGAGACCATCCACTATCCCTTTCTTGGAACTCAGACATTTTATTTCTAATTTCATCAGTTTGCGAGTCATAGATATTATTCAAGTCATCGCTTAAAGTGATGAGTCATTGTAGCTGCAACCATTTCTTGCTCGCTTATTTTGATATAATCACACACAAGCTCCATATTGAATTTAAAGGATAGAACTCCTTTAGGAGTTCTATTAAAATAGATTCCTCTTTTTTGAAAAATTCCTCGGGCATGAGAATTTCATCTTTTTTATTTACTAGCATATAAATTGCTAGTCTTTCACTATAATCACTGCTCCTTACAGTGAGTCTAGGGTTAATTGTCTTCATCCCACAGTTGCTGCGATGTTGTAGTGTTCGCAAGTGTTGGCTATAGTTTAAGCTACTAGCTGCTTCATTGCAAGGAACGCAAAATTTTGATGAAGTGGTTGCATGGGTCCTTCATTGTGGATGTTTATTTTATGTTGAAGTTTGGTGTTGAAAGCAGCTTGGCATATCACGCAGAAAAACATTTTGAGCTAGTTTTTTATTTTTTTATTAAAAAAAAAATTCACACAGTAAAAATAACTTCACACAGAAAAAATAAGTGGATAAAGTTCTCAGAAATTTTTTTATTTATTAAAAATTTGTTTTAACAAAATATTTTTAAAAAGTTCAACAAACAGGAAAAACAGGATGATGAAGTAAGAGATATATTTGTTTTTTCTTTTTTATTTAAAATTTATTTTACAGACAGAAGAAGTTCAACAAACACAAAAAACCGGATAAAGTAATCTACTTATATGATGAAGTAAAAGATACTGAACTTAATTTTCTGATGGAATTTTCGTCCAACCATTTGTTAAGAATGAAATAAGAATAAAAAAATTCTTAATTCAGCGCATGGAGAGCATTTTGAGGATTGCATATGGTCTGACGACAGATGTACTGAAGGACCTGATACATGTAGTTGCATCATCTATAAATTTAGAGAAAATTCAGTCAACGATCTTATAAATCTCTATCATAAACATCTAAATTTTTAATTAAATAAAAAAAAAAATAACCGATATTATTATATTATACGTATTTAAATTTATAAGAAATATTTAATGAGATTTTAATTTAAGAATTATTTAAAAGAAAGTAAAATAAAACCAAATACATAAAACTAATTTATAGTATTGTTTTTTGTTATACACAACTAAACAAACAAACAAAACACTAACAGATTCCAATTACCGCTTTATTACAAGAAACAAAACCGAACAAGAAACAAACAGATTCGAATTTCATTAAAACATAAAAATTTGTAGATTAATGAAAATGTCACATTAATAAATAATTAATTTATGACCTTCTTGTACATTTATATGTAGAATGTATATACCAAACACAAAAAATAAAAACAAAAATAGAACATAAATACAAGAAAGAAAAAATGGAAATTTTCTCTTAATACAAAAACAAATATGTAGATCAATGACCACCAAAGAATAGAAAAAAAAAAAAACACAAGAGATAAAAAGAATTAACCGACGACAACGCTACCCTATATAATTTCAAAAAAGATCCTTGTCACATAACACCTTCTAGCAAAACACACACATGACAATTTTTGTATAACCACCACTTTTACATTATAAGCAAACAACCGACAACCAAAAAATACTGGAATAAATTCAAAAATATAACATAAATACAAGAAAGAAAGAAAAAATGCAAATTTCCTATTAATACAAAAACAAATATGTAGATCAATGACTTTCACTTAATCCTAAAAATTGTGCAGTCCAAAACAAATCTCATATTAATAAATATTTAATTTATGACATACTTGAAAAAAAAAACATTAAAGCATTCTGATACCCCAGCTTAAAGCAATTAAATCAAAATGACTCCTTATCAAAAATGAAGGCAATTAAATCAAATTGACTCCCTATCAAAAATGAAGGCAATTAAATCAAATTGACTCCTTATCAAAAAGCAATTAAATCAAATTGACTCCCTATTTCCCTACTACTGATGTCCTATTTTCAGACATGAGTCATATGTTACATATGTACATACATATGTAACATTTTAAGGCAATTCAAGTTTGTAGGTGTAAGTTTTAATTAGAAATAATATTTCCTACAATATCCACTTTTTAAATTAGTAATTTTTTTGCTAATTTTAGCAAATCGGTTTTCAAAAATTTGTAAAATGATTGTTGAAATTAGCAACAAAAATTTGTAAATATTCTGTAAAAACTCTGTAATTTGTAAAATGTAAATAACAAAATGATTTGCTAAATAATAATTTTTTTACTAAAAATAAGTACAAAAAGAGTAAAGTGGGATTGAAAACCGTTTACAAATTTTTCCATTAAGATTTTTTTCTGAGTGTATAATTTATATTTCTTCAATAATAAAGATTTTGAAATTTGTATTATTGATCTCAATCCTTTTTTGTTTTTGGTTACATATTACTTCGCCAGAGGCGAAGGATAAAAAATACTGACAAATTTTAATTGTCTTAAGACCCAAATACATTTGGCTTGATTGACTTAAGCTTTGTTTTGGTATCAAACAAAATTTTTGAAATACAAATTTTTAATTTTAAAAAATTTTGTTTATAACGGAAATACAATACCTAGTATAAGTCATTTAATCTAATTACGTTTCTGCCTTTATGTTCACTTAAGAATTCAAACTGTATCTTAATTCGGTACAACAAAGGTTTAAATTTCCCTCATATATGGCAATGTCTGATAAAAATTTATATTTATATTACCCCAGTCTGCCCCAGACAGTCCTGTTCACTCCAATTCCTTAGGACGAAGTTTGTCTATTTGACTGCCAATGTTTTTCCGACTTTTCCTTTAATTTTACTCTCAAGATCGCATCCGATCGCCCCAAGAAATATTTTTAGAAAAGGAGAATTTGTACATAATAATAAATCAAAATCCAATAATTCAATTTCTAAAATATACTAAATAAAAATTGTTTTTGATTCGCGAATTTAAATTGATTATTTATGAAACATAATAATAATCAGTAGAGTCGGTTGTGTTTTTAAAAAGCTCCTCAAAGTATCAAAATAATTTCTGAAAACAATAAACATTAAATATTTATTTTTATTTAAAGTTAATAGTAAAATAATTTCACACTGTTTTACTGTGTTTTAAAAAAAGCTAAACAATAATAAACAATACAAAACAAAAATAAAAAAACTTTTTCCTTTGTTCAAGCGAATTCATATACAAAATACAATAAAACGTATACAAAACTTATCCAAAAAAAAAACAACAACATGAACAACGCAGAAATAAATACAGTATCAACCAACTCACTAGAAAACAACTATAACAAAAATAAACAAACAGTAATTAGTACTCCGTCTAAGAGATCGAGAGAATCATTACAAAACTCTTTTATTGGCAATGTTACAAAACCGCCAAGATTAACTTATACAGAATCTCCTCTCAAATTCATATCTGTAATGAATAAACAATTTGATAAATTAACGGAACAAATAACTGAACAAATTCAAACAATAATAGAAAATAAATTTGAAGAGCACAAAAATAACCTCTTGTGTGAACTTGATAAGAGATTTACTGAGAGATTTAATGAAATTAAAAATGATTTAAGAGAAGTTACAAATAGAATAAATAAATTAGAGACAGTGACGGCAGAAGTAACAACTATGAAGAAGGAAATTAACAACCTAAAATTACAATTAAAGCGACAGGAAAATAAAGCTGTTGCGCGTGAGTTACGTATTACCGGTATCCCTTTATATACGGATGAAAATTTATTAAACATTTTTGGTCACATTTGTACTACAATTGGGATATCTTTACCGGCAGTTAAAACTATATATCGTTTAAGAAACCAAAATAATAAAAACAAAACTAACACAACTGATGCCCCGATAATCATCAAAATGTGGTCCCCTAACGATAAAAACTTCTTTCTTAAATCGCTTACAAATTTTAAAAAAGCCAATAAAGATTTCTTCTTCACCTTAAATCATATTGGCCTTGGTGCTAACACAAAATTCTTTATTAATGAAAGTTTAACCGTGGAAAATTATCAAATTCTTCGAGCTGCAGTGCGTATGAAAAAAGATAAACACATTCATAGTGCGTTTTCTATGCGTGGATTGGTGTACGTTAAACGATCTGCTGATGGACAGTTAATACGTATTGACGAATTCAAGCAACTGACTACAATTGCTCCTATCTCAGAGGGATCTGAATGTTTTTTTGCTGAACGCCAAAATAATCAAAATATCTAAATATATCTATCTTTTTTATATCTTTTTTAAAACTTTTATTGATAAAAATTTAATTTATCTATTATTTTTAAATGCTTTATTTTTAATTGCTTTATCAAATACTTTATTATTTAACCTTCTTAATATAAAAATCTTTGTTTTCGTTGCTGTTAGACTTGAGGTTTTTACAATAAATTTAGATTTTGGATAATATTAGCACCCGCAGTGGAAGATCCCGAGACGTTACGATGGACATGGTTAGAATATTGGCCAAATAAAAAGATGGACTTAGAGTTTGTCATTTAAATGCTCAGAGTTTGAGAAATAAAATGGATGAATTTGTCTTTGAGAACACGGAAATTGACATAGTTTGTGTTTCCGAAACTTGACTTGCTGAATCAACCTTAGATAATTTCATTAACTTAGGTGGATACAGAGTTTTTAGAGGGGATAGAGGTCGAGACCAACATAACAGAGAACGCAAAGGCGGCGGCGTCGCCATTTTTGTCAGGAACCATATAACATGTAAATTTTGTTGCAAATCTGAGAAAGAAGATGAAATAGAATATATCTTTGTTCACATTGTATCGAATGGAAGAAAATTGTTGGCTGGTTGTGTTTATAGACCACATGAAAACATTTGTTTATCGACATTTATAACTAAATTAGACACCCTGACAGAGAGATATGATGATGTAATAATATCAGGAGATTTTAACTCAAATATTTATTATGATAGAATCAGTTTTAACTGATAAAATCCTATTACTTGGTCTTGAGCCTACAAATCGCACTAGTCCTACACATCATACCACCTATACCAGCACCTTGCTTGACATTTTCTTTGTTAGTAATGTTTCAAACGTTTTACTTTATGATCAAATCTCGGCGTCATGTTTTTCGAAACATGACCTGATTTTTCTCACCTATGATTATCGTATACAACATGTCGATACATCGTTCTCCTTTCGAGACTTTAGGAACTTGAACTATGATCTGCTATACACGAGCTTCTCCAACATTGACTGGGATAGTGTGTATTACATGACTTCCGTTGATGATCAATTGTGCTTCTTACAAAACAACCTGCTGCGACTTTATGAAGAAACAGTTCCACTGAAAATAAAAACATCTTCATTTAAGTCTAAGCCATGGTTTTCAGCTGCCATAAAACAATCAATTTCTCATAGAGATGTTGCATACTCCCGATGGAAACGTTTTAAAACCCCCGAATTAAAAAATAGTTATCGCTCGGCTAGAAAGGTAGTCAACCAACATATCAGAATTGCTAAAGCCGAATACTATTCTAAACGTTTTTCTTCAGCTTTGGAATCCAAAAATACTTGGCAAACAATCCGAGAAATTGGTATTGGAAAAGCTAACAACAATAGCTGTAAGACTGATGCCGATAATTTGAACTCAATTTTTACAGACCTACCTTTGGCTCAGATCGATAACAATTTCTATACTTTCAACAATACCAACACTGAAGAAAATAACTTTGAATTTTCATGCGTAACTCAACTTGATGTTTTGTCTTGTTTCTCTATGGTTAAGTCGAATGCTGTGGGGTATGATAACGTGCACCCTAAATTTATAAAAATGCTGTTACCGTTACTTCTGCCTTATGTAACATATTTCTTCAACCACATTATAATTTCCAGTAGTATTCCTTCCAAATGGAAACATGCCAAAATTATCCCAATCCCAAAAACAAACTCGGATTTTCGACCAATAGCAATACTATGTTATCTCTCGAAAGTTTTTGAAAAGATTTTGCACACCCAAATGAGTAGATATATTCATGATACCGGTTTAATGTCAGATAAGCAATCTGGTTTTCGTCCTAATCATAGCTGCGTGACAGTCCTGGTTAATGTCTGTGAAAACATTAGGCGTGAACTGGATGATGGCAAAATAAACTTTCTTGTACTTCTTGATCACTCAAAAGCTTGATACGGTCAACCACCATACCCTTTGTATCAAACTTAGACGCTTTTTTAATTTTTCAACTACTTCCACTCAGCTTTTGTCCTCATACCTTATGAATCGTACGCAATCCGTATATGTAAATAATAAGTCATCCCAATCTTTGAATCTCGAGAGAGGTGTACCCCAAGGTTCGATTTTGGGTCCGCTGCTATTTTCCATATATATTAATGACTTACCTGAATATCTTTCGTATTGTAAGATACACATGTACGCAGATGATGTACAACTCTACTTGAGCAGTCCTGTTCAATCTATAAAAGAGAATATTGATAAAATCAACGCTGATCTTAATAGTTTATACCGGTGGGCAACAGCTAATGGGCTCTGTATTAATCCACGAAAATCCAAATGCTTGGTAATTCGTAAAAAAACTTTAAATCCAGTTTTCGAACATGATATCGCCATTAGCAACGAGAAAATTAACATTGTCCCAACAGCTAAAAATCTTGACATTAAAAATGACATAGTGAAAACCATGCATTACAGATATTTGTTTTTAAAATGATTAATGAAAAAAAACTTTTATAGCCTGTTTCTCTATTTCGAAAGAACACGTTCGTGCGTTTTCTAGGCGAAAGAAAACTGATTTATGTTTCACTAACTCTATTGATATGCGAACGATGAGTCGAACAACAAGTCGAATGGAAACGTAACTGTTTTCATACAAAATTTGGTTTCTCTATTCGAACAGTGCGAATACAAATGTCAAAATCAGTCACATGCTATTTTTTGTCGAGTGAATATATATTTGATATTTTTAAAAACAAAATAAAGTAAAAAAAGCAATGGATAACAAAAGGTAAGTACAAAATAATACAAATATTAATAGTTTATTAAGAATTTTAAATTTCAGTTTAAAAAAATCAACAATCAACCAGCGGAAGACGCTTGAATTTTATATAGAAGAAAAGGCTTGATTTTGCCAGAGGGACTCTGGTGTTCGGAGCAAACAAATTTTCCGCAGAGGAGGAAAAATTTTACCATAAAACTAAACTCCGTTTCACCCCCTATTACGCTGTTGCTGAGTGGTAAAAGGTAAGTGTGTGTTGTTTGTGGCTTACGTTTGCCCAAAGCAGCTCATATTTACATTTTTTTTTTACAAGTGCTAACAGGACTGTAGCAGAGACCGCACCGAGCAAACAACAGCAATAGGCAACAGAATAGTCCTCCGAACAACAATCCCACCCACAACCAATCGATAACAAAAATTTTCACAAATAAACGCTTTCTCAAATAAAAATTGATTTGTTTATTGTTTATTTCTTATTTCATTTGTCGTATACAGCTGATCACTGTCAAACAGGGTTGTTTTTATCTTTAAGCAGTTTAGTAGTATTTTTGGTACTTTTAAAGAAAATTGTAAAATATATGATCGGCATCGCTGTGAAACGTAAATGCGTAAGAAACAAAAATTGACACGTAAGTTAAGACGATCGAAGGATTTCAAAATAGAAAAACCCAAATTAATTCGAGTGACTTGCTTTCGTTCACTAGTTTTCTGTTCGAAATCGGGGAACAGGCTATTAAACCCAAAAAAACTATAACACCCCCCCCCCCCCCATAACATCATAACTTGAACCCGTGACACCCTAAAAAAGAATCAATTACTTTTTACACAGCCTCTTACCACACTCGGACACGCTGTGTTACACTTGAATACAGCATATAACATACCACCATTAACCTAAAAGAATTAAAAATAAATAATACTATTATCAGCGAGTTACAACGAAAACAACGAATACAACCAAAACAACGAATACAACAAATAAAATACAACGTATAAAAGTCTTTGACCTTTTTGCATAGAAAATTCAACAAAGTAAATGCCACAAAGTGTATAAAAAGAATTTTGTATAACAAAATAAGAAATTAAACACACTTTACCTAATAATATTTAAAAAAAAAAAATTTGTTACCTATCGCAATGAGCATTCTTAACTCCAAATAATAATCTTTTTCCTTGACAATATTTGCAGTTGAGAAACGTCTATGCATTTTTTACCTAACAGTAACATTTCTTCGTACCAACAGTCATGACATTGGAACATTTTATATTATCTTACATTAACGTGAGTTGGATCTTCTTATCTCGACAAAATCTTTCTCTATGTATTTTATTCATTTTGTACATCCTTTAATTCAACAGTCCTTGGTGTAAGCAAAAATCATCACAAAATATGTTGATGATTTATTCTGCATTATTTCGGATCATTCAATCAACGATATTTTGTCAACCTTTAAATCTTTTCATGACAATATAAAATTAACAGTTGAGAAAGAATGTAATTCTAAAATTCCTTATTTAGATACATTGGTAATAAGAAGGGGTGATAATTTATTTATAGATTGGTATCAGAAACCCACATCTTCTGGGAGAATTATTAACTTTTATTCAAACAGGTCGATTCAGTCACGACCCTCCGAATTTCACCAGCTTTTTCCTTGGCTCATTTCATGAAAGTATGTCCATTACGACCATTCCCGAAAATGCAAGTGCGCGAAATGGCAGCGGTTATTGCATATTATTTTACAAAAACAAAAAAAATATTCATAAATTTACAACAATAAAAAAATTAAGTTTAACAAAATTAGTCTAAATACAAGTTTTTAAAACATTTGCAACTCCAAAAATTGATTGATTTTGTAGCAAAGCCGTTATTTTTTATTACTTTAGAACATCTTTAAGGCATTGAGGCTATGAGCGTTTTTATATAATCTTCCGAAATTTCATTCCACTGCTTTTCCAAATCGGTGAAAAGTTCATCACCATTTCGGAATACTTTTTACCAATATTCCGTTTTGCAATCATCCACATGTTCTTAATCGGGTTGAGATCGGGAGATTGTGGTGGCCACGATATGACACTAATATTATTTTCCTCCAACCATAGTTTTACAACCCCTGTCGTATGTTTAGGGTCGTTATCGCGCTGGAATGTCCATGAAAGTGGCATTTCCCATTCAGCATATGGAACTGAGCTTAAAAGGTCTCTATATATTGTGGCCATCATTGTATTAGTAATCCGGTGAATTCGGTCAATCCTATTACCCGAAAAACACCCCACACCATTATGTTTCCACCACCGCGCTTCACTGTGGCAGTTGTGTATCTGGGATTAAACTCTTCGCCTCGTGGTCGTCGAATGTAGGCTCTTCCATCTGAACCCCGGAGGTTGAATTTGGACCCATCGGACCTTAGTACGTTCTTCCATTGCTGTTGAGTACAATTTAAATGCGTGCGGGCAAAGTTAAGCCGAGCTTCTCTATTTCTTTAAGACCCAAAGGTTTTTTTGTGTATCTAAAACTTCTACGACTATATTCTCGGGATCTTCTTTAATGGTGGAAGGACTGGCATCTGTGGAAAGTTCAGTTTCAACTTCTCTAGGAATTGCTTTAGGATATTTCGTAAAAAAATTCTTAATTTTTCTGTCTGCTCTTACGGTAGTAGTACGGGGTCTCTGAGTTGTATAGATGTTACCACTCTTAACAATGCGACAAATTGTTGATTTTGAAGTGGAATATTTTAAGGAAATGTATTTTTAACAAATTCCATTTTTAAAGTCATTTAAAACTTTTACCTTAAAATCAGAAATGTATTTGTTTCCTGGCATTTTCACAAAAGAAATTCTTACGATGTAAATGCTTCCAATATCTTATTAAAACTCTTATAGCAAAATAATTATGATGGGTTTTTTAATAAAATTACGAATTAATAAAAGGAATGCGATTACCGTTATTTCCTAGCATTTGTTAGTGTTAATAGTATAGTTAAGAGCAGTGGCTTGCCCAGGGGGCCAGACCACCCCCCCACCACCCCGAAATTATTTTCAACATACATTTTTTTTACTATGTTTAGTATAAATATATACTAAATGGCTTGTATTTTTTTCAAATTGATTTTCTTTGCAAGACCAATTGATTTTTTTGCAAGTCCAATTGGGTTTTACCAGATTTCAGGGAAATTTGCTGAAATTTGTCCATTAATAAGAAAAATTTGCCTTGAAATCAGGGAAATTTTCTCTATTTTATTTGGCAATATTGAAACCTTTCAAGAATTATATTTGTTCTTAATGTATAAAAACCAAAATTTTCGCTTGCGGTGCCAACTTCTGCAACTATTAATATACCAAAAACAAAATGAAAAATTTTTAATAAAAATCGCGCGATTTTTGGTAAAAAAAATTTCGCCTTCCGCACCAACTTTTACAACTTTTAATATATGAAACTGATTTACCTTAGCTTTAATATACGAGGGTGGTTTAATAAGTCCGTGGCTTTTCGAACTTTTCTCGTAGTTATATTAAATGCAACACTGCTCCCATCAAGTACCACCTGTTAATAGACTACTGTCAATATTTGAGCAAGTTCCGTCATTTACTTTGCGTTTAACAGCAGGATTTTTCGAGGTCCATAATATAGGCATTTGTTTGATCAATAATTTTGTCGTTGGAGCTAAATCTCTTTCCACCGAGCCATTTCTTTAGGTTTGGGAGTTTGGAATAGGAAATACTAAATCCGGAGAATAAGGCGAATGGAGGGCAATTCGTAGTCTACTTCATGGAATTTTGCCATGGAAACTAAGCTGTAACACGATTCCGTTGGTGGTCGATTGTGAGCAAACGCGTCAGCCATCTTGCGGAAAGCTTTCTCATACCCAAGTGATCGTTCGAAAATGAAACCACTGAGCCATGTGAGATGCCTATGTCATCCACAATCTATCGAACATTAAATCTCCGATCGGCCAACACTATATTGTGAATTTTTTTGGGTGTAGAGACCTTAACTGGTCGTCCAGAACGTTCGGCATCTTCCGTGCTTGTAAGGCCACAACGAAAGTCAGTAAACCACTTTTTTATAATTGAAATCGATGGTGCAGAGTCCCCATAGTATTTATCAAGCTTTTCCTAGGTTTGATTTACGGTTTTTTTTCGCAAAAAAATAATGTTTAATGAGTACTAGAAAATCACTTTTTTCAATTTTTAAAAAAAGCCGCGAGGTTGTATTTTTTGAACAGCTGTTAAACGCAAAGTAAATGACATTGCTCAAAATTTGACAGAAGTCTATTAAAAGGTGGAACTTGATGGGAGCAGTTTTGCATTTCATATAACTACGAGGGAAGTTCGAAAAGTCACGGACTTATTGATCCGCCCTCGTACTTGTAAAACCTATTGTTTCTGTTCCTCATCTTCGGTGAAATTTATTAAAGTCTGTAATTATTTTCACTCCTCGTTCTGCCACATATTTTCAGGCCAGCTATTGGGGGGTTCTCTGAGAAAATCTGCATTAATATGGAAACGCTCAAAAAATAAAGGTCGCCTTGGTAATTAAATAATATAACCCTGCATTTTAATTTTTGGTAATTAGTTATCATATTTTGTTGGTGCTTTTATAAAAACAACAATAAAAACCAGTGAACGTAAACGTACCTAGCAAAAGTTCAATGTTCAGTATTATTCAAGCTA
Organism: Eustalomyia histrio; assembly: GCA_949748255.1. Classification (NCBI taxonomy): domain Eukaryota; kingdom Metazoa; phylum Arthropoda; class Insecta; order Diptera; family Anthomyiidae; genus Eustalomyia; species Eustalomyia histrio. Next base: position 185,292,284 of record OX456523.1, on the reverse strand, counting down.
AAATAAAAGAATCTTACCTATGTTAAATAAACATTTAGTTTGAATTTGCTGGTTCATTTTTGCACGTTCCTTTTGTAGTTTTTCTTCTTCAGCTCGAGCTAACTTCAAATCAACTCCAAGCATACAACCTGGCCGACCCTTTTCCCTTTGTTTCAAAAGAAACTCCTTGCCTTCTTCTGATTTCATTTATCTATGTTTAGATCGGAAAATATGGCTCTTATACACACATTTCAACGTTTGTCTAGAAACATAAAATAATTGGAAGCATACTTCTAAAATATATATATTAGCTTGTAAACTTCATATAATTACCTGTAAATATATTCAAAAATATATTTTTTCTGCACGTACTCAAACTTAAAATCAAAAAAAAAAAATAATAACGATAGAATGTGCAGCACGCGTCGTGTACATATAAGAACTGATAGATTTGTTGAATATTTTACAACTGGCAAATGAAATAAAAAACTACTGCCACATTTAAAAAAAATATATCCAGCACACTCAAAAATAAAACCTGAAAGTATATTAATAGGTAAAAAAATATAACAATACTTTAATTCGTTAGTTAAATATTTTCATGTTTGATATAAAAATAAACTTATAATTCTGAAATTTTGTGGAATCTCAGTAATGCAATTGGAATCACGAATTTTATTGTTTAAAAAGGAAACATACAATTTGATTAATTCCATTAAGGAACTATGCGATGTGGCTAAATAAATTCTAAACTAAATACAAATTGACAAAAGGTTTTGCAATTTCTTTGAAAAATTTTTAAATTTTCATTGAAATATGTATTGGAACCTGAATTTAGTTTACAGGTTGGTTGAAAAGTTCCTGCGCTCACCAAGAGATGGCACTGCTAGCTCCAAACTTTTTTTTTCTCAAGTTGGTATAACTGTCCTGAGAACACATGCAAAGTTGCAAGTCATTCTGTCAATTCTTTCTTTGTTTACCATTTGAAGTTGACGTGTCATTGATTTTTTTTAATATGGAAAAAATTGAATATCGTGCAGTCATTAGATTCTTTGTTTTGAAGGGTTTAAAAGCAAAGGAAATTTATGAACAATTGTTAGAAGTGTATAAGGAGTCCTCACCTTCAAAACGCACCGTTGAATTTTGGGCTGGTGAATTTAAGCGTGGTCGTACCAGCCTTAAAGACGGTCCACGCAAAGGACGACCAAAAACTGCAACCATAGCAGATATCTTTGAACAGGTACATAATATGGTTAATGAAGATCCAAGTTTGACTAAGCGTGAGATTGCTAATGCCATAGGCATCTCAGTCGAATGAGTACTCCATATTTTACATGAAGAATTACGTATGAAAAAACTGTTTGGAAAGTTAGTGCCGCACACATTAACAATTCAACAAAAACTGGATCGAAAACAAATTTCTCAGCGTAATTTTTAGCGTTTTAAGCCGAATAAAACCGACTTCTTGCGTCGTTTTATAACTATGGATGAGACTTGGATCTACCACCATGATCCTAAATTGAAACAAAAATATTTACAGTGGACTGAAGCTGGTTGTTCAGCTCCAAAGCAGGTGAAGTCACTGGCATCAGTTTTTTGGGATGCAAAAGGAATTTTGTTGATTGATTATCTTCAGAAAGGTAAAACAATCAACTCTGAATATTATTGCAGCCTTTTGGATCAGCTGGATGAAAAAACCTGGTTTAAAGAAGAAAAAAATCATTTTTCATCAAGACAATGCACCTGCTCACAAAAGTGTTTTGACGATCGTTAAATTCAATGAATTAAAGTACGAATTGCTTGAACATCCACCGTATTCACCAGATTTGGCTCCCAGTGACTACTATCTCTTCACAAATCTCAAACAATTCCTTCGTGGAAAGCATTTTTCGTCGAATGAAGAGGCCATAGCAGCCGTAGACGGTTATTTTGTAGGGCTTCCGGAAAACCATTATAAGGATGGGATAAAATTATTGGAAGATCATTGGAACAAGTGTATTCAGCTTCTAGGAGATTATATTGAATAAAAAAATATATTTCGTAACAAAAACAGTATTCTTTCATTTTGAGCGCAGGAACTTTTCAACCAACCTGTATATATAGAGTGGCAAGTGTTCAGAATAAACACGACTGAACTACTTGTTTTTTTGTAAGACACTGTTTTCTATTTCAAAATATGATATCTTAATAGCTAACAAGTCAAATAAATCTTAACCTATAGTAAATTAAAGAGAGAGCGAGACCAACCATCTACTCAAACATATGAGAGCGTCAATAAAATTAGCCAGACGAACATATGTGTTGTTTTTGTTGTAGGCAAAAAAGTAACTGGACACAGTTACAACAAAAAACAAGTAAGAGCGGCTAAATTCGGCTATGCCGAATCTTATATACCCTTCACCATGGTTGGGAAAAAACTGAAGTTTATATATGGACATATATGGAATGGACAGATTTATATACAGACGCCTTTAAGAGGAAATTATGTTTTGGGCATAACTTTTTTGTATCGGAACCGATATTTCCGAGTTTTTTTAGAAAATATGTTATACTAAAGATTTTCGATCTTTTGCTATATAAGACGTATCCATAGGTCATATTACAGCTCTAAAATAATATATGAGAAATAAAATAATACATGAGAAATAAAATGGCTTAAAAACCTTTTTATAGATCTTTTAAATAAGCTGAACAACCAGCTTCAGTCCACTGTAAACATTCTTGTTTCAATTTAGGATCATGGTGGTAGATCCAAGTCTCATCCATAGTTATAAAACGACGCAAGAAGTGGGTTTTATTCGGCTTAAAACGCTAAAAATTACGCTGAGAAATTTGTTTTCGATCCAGTTTTTGTTGAATTGTTAATGTGTGCGGCACTAACTTTCCAAACAGTTTTTTCATACATAATTCTTCATGTCAAATATGGAGTATTCGTTCGTCTGAGATGCCTATGGCATTATCAATTTCACGCTTAGTCAAACTTGGATCTTCACTTGAGAAAAAAAAGTGTGGACCTAGCACGAATGTAATTGAAACATTAGACAAGGGAAAATATATGGAATGGGAACGAGTGGAAATGAATCATTAGACAAGGAGAACGATATGGGATGGAAAGGAGAACAAGTGATATTAAAACAGTTTACACTACTATAAATTTACTATAAATTTAAACATCCACTTCAAAATATGAAACAAATTTATTTAAAAAGTAAAATCTTAAAAAAAAGAATAACAAATTCTTCTCAACATATTTCGATATATAAGCTACCGATAACGAAGTATCGGGCTTTAAAGCTAGTCTCTAAATATAAAGGAATAACGTTACTGACTGACTCACCCATTCAACGTCGCCCAGCCCAAACCGCAAGAGGTAGGAGGCTGAAATTTGGTTTGCAGGTTCCCCCTCCGGCGTAGATATCCGCTAAGAAGGGGTTTTTGGAAATACCTTCAGGAAAGGGCCGGCCCAAACCCCTTTATCTATAAACCCGAAATTTGAATTATGCCTTCCTGGGAGTATGTGCTTACTCCTTGATAAGGTATATTTTAGAATTATGGCCAGTGACGTTGTGAAAATTGGGGTTTAGAGGGCGAAAAGTATCCCACTTTATAGCCTGCCCAAACCGTTGGACCTAGGAAGTTGAAGTTTTGTATGCAGGCTCCTTCTCCAGTGTAGATAACAGCTAAGACGAGATTTTTGGAAAATCCAAAGGGTAAAATTTTCCCACTTGAAGGCCTGACAAAACCGGTAGAGTTGGGAAGTTGAAATTTGGTATGCAGGCTCCTTCTCCAGTGTAGATAACAGCTGTTCCCTTTGGTGAACAGATTGCAAGACCCAACCCTCCCATCGAGAATCGATTGTTCGAACAAAGAAAACTTATCGATTCTCTTGTTCGAAAATATAAGAAAAAAAAGCATATCTCCATTAGCTTCTGGTGTAGTGTGCTTAATAAGTGTATATTGCCAGGCTATATATAATATAATACCGCACACACGCTGACCAGTAAGTGTGGGAACTGCTTATCTCAGCATTTCTACACGCTTTCTTAATAACATATTTTATACTTAGCTTTAAGTTTACTAATGAATAAAGAATCTGTTGCTTACTAGAGTTAAAACCAAACAAACGTGTTTTAAATACTAACAGCAGTATTCATAAAAAAATCTTAATTCAAGTTTCAAATGCATTTTAGTTAAAAAACATTTTAAGCCTAAAAAGGGTTTATTAAAAATTCGTATTCATAATCAGTATTTTAACTAATAAACGATTTAATAATTTTTTTACTTGAAGATGGCAACACTGTATTTTTTTATTTGTCATATTAATCGTAATGATGCAAATCAATGATTACTAAACCATACGGTACTCGTTTCAATGTATTTTTTTTTCGTCTTTCAGAGAACTTGTTTATTAACTAAAAAAAGAAAAAGAGTCAAAACAAAAGGCCCAATAAAAGTGTTACATAGATAATGATTTTATTGTAGATAAAAAAGTATTCAAATAACCGGTATTATTTTCTTTGTTTTGATTAAACAACACACCACTATAAAACACAATGAATAATTTCCAAAAATATTATTATTTTTGCTTAAATTTTTTATCCGGAATTGAAAACGGGTCGCTCCTCTTTTTGTAAATTTTCGTCTGACGATTGTTTGAAATTTGGACAATAGTTTCTATTATAAACAAAATACAATCAAAAATATCACATTTTCCATATAAAAATGGTTCTTACCAATTCTTTTCATCAAATATAGAGGGTCCATTATTTATTAAATAAAAACAAATCACTTTTTTTGTTTAAATGACAATTTTTGCAAAAATTTTTAAAATGAAAATAAACACAAAGCAAGAATGTCATCTTAAAAAAGGTTTAAAATAGGGTCGAACCAATTTTAAAATTCGTTTATTTAAACAAGGTTTAAAAAAGGTATTTTAAGCTAAAATTCGTTTATGAATACAATTTTAGCAAATTTTGCTTAAAATTGATTTGAAATACTGTTTAAAATTTTTATGAATACCGCTGTAAAACTCTATATGGCGATCCTGCCAGATTTTTCATAAATTAAATTTTTAAAATCATCATCAACTGAATTGCGTTTACAACGCAGAAAAATCCAAAGAACAACCAACAACCACAACGTCAACCGAGAAGCTTAAATCAACATTGTATTTTTCATCAGCAAAGCAGATAAAAGTGAATTAACAACAACTTTGTGTAAGCTAAAAAATGATTAACAAGTTCGAATTTATTAAAGAACCTATAAAAAAAACAGAAAACTTTAAATAAAAATTTTGTGAAGAAACAATAAATGAAATAAAAATACAACATTCAACAACAGCTGCAGTGATTAAGGAAAAAAAAACAGTGCGTAAAAAAAAGTGCATTGTAGAAGTGTAACAAAAAAATTTGTCAAACAGCAAAAACCTTTGATAACAAAAAAAATGGTAAAAAAAAACACTAAACAAAACTAAAGTGAGAAAAAATATAATATAAAAATCTGCAAATTTTTTATTTATATGGAAAATTCCACATACATACATATATAAGAACGTAGAACTGGAAAAAATGAAAAACAAAATTCGAGGAAATACTGTAAAATTCTACAAATTAAAACAAAATTAAAAAGTACAGTTTAAACAACTAACGAATTAAAACATAAATAAAAAGCACAGTTGGCTTAACGATGTCGGGCAGCTTTTCTGTATAATTGGAGAATGGAAAGAGGAAAAACTTCCAAATAAGGTGCAATCATCTTGGTTATCAATACACAACATCTGACCAAATGTGAGCGGAATCCTTGAATTGGGCGTGGCACAAAATAGACTAATTTATATCTTAAGAACGGCGAGACCGTAATTAAATACTCAATTATAATTTAACTATTCGTTAAGTTTTAATGCGACTGTAAAATTAAAAACAAATGTGAAATAATCAATATTTTTGAAATTAGGTATAAAAATGTAAAAACATTAAAATTAAACAAAATTCTTATATTTAATAGCGTAGTAATTTAAGAATTTTTGAAGTGAAATTAATTTCAGTTGTGTTACTGTGATTTTTTTTAGTTTAAACAACATGTTAAAAGGCAAATTTTTAGTATTAGTTAAAAAGAAAAAAGTTTGTAGTTTACCTTTATTGGGTTGTTTATAGAATGTTAACTATGTAGAATGAATTTGATGAAAGTAGTTATGACCAAAACATAAATTTTTTTTAAATACCTATTTTCGGGAACCATAAATCTTACTTGTTTTTATTAAAATGGGTGGCACCGATTCCAAGGTGGGTAATTAACGAAATTACAGTGAAAGTGGAAGTGCCCACTCTATATTTAATTATAATAATTTCAATCCTTGCATTGCAATTATTAAAATCTCTTTATCAACTACATAAAAGGTCGTTGAGAAAGAACTATATTCGGGCCGCTTCCATGTCAAATGATCTTGACAAAGTTTAATTTTAGACGCTAATTTTTTTATTTGTTTCCTATCTGTTCCATTCTTATGGACTGGACTGGCAGCAGATTCCTAATAAAGTTCGTTCATTAAAGGAACATTTTGACAGGTCCTATAAGTGTTTAAACACAGATAGACCTGCTAAGGAGGAAACAGTAGATAAACACCTAGACGTTTTATTTGAGCGGTTCGAGCAAATTAGAACAGTACTAAACGTAAATTACGATAGGCTCACTCCGTCTCATAAAGTAGCTGCCGATGGTTTCTTTGTAGACATTCGAGAAAAGCTCGCTCATGTCTTGACGCGAAAGGGTTTGAAAGTAAAACTACCACTTACACTTCACGAAAAACTCTCATTGATCGTAAAAGATCAGGTTGAAAAGGATTCAAATAATCCTAATAATCCTGAAATTATGCCTCAATCAGTTACAGAATTTCTAGGTTTAGCCTCAAAACTCATTCCTGAATTCGATGGGAATTCAGAGAATTTGCAAGCTTTCCCTGATGCATTGAGCCTCGTGGATTCCATAAGGGAAGGCCTTAGAATGCTGCCGTACACTTGGATAAGACTAAGCTAAAAGGGACGGCAAGAAATCTCGTTTCGACCTAGATAACCTTGCATCAAATTATCGAAAAATTAAAAACAACAGTACGGAGTGAAACCGTAGATGTAGTTAATGCGAAACTGATGTGCGTGAAACAACAGGGCGAAAATGCCAACACATACGCAAAAGAGGTAGAAGACCTCACAAAAAAATTGGAAAGTGCGTATATATCTGATGGTTTGCCAACACAGATTGCAAGCCAGTATGCCACACGATCAGCCGTAAAAGCCATCGTGAAAAACGCAACAAACGAAAGGGTACGACTGATAATAGAATCAGGAACCTTTTCGAATATGAATGAGGCTATGGCGAAATTCGTCAGTAGTTGTACCGAAACATTCGGTCAACCAAACTCCATTCTATACCACCACTCCAATAATCGTGGAAACGGCCAATATCGTGGTCGTGGCCAAAGATCAAATCGATCAGGTTACGTGAGGGGTAGTGGCATTAGTAGCCAATTTAGTGGCAATAATGGCCGCAATTATAACAATAGTAGCCAATTTAGTGGCAGTAATGGCTGCAATTACAACAATTATCGTGGCAGAGGCCGTGGTAATAGCCACATCGGATATAATAATGGCATAAGTAGCCATAATGTACGACATGTTACCGAAGATAATTCGGAAAATGGGCAACAACCCCTGAATACACAATAGATAGAACTATCTACAATATAAATCTAAGTCTCTACAGCTATATTAAAATCAGATCATCGTTGAATGAGAGTAAGTCTACATTTTTAGTGGACACGGGTGCCGATATTTCCATAATTAAAATCGGTCAAGTCCTTAACGAAAAAATAGATGAAAGTAAATGTACAAATATTAGTGGAATAGGTCAGGGATTATTGAATACCATAGGTAAAGTCGGAACGGACTTGAAGATTGAAAATCTCCTTATAGGACATGAATTTCATGTTGTCGAGGATGACTTCCCAATACCATCCACTGGAATTATAGGTTTGGATTTTATTAAAAAATACAGATGTATTTTGGATTATCAGGATCATGAGGACTTAATCATCCTAAGACCTGCCAACTTTCCATATCATATATCGATGACATTGATGAATGCACCAGATATAAATTTCTTATCTCTCCCTGCTAGATCGGAAGTGATTAGATTGGTAAATATTCAATCCACTGAGAAAGAAATAGTGATTCCACATCAAATTCTACAGAGGGGCGTCTATGTCGCAAATACTGTGACATAAAAAAGTCTATAAAATTATAATTATAAATTTTCCTGAGTTCATTGATAAAAAATTAAGAGATTTGTGCTCTGAATTCGTAGATATTTTTGCATTAGAGTCTGAGAAAATAAGTGCAAATAATTTTTACAAGCAAAAACTCAGACTTAACGATAGACAAGCCGTCTACATAAAAAATTATAGAATACCACACTCTCATAAGGAAGAGGTAAATAACCAGGTGGATTAATTGGTAAATGATGATATAATCGAACCTTCGGTTTCGGAATATAATAGTCCAATTTTGCTAGTACCTAAGAAATCTTTGCCAGGTACAACACAAAAACGATGGAGACTAGTCGTTGATTATAGAGGAATCAATAAGAAGCTTATAGCGGATAAGTTTCCACTTTCACGAATAGATGATATACTGGATCAATTGGGTAGAGCCAAATTTTTTTCATGCCTAGATTTGGTATCGGGTTTTCACCAAATAGAACTAGAAGAAATTCGTTCCAAAGAATGATGTCATTAGCTTTTTCGGGACTTTCACCAGCCCAAGCTTTCTTGTACATGGATGATTTAATCGTCATTGGTTGTTCTACGGAACATATGCTACGGAATCTAAATGATGTTTTTAGTATGTGTCGCAAATACAATTTGAAATTACACCCGGATAAATGTTCATTTTTCTGTCGCGAAGTGACATTCTTAGGACACAAGTGTACTGACAAGGGAATCTTGCCAGATGATAGCAAATTTTCGATAATTGAAAATTGTCCAACACCAAAGAACGGTGATGAAGCTAAACGCTTCGTTGCATTTTGCAATTACTACAGAAGATTTATACCAAGCTTTGCTGGATCGTCTAGACATTTGACTAGATTGTCTAGAAAAAATATTCCTTTTGAGTGGACTAGGGAATGTGAAGATTCCTTTGAGTATCTTAAAACACAGCTATTAAGTCCAAGGATACTACAATATCCGGATTTTACGAAAAAATTCTGCATAACAACTAATGCTAGTAAACATGCTTGCGGTGCTGTTTTAAGTCAGGAAAGTCATGGTATTCAGTTGTCAATTGCCTATGCACCTAGAACATTTACGAAAGGCGAAAACAATAAATCGAAGATTGAGCAGGAACTAGCTGCCATTCATTGGGCGATACAATACTTTAGACCATACATTTATGGAAAAAAATTCTGATCAGAAGTGATCATAGACCATTGACCCATTTATTTTCAATGAAAAATCCGTCGTCAAAATTGACACGTATGAGACTTGATTTAGAGGAATATGATTTCCTAGTGGAGTATATCTGGGGGAAAGAGAACAACGCGGCTGATGCGCTGTCGCGAATTGAGGTCTCTGATATCAAAAACATGGAAATTAATAATATACTGAAGGTTACAACTAGATTTCAGTCTAACAAGAATCGAAAATGTGTGAATAACAAAATAAATGACACACATGATAATCAATTGGTGGATATAAGGATATATGAGGCAATGAGTGCCCAAGAGTACAGAAAAATGCCACGTTTGCATTTTACAAAGGATAAATTTATTATCCGAAAAGGAAAGAACAAACTTTCTGAACATAAAATGCGTGACTTAGTTGTAAATGGAATCGTGGACTTAGGTCGACTTTTTCCAAAGCTTGAAAAAGTAGCTGATAACATAGGTCTGACAACGATACAACTATCACTAGATGATAGTCTGTTGAAAACCCTAGGGAGGAATAAGGAAGACTTTATAATAACAGGAAACGCCATATTGCAAAATTTAAAAATAGTACTCACACCAACATTGATAAAAGTTGAAAACGATTCTGAGCGAATGAAAATTATGCGGAAATATCATGATGATCCAATTCATGGGGGACAACCAGGGATCACCCGCATGATAAAGAAACTAAGATAGAAATATCACTGGAAAGGCATGTGATAAATGCCAACGGAAAAAATTTGGATTAAAGGGAAAAGAATACTTTATTTTGACACCGACTCCGGCTAAGGCATTTGATATTGTCATAATTGACACCTTTGGACCATTACCAAGGTCTGATTGTGGGAACGAATATGCCGTTACTATAATGTGCGATTTGACTAAATACTTAGTCGCAATACCCATAGAAAATAAATCTGCCAAAACGGTAGCCAAAGCAATCATGGAAGGATTTATTTTAATATACGGTACAATGGCCAGAATGGTCACTGATATGGGTACTGAATATATGAATCAGTTATTACAGGAACTATGTTCACTGATGAGAGTCGGGAAATAGAACTCTACTCCCTACCATCATGAGACTCTTGGTACTGTTGAACGATCTCACAGAACATTTAATGAGTATTTGAGAACATATATATCATCTGATAAGTCCGACTGGGATAATTGGTTGAGATTTTTTGTGTATTGTTACAATACAACACCATCAACAGCTCATGGATACTTTCTATTTGAGTTAGTTTTTGGAAAAATACCACCCACATTGGATTTTGTGAAAGATGATGGCATAGAACCATTATATAATATCGACTCATATGAAAAGGAGGTTAAATTTAGCATTTTGCAAATGTGCAAATGTGGCACAGCGCAGGGCTCATCAATTAATAGAAAATGCCAAAATCAATAGACAATCATATTCCGCAATGAGGCTGAACATAAGTTAGTTATGGACTATAAAGGACCATTTAGGGTTTTAGAAGTAGATGATAAAAATAATATAAAAATTATTGATGATAATAATAAGTCATCAATAATTCATAAAAATTGGATTAAATTATATAATAAATAATGATAAAATTTAAAAATTCAAATTACAGTAATAAAAAAAATGTTTTTAAATAATTATAAATGTTAAACTTAAAATTAGAAATTAAAAAAAAAGAAAAAAAGGAAAAAGAAAACTAAAAAAAAATACAATTAAAATTAAAAATAAAATTTAAGTTATATAAAAGATTGATCAATCTTTTTCAAAAAAGGGAGGTGTAGTGTGCTTAATAAGTGTATATTGCCAGGCTGTAAACACCTGCTAGACATGCAATATAAAACCGCACACAAGCTGACCAGTAAGTGTGGGAACTGCTTATCTCAGCATTTCTATAGGCTTACTTAATAACATATTTTATACTTAGCTTTAAGTTTACTAATGAATAAAGAATCAGTTGCTCACTAGAGTTAAAACCAAACAAACGTGTTTTAAATACTAAAACTCTATACTGGTATATTGAGGCACTTGTTTTTTTTTTCAACTCAGCTAAGGCAGCAGCAACAGCTCTAACGAGCAACAACAATAACAACAGTTAAAATTATAAACAACAGAATTACAATATTAAAAACTAAAACATTACAGAATAAAGTGTAAACTAAATATTTAGAACTATTTAAAAACCCTAAAAAATACTGAAATCTATTTAAAAACAATTAAATATTAAAACCAAGTACATATTAACAAAAACTTTCAGAGTACAGAGTGCATTGAAAATTAAAGCCCTACAAAGTAAAGTAAATAAACCCTGTAGTGTAAACCCCTACAAAGTAATTTGAATTTTAATAAATATTCTTTTTTATAACGTTTACCGAAAGCAATAAGCATTTTTCTTCTTATTTGGAAAATAAAAGTCGGTCAAGTATCCCTAACCCCGAAACCCGTTTATTCAACAGCTAAACGTGATTTTTGGAAAGTCCAACGGGGAGGGGCATAAAAGAGTAAATTCTCCCTCTTGACGGCCTGCCAAAACCGGTAGAGCAGGCTCCTTCTCCAGTGTAGATAACAGATAAGACGTAATTTTGAAAAATCAAACGGGAAGGGGAAATTCTCCCCCTTGACGACTTGCCGCTAGAGCTGGGAAGTTGAAAATTGGTACATACATAGGTTCCCACTCCAGTGTAGACATCCACCCAAGTTGGATTTTTGGAATTTCTACTGGGAGGTGCAATAAGGGAAAGTAGAAAGTTGAAATTGGGGATGCAGGTCCCTTCTTCAGTGTAGATAACAGATAAGAAGTGACTTTCGGAAAATCTAACGTCGAGGGGCAAAAAAGCGAAAGTTCTGCCCATTGACGGCCTGCCAAAACCGCTTGAGGTGGATGTTAAATTTTGGTACATAGATTCCTCCTAATGTAAATGTGCAAAAGTGCTTGCAAATGTGCATATGTGCAAATTTGCGAAAGTGAAAATTTCCAAAAGTGGAAATATGAAGATGCGCAAATTTCCAAAAGTGCAAATTTGCAAAAGTACAAGTGTGCAAATTTGCAAATTTCCAAAAGTGCAAATATGCAATTTTGCAAATGTGCGAATTTGCAAATTCGAAAGTGCAAATGCGCAAATCGCGAAAGTGCAAATGTGCATACGTGCAAATTTGCAAAAGTCCAAATGTGCGAATTTTCAAAAACGCATATGTGCAAAAGTGCAAATATGAAGATGCGCAAATTTCCAAAAGTGCAATGTGCAAAAGTTCATATGTGCAAATGTGAAAATTTGCAAAAGTGCATATGTGCAAATTTGGAAAAGTACATAATGAAGATGCGCAAATTTGCAAAAGTGCAAATATGAAGATAGGCAAATTTCCAAAAGTGCAAATTTGCAAATGTGCAAGTTTTCAAAAGTGCAAATATGCAATTTTGCAAATGTGCATATGTGCAAATGTACATATAAGCAATTTTGCAAAAGTAAAAATTTAATTTTTTGATGGTAATGTAAATGTGCAAGAGTGCAAATGTGTAAATATTCACATGTGCTAATGTGCAAATGGGTAAATGTGCATATGTAAAATTGTAAAAATGTGGAAATGTGTAAGTGTGTAAATATGTTAACATTTATTTATTTCATTCAACATCGCCCTGCCCAAACCGCAGAAGGTAGGACGCTAAAATTTGGTATGTAGGTTTCCCCTGCGGCGTAGACATTTGCCAATACGAGGTCCTTGGAAATTCCATCGAAAAGAGCAAAACGAGGAAAACCACCTTTCACGGCCTGGCTACACTCCTATAGGTAGAAACCTGAAATTTGAAATATGCTTTTGTTGGAGTATGTGCTAACTCATCGATGAAGCCGGCACAAATCTCGTTGCACCTAGGAAGTTGAAATTTAGTATGCAGACTCCATATCCAGTGTAGATAACAATTAAGACGTTATTTTTGGAAAATCCAACGGGGAGGGGCAGAAAAGGGAAAAATTCTTACCATTGCCAAGACCGCTGGAGCTGAGAAGTTGAAATTTGGTACAAAGGTTCCTCCTCCGGTGTAGATATTCACCTATGTTGGATTTTTGGAAATGTGTACGGGGAGGGGCAAAAGCTGAAATTTTAAATATAGCACACTGGAGTATGTGCTAACTCATTGATCAGCTACATTTTAAAATTTTAGCTAGATACATGGTAAAAATCTGAAATTTGAAATAACATATGTGTTACCTGGAGTATGGGCTAACTCATTATTGAGGTACATCTTTGAATTTTGGTCTGAGGCATGGTAAAAATTAAGGACTCCGGATAATTATCTGGCTTTGCCCGTTATAGTGTATATGGGGAAATACTTGAAAGGTAAAATTCCAAATTGGAAGGGGACAGTGATGGAATGGAAAGGGTGCGAGTAAAATTGAAACACTAGACAAGGCATACGAAATGGAATGAAGCGGGGTACGAGTGGAATCAAAACATTCGCCAAGGGGATTGAAATGGAATGAAATTAGAAACGAGTGAAAACGATACACTTAATAGGGTAAAAAATAAAATGGAATGGAGAACGTGTGCAATTGAAACATTAGACGAGGTAAAATAAATGGAATGGGAACGAGTGGAAATGCATTATAAGACAAGTAGAACGAAATGGGATGGAAAGGGGAACAAGTGATATTAAAACAGTAACACTGGGCACGGCCCCCTATAAACAAGAAATTCAAAAGTTTAAATTTAAACATCCACTTCAAAAGGTGAAACAAATTTATTTAAATAGTAAAATCTTTAGAAAAGAGAATAATATTTTCTTCTCAACATATTTCGATATTTAAAACTACCGATAACGAAGTATCGGGCTTTTAAGCTAGTCATATATATTTACATTATGTAAATAACCATATATAACCACATCTAGTTATATACTGCTCTTTTTAAAATTAGATATGATTTATATGATAAGATATATATTATATTGTATGGAATTATATATACTATATATAATTTTATGGCTTACACGGGACCATATTTAGTTATATATGAATTTTACAGAATCATATATACTTATAAAGTACCATATTTAATTATGCTATCTAATATTTGAGATATATATTAATATATAATCCATTATCAAAAATATTTTTTAATATCTCATAATTATATACAATATGATTCAATATATAGTCCAATATAAGAAATTTTTAGATAGGTAAAGGATATAATTATATAGTACAATATTTGAATTTGATATTGTTGCATAACTAACATTATTATTATATAAGATATAATTAGATAAAATTTGAATCCAGGGAGATAAATTTTTTTTCTATATTAACATTTTTTCTACAAAACTTCCAAATTTTATCCCATTTTGGGACAACAAGACTTAGAAATTTTTGATAGAATATATATTATATATAATTATTTTATAATAGGTACATTTAATTATTATATATTTTTTTTTTTTTTGTTTGTTTTAAATATTATAATTTTTTGTCCATAAGATATGATTATATAATTATATATCACTATATATAATTATATATTATATTACATATAGTTACACATAACTATATAAAGTCAGATACTCGTAAGTACAGAAACCATTTAGTCTCATTAATTCAGCCATGTAAAAATTTTTCCCAATTCTTCCCAAATCTCCGAATGTAAAATTATATATAAGTCCGGAAGGTATATATATATAACACAAGAATTTACAAGCAAAAAAAAAACATACGATTGAAAAACATGTGATAAATTTTTGTAAATACAAATAAAAATGTTTTACAACTACGCTTTTTATGCAAATGCAAGGCAACAGATACTGTTAAATGAATTATAGAAAAGATAAGAAAACCTTCTAAAATGTTTCTGCTTAAAATTTTACAACAAGGATCTTTTTTTTCATATCGATTAGTTAAAATTTATTTTTGCATTTGGTTTTACAATAAGCTGTTTAACAAACTTGTAAATTATTGCAAATTTTTTGTTCGCGTACGTTTTTAGAAAATTTTCATTTTGAGAGTAAATTTGGTTACTCTCTGTAAGTTTGTTACTGAGTTTTTCTTACTGGACTTGACTGAGAAAAGTAAACGGATGGACTTATTGTTGGAACTAATCTGATAAAATTCAACCTGTCATTTTTCGAATAAATTTGGGTCTTACTTAATCTCTAAATTCATTGCTGGATCTAATTTGATCTGCCATTTTTTCGGATCAATTTAGATCCTTCCAGATGCCCAAATATATCAGTTTAGTTCCTTCTAAATTCCTAAATATATTGCTGGATCTAATTTGATCTGCCATTTTTCGGATCAATTTAGATCCTTATGAATCCCCAAATATATTGCTGGATCTAATTTGATCTGCCATTTTTCCGGTCAATTTAGATCCTTCTTAATCCCCAAATATATTGATGTACCTTATTTGATCTGCCATTTTTCGGATCAATTTAGATCCTTCTAAATCCCCAAATATAGTGCTGGATCTAATTTTATTTGCCATTTTTCGGATCAATTTAGATATAAAGGAATATAAAATATGGAATGTAATATATAATTATTTATGGTAATGCATACTGGCAGTAAATATATGATAATACTAGTGGGCAAAGCACGCGACGTTGTTAGCGTAGAAAAATATTGCCCGGGCTAACGCAAGGAAATACACGGAGTTTCCAGATGATTACCGGAAGTCCCGCATTTTTACCATGCCCCTGGCCAAAATTTAAAATGTAACTTATCAATGAGTGTTTCCAAATTTCAACTTCCCGTTAGGGGAATATTTTGCCCCACCCCATAGGATTTTCAAAGATCCACCTTCATACCAGATTTCCGGAATAACCATCTGAGCAGATGTCTACGTCGGAGGTGGCACCTACATACCAAATTACAACTTCCTGGCACTAGCGGTTGTGGCAGGCTGTCAGAGGGGAAATATCCAAAATATTCCAACTTAAGTAATATCTACACTGGAGGAAGTATAAATTTAAACTTCCTAGCTCCAGCGGTTAGGGCAGTATGTTTAGGGGGAGAATTTTATAAAATACAACTTCGTAGTTCCAGCGAATTTGTCTGGATTTTTCGAAAATCCCATCTAAACTGTTATCTACACTGTAGAAGGAACCTGTATACCAAATTCCAGCTCTCTAGGTCCATCACACCGTTAAGGAGAGATTTTTTTCTTTGAATCATACATATTTTAAATGTCAGAATTCAAGCTAAATAAATGTGGGCAGGCCGTTAAGGGGGAGACTTTTCACCTTTTGTCCTTCCCCGTAGGAGTTCGATGTCTACGACGGAGGAGGAACCTATGTACCTTTTTTGCCATCCGCGTTGCATTTAAAGAGGAACCTGCATACCAACTTTGAACTTCCTAACAGTTTCGGCAGGCCCTTTGAAGCCCCAGTTTTACCACGTCCCTGGCCCAAGTACAAAATGTATCTGTGTAACACATATTTCACATATCAGCTTTCTAGTTAAAGCGGTGTGGGTAGGCCATTGAAGCCAGACTTTTCCTCTCTTGCCTCTCTCCGTAGGAATTTCCAAAAAATCAGTCTCAGATAATGTCTAGCCGGAAAAGAAACGTATATACCAAATTTCATCTTTCCAACTCCAGCGGTTTTGGCAGGCTTCAAGGGGGATAATTTGCCCCACCCCGTTGGATTTTCCAAAAATGCCATGTTCCCTATCGCCTGCACTGGAAAAGGAACCCTACAGCGGTTTGGGCAGGCCGTTAAGAAGGAGACTTTTTGCTCTTTGAACCCCCAATTTTTTCCAGGCAAAAATTCTAAAATGTACTTTATCAATGAGTTAGCCCATTCTCCAGGTTACACATATTTTAAATTTCAGGTTTCTAACTAAATCGGTGTGGGCAGGCCTTTAAGGGGTAGACTCTTTCAATTTTGGCCCCTCCCCGTAGGAATTTTAAAAAATTTACACGTAGGCGAATGTCTACACCGGTATTGGCATGCCGACGAGGGGGAGAATTTTCCCCTTTTTTACCCTTCCCGTTGGATTTTCCAAAAATCCCGGCAACTCCAGCGGGTTTGGCAGACCTTCAACGAAAGAATTTTAGCCTTTTTTGCCCCTCCCTGTTGGAGTTTCCCAAAAATCCCGTGTTAGTTTTTGTCTACACCTATAGTGTAACCTGCATACCAAATTTCAACTTCCTAGGTCCATCGGCTTAGGCAGGCCCTTAAGGGGGATACTTTCCGTTCTTTGAACCCCTTTTTTACCACGTCTCTGGCCAAACTTTTAAAATGTACCTTATCAGTGAGTTAGCACATACTCCAAGGAAAACATTTCAAATTTCAGGTTTCTAGCTAAAGGGGTTTGGGCAGGCCGTGAAAAGGCATATAAAAATATATAGGAAAATATGTACCAAAACACGTATTTTGATCAAAACATGTAGTTTCGCTCAAAACACGTATATGGATATGCAGTATTATGTCATTCCCATATAAATTTGACAATGTTTAGCGTGATGCTACGATTCCACTTGCGTGTTTTGAGCAAATCATTTGTTTTGACAGATCAAAATATATGGGAAAGTATGTACAAAACAGTGATTTGTTTCAAAACAGGTTCGGTGGAAACGCAGCCTTAACGCTTCTTATGTCAAATTTGTATGGGAATAACAGCAGCCAACGTTGATAGCTTCCGTATAAACAGCTATTGTTTGGTTAATTGGGATATGATATCATATGTTCAAGACGGTCTGTTAATATGGCAATACTAAATCGATTTAAAATAGAGTTGTAGAATTTTGTCTCTTTTCGAATACTTTGTAATACTATTTGTACTTGAGTACTCGATACTACCGTATTTTTAATTCAAAAAGCAACATTTTATGAATTTATATTTAAACGGTGATTTTTTTTTGCTATTTGGTTTTTCAGTGTAAATTTTTCCTGTGTAAAAAAAGATTTGTGACATGTGACAACGCCAAAAGTGCTCAGTAAAGTTTGACATTTCTCCATAAATACTCTTCTAAAACGATGACAATTGCAACGTTACAGCCAATGGAGCAAGGTATTGTGCGATGATTACCGACTTTTTTTGTCCAAAATGGAAGAATTGGACTTAGTTGACATGAGGTTTCAACAAACCGGTGCCACATGTCATACGGCACGCGATACCATGAACCTATTGGTAAATTTATCTCACTTTTAAGAGCAGTTCATTGGCCGCCAAGAACATGTGATTTGACCTCACTAGACTATTTTTTGTGTGGATACGTAAAGTCTCTCGTGTACAGGGTCAGGCCAGCCAAAATTCCAGTCCTAAAAGGCAATATTGCAGCTGCCATTGTTGAGATACCGGCCGCAATGCTGGAAAAAGTACGCCAAAATTGGAACTCAAAGATGGACCACCTACGGTGTAGCCGCGGACAATATTTACATCAAATAGTCTTTAAAAAGTAAATTGAAGGCATTCCATTATCGCCCGAAATATTATTATTATTTATTAAAGTTAAATAAAATTTTAATTAATTCTATATTGTTTTTAATTACTAAAATTCTCAACCACAAAAAAATTTTTTTAAAATTTTTATTTTTAAAATAAAAAATTCGGGAGTAGGAGCTTTAAGTATTTTGGGTGGTTGCGAAATGGCTACATTTAATCTAAACTAAGGTGATGTTTTTAGATCACGTTTTGCTTCAGTCGATCGCAAATACAATAGAATATATTTACCCATATCGCACAGGGACTTAGTATTTGAGTAATCAGTACAGGAGTGTCAATACTTTTACAACTCTAAAAAATTCGCATCGTACAAATTTTTTTACAAGATAATTTTAATTTGCTAATAAAAACGATTATAAAAAAGTTATATTTTAACTCGTGGTGATAATTCCTACCAAAAGTAATTAAGGGTAATGCTGATTAAAATCAATGGAAATTTCATGGAAGAAAATTAAGATGAAACTTTGTTGATGATTTGTCAGCTGAAAATTTTTATGAATGAATAATTTACAAAAAGTTGTTAGAAATTATATAATTCAAAATTAATAGTTTTTATAATAACAATCACAGAAGAAGTCAAGTATAGTTATTAATCGTAACACTAGGCGAAAAAAAAAACAAATTAACCAACCTCTAATTAGAATAGCAACACGGAATGCCAAAAAGTTAACAATTACTCTCGGTTAAAAACAAAGTCAACAAATGTTCTAGTTCTTTAGTTTTCATAAGTAAACAAATTTTTAGCAACTTTTACCGATATAAAAGCACAAAATGATAACGGATCAAAGTAAAATCCAACCGAAAACTTCATCTGCAGCACAACATCAAACCGAACATGGACACATTCCAGTTAGTAATAGTAATATTTTTTTAGAACGTTTCTATGGTGCTTTTCAATGGAAAGAATTTGCCTGCGGCTGTGGGGCAGCATTTGTTAACATTGGTATTACATACCCTATCTATAAGATGATATTTCGCCAAATGCTGCACGGTGTTCGTATAACATCCGCTTTTAGTCAGTTGCGGCATGAAGGCTTGATTTATTTATATCGTGGTATGTTTCCTCCCCTCGCACAAAAAACTATATCCTTATCCATAATGTTTGGTGTTTACGATGGTACCAGACGTTATCTAGTCGATGACTATCATATGAATGCATATAAAGCTAAAATCATAGCCGGAATAACAGCGGGAACAGTAGAAACCGCGTTGCTGCCATTTGAAAGAGTTCAAACAGTGTTGGCTCATTCCAAATTTCATGAACATTTTGAGAATACGGAAGGAGCATTTAGGTAAGTTTATTTAACATTCTTATACAATTTTACATAAAGACCAAAAAAATTGGTAAAATTTACGTTGCCAGCAAGAAGACAAAATAGGCTTTAAGGTTCAATTAGACGTGCCATAATCATATAAAACAGCTGTTCGAACCAATCTTATGGATAACAATGTAAATGTTAAATGACATTTAAGTCCGGGCTTTGAGATAGTGTGTGCAATTGTCGTGGGACATAATAAAGCAGCTTAGCTTTTAAAACTTGAGAGGAGTGCTTCGGGTGGTTATCCTGTTGAAACATCTAACTCTCAACCAGATTTAAATTATCGAGCGATGCTCTCAAATTTTCTTCTAAAATAGATTTCTACTGATAACGATCCATATTACCTTCAACAAATACCAGATTTCCTGCTCCAGATGCTGCAACAGCACCCCAAACCATCACGATGCCATGCTTAATAGTAAGTACTAAGTGCTTCGTATTCATCTCTGTATTATTTTTTTCTCATCTGTAAACAAAGCTCGCTTCCAATAATCAAATGTTTTATCAATATGCATGTTGGCAAACTTCAAGCAGAGTTTTCGGTTTTTTACTTATGAGGTTTTTTTTTTTGTTGAGTTCTGCTGTGGAAACCATTATTATTTAAGCTTCTTTGAATTGTTCGTTGATGCACAATCGTATCTGATCTTATTGCTAGCTCTTGGGCCAGCGTTGTGGCAGTCACTTTCGGATTTTTGTTGACTTCTTTATTATAAAGCTGACATCTCTGCGATTGAGCTTCATAGGGCGGCCAATACGCAGTTTATTTTCAATAGATCACGTGTTTTTGAAGTTGTTAAATAAAGTTTGAACTGTTGCATTACTCAAATTTAACAGCATTGATATTTCACCAAACGCTTTATTTTTTCCTTTCTATACTTTACGACTAAGTTGCGCACATCAGTTGAGATTTCTTTTCGCGAGGACATTGTTACAATTGAATGATTCTGGAAACTGTCCAAACTACAACTAAATACAATTTATTTGAAATGTAAAACATTGCACAAAAGTAATAATTCAAAAATAACGGTTCCTAACCGTTATCATCCAACAGCAAGCAGATTTTAGTCAATCCTTTTTTGTTGTTTTTCGTAAAAAAAATAATTTTCTTTATATTAAAGTATGTATATTTTTTGTATAATATTAATAAATAGAGATTTTAAACAAAACTACGTTATTAATTTTTTTAATATTGTTGGAATCGTCAGGTGAAAGAAATTGTGATCGTATGTAGACTTTTGTCGGTCACTGTATATATTTAGATGCATTTTATTTGTATTTTTGTATTTAATGGTTATGGAACCAATAATCGATAACATAAAACTTGTTATGATTATGGCTATGTCGATGTGGTATGGCACGTCGATTGAGCCTTTAGCAACGGCATATAGAATGAATACTTTTTCAATTCTCACAACCTCTTGGTATAGTACCTCTTAAATTATATAAACAAACAGGAATTGGAAAAACTGTTAATAGCGGTTTTAAGGGGTTATGTGGGTTTCGAAGGCTCAAAAAATCGTATTTTACTGTTTTTTTTAAGTATATCAAATAAAATATTTTATTTAAACAATTTAGAATATTAAAGATCCATATTTAACAAGTATTTTGTAAAATTTTTATTAAAAAATTTGGAAATTCAGTTATTTCCCTTGACCACGCGATAATTTATTTTATTTATTTCATTTATTGTAATTTTAAAGCCCATGGGGCCAATAAAGCAAAATTACAGAATCCACTTATATACTAATGTGCAAAAAACTAAAAAGTTTATATTTATACAAAAAATAATATTATTATTATAATTACCACTCAGCGATAGTATTTTTAATTGAATTTAAATATGTAATTGTATTGTAGATAACAAGCTCTGTTAAAATAATTGAAATATTCAAACAATTATAGTTAAGATCGGTTAAAACTATGTGAGAGAAAACTATGAAACTGCGATAAATGTTTGTTCAAATGCAACAAGACGTTTTTTCTGTAAATCAAATGGGTTTGTAAAAGATTTAAGTGCTCTCGGAAGAGCATTATATAACCTTGCCACTCTAACAAAATATGCTCTGTCTAATATTGTAGTTAGCTTCGGAATTAAAATTTGTTTATTTCTAGTAGATCCACTAAATCTAAATCGGTCTAAGAATAAAGAAGGATAACCCAGCTTAAATGTTTTGTAAAATAGAATAAGATTACGAATTTTAATAAAACTATTAAAGCTACATCCCAAAAATTTCAGTACATATAAAGATACATAATCACGATTTCTGAGTGAAAAACATATTTGACAACACGGTTAAAAAGTAACGAAATTCTTTTTAAATTATATGCAGGGGTACCAATATATATCTCAATACCATGAGTAAAAATTGGCATAATTAAAGCATGTACAATTTTTGTTTTAACATGAAATGGAATGTATATGACTGGTTCATCAGAAATTAAAAAAAAAAAAATTCTGTTAGTAGAAGTGCATGGAATTTTCAAATTTTGTTTGTGCCAGACTATCTCTTTGGTATTCTTTATCAGTTCTAAGCTAAAGAAAAGAAAACCTGATCATTATCAAATCTTTAGAAAGTCGACATACTCTCGAAAACCGGAAATTATTTACTAATTTTAAAGAGCATCCCAAGTCCAATTTTGTTTATTGTGGGCTTTCAATTCACATTGTAAATATTAGTTTATAGTTTTTAAAAGTAGACGTGTTTAGCGAACTGACGTTATTAATGTTTTTATTGTAACATTTCTAGTTTTTAATTGTCAGACGTTGAAAAAATATTTTTGATATTCTTAATTGTACTTACTTGTAGCCTAGACTAGCGATAAATATGTTGACATAAATTGCAGCAAATGACAAAATATCGCTAGTGTGGAGCACTCGATTTCTTACATTTTTATTTCCAGCAAATATGTGGCAATAATTCTCGAGCAGAATTTGTTAGCAATTAGCTCTGTTCGTTTACTCAATTATTTGTACAATTTTTACTGAATGGGGTTCGTTTACACACAAAGTAAACAGAAAGAAAAAATAGAGAATAAAATGACAGTTCTATATTGAGAGTTTGCAAATTTTTACTGGACAAATTTTTGCCAGCAAGAATTTTCAAGCAGAAAAAACATCAATGAAAAACATGTGAGAAATTTTTGTAAATAATTACAAATAAAAATGTTTTACAACTTCGTTGTTGTATGCAAAGCAACAACTATTGTAAAGTGAACTATGGAAAAGTTAAGAAAACTTTTTAAAATGTTTCTGCTTGATATTTTACAACAAGAATCCTCTTTTTCAATATTGACCAGTTATAATTTATTTTTGCATTTGGTTTTACAGTCAGCTGTTTAACAAACTTATAAATTAGCTGTGTTCCCTTACTTTCTGGGTAAAGTTCGGAAAAATGAGAGTAAGCACAAAATATTCTCATAAAATAACAAAATTACCCAAAAGTACGGGAATGCAAAAAACCACTTTTCTAGGCCAAAAAAAATATCAAAATGCATCAGTGATGCCAAATTTTTAGGTGCAATAAGTGTAACACGACGTGAAAACGCGCTAATGGAGAAATTCGAAAGTGAAATAAAAGTAGAGTATTCAAAAAATCGAATTTTAAAAAAACCAGTTTCGGTTTTTGCAGAAAAAAACGGTCAACCGGTTTTTTATTTTTTTTTTAATTTCAATAAAAAGCTTATATAATTCGTTAATTGTTTTAATTACAAACAAAAAAAATTTAATATATAAAGTAATACAAATAAAAAAACATTCTTTGAAAAAAAAAAAATATTTTATAATATTTTTTATTGTATTTCATTTCAACATTTTATTTATTTGTTTTAATATTTTTTAATATAATATCTTAAAAATTAATATTATAAAACTATATTCATATCAAATAAATAGAGATTAAGTTTGTAAATTGGGTAAAACTAGGTACGTTAGTAATTTGAACGTTTGGCATTAAATAAGTTTTTTTAATATTACATTTTAAATATGTAAAAAGAAAATCTATTTTTCAGTTCTAAAATAATATTTTAGAAATAATATGCAATTTAAATGTTTCGTTTTAAGACGATGTTTTTGTTTGCTTTTGATAAAGCTAGAAGTGGAAAATACTCTTTTACTAATAGTAGATGTTGGACAAATAGTCAAAAGACAATTATATAAATTGTCCAACTTTTCAGTTTTTAGGTCCCAAGAAAAGGGACCTAGTGTGTCAAAAAACGGGTTTGGACTTAAGAGTGGATTCTGGTACCTAATAGGGTGTAGAATAAGATGAAATGAATTAGATGTCTGATAAAAATTTATTTACCCCATAAAAACGTACAAAACGAACTTGGGAAAATCGATAAAAATGAGAAAAATATTAAAATTTACTTTTTTGATTTTTTTGGCTTTAAATTGTTTTTAAATTCACTCTAAAAGCGAAAAAATATGTCACCACATAGGCATGACGTCACCAAAGTCGGCACCCAATCATAACTAACCATACCAAATCGCATCTCCCAACTGAAGGTGTGTTCACAGTGATAATGCGTTATGAAACTTTAAATGCGTTTTTCTCAAAACTTCATTTTTACACACTAGGTCCCTTTTCTCGGAGAAGGTCACATATAATGATGAATGATTTTGTACAGTCTCTTTTGTAGGATTTTGAATACTGTTTATTGTGTTATTTAGATCAGAAATTAAACTATTTGAAGAAGTTAAGTCTTCATCGGAATCTATCAGACTTACATTTAAATCTTCATAAGGATTACAAAAGTATTAAAAAAAAATAAAAGAGACCAAGTAACCTTGTTGGTGATGTAATTAAAAAAACCGGTTAACCGAGCAAAAAAGACCGGTTTTCGGTTTTCTTCGAATTTACAAAATATTCGAAACCGATCGGTTAAAAAAAAAAAGAAACCGGTTGACCGGTTTTCGGTTTCGGTTTTTGAATACTCTAATAGCCTGTTCCTCGATCTCGAACGAAAAACTAGTCGAACGATAGCAAGTCACTCGAATTCGAGTCAATTTGGGTTTCTCTATTTCGAAAGGCTTCGATCGACTTGACTTACGTGTGTCAAATTTTGTTTCTTACGCATTTACAAATCACAGAGATGCCAGATCATATATTTTGAGCATTTGTTAAAATTTTCTTTAAAAGTAGCAAAAATACTACTAAACTGCTTAAAGACAAAAACAACCCTGTTTAACAGTGATCAGCTGTATATGACAAATGAAATAAAAAAAATAACAATAAACAAATCAATTTTTATTTGGAAAGTATGTTTATTTGTGAAAATTTTTGTTATCGATTGGTTGTGGGTGAAATTGTTGTTTGAAGAGCTTTTCTGTTGCATGTTGCCTGTTCAGTGCGGTCACTGCTAAAGTCCTTGTAAAATAAAAGATGTAAAATAAAAAATGTAAATATGAGTTTCTTGGGCAAACGTTAGCCACAAACAACACAACACACATACCTTTTACACTCAGCAACAGCGTAATAGGGGGTGAAACGGAGTTTAGTTTTCTGGTCAAATTTTCATCCTCTGCGGAAAATTTGTTTGCTCCGAACACCAGAGTCCTTCTGGCAAAATCAGGCCTTTCTTCCATATAAAATACAAGCCTCTTCGGATGGTCCATTGTTGATTTTTTTTTAACTAAAATTTAAAATTTTAATAAACTATAAATATTTGTATTATTTTGTACTTACTTTTTGTTATCCATTGCTTTTTTACTTCATTTTGCTTTTAAAAATATCAAATATATATTTACTCGACAAAAAATAGCAAGTGACTGATTTTGACATTTGCGTTCGAGCTGTTCGAAATAGAGAAACCAAATTTTGTATGAAAACAGTTACGTTTTCATTCGACTTGTCGTTCGAGTCATCGTTCGCATAGAAATAGAGTTAGAGAAACCCAAATCAGTTTTCTTTCGACTAGAAAGCGAACGAACGTGTTCTTTCGAAATAGAGGAACAGGCTATAAATAAAAGATATTGAAATTGCCCGCCGTTTACAGTGGCACGAAATTTTCGAGATTTTGATATTTTCCTCTTTAAAAAAACACACAGTTATTTCTAATAAATATATTTTTCTTATAATTTAATGTCTATGAGCTTTTTTTTATTGTTTTTTCAAAGTGGTGTATATAAAAATCTCGAGACTTCATGCCAATTTAAAAGAGGGGGGTTACAATTTAAAAAAAAAGCGGTAAGAAAAATTGAAAGATGCCGATCTGTCCCTTTTTTAGAAAATATTTGCAGTTTTTAGAAAGTAAAAACCGCTTATTGTAACACGAAAAGAGCTAAATTAGCATCGCTGAAGTTCCTTAGTTTTATTTTTTACAATTATAAAACAGCTGTTTTTGTTTATCAACTGTTCTTTTGACAATTTACACAATTTACCCAAAGAAAAAGTCTGGGTAACTTTCGGTCAAAAGAGAAACACTAATACACTCTTATAAAAGCTCTCATTTACCTAATTTTCGAGTACGGGAACGGTTTTGGGTAAGTTTGGGAACCCGCGGTAACGTACGGGAACACACTTATTATTGCATACTTTTTAGAAAATTTTAATTTTGAGAGTAAATTTATCTTACTCTCTGTAAGTTTGTTACTGAGTAATTCTTACTGGACTTGACTGAGGAAAGTAAACGAATGGACATATAATTGCTTGGATAAAACGTCAACCTAGCTGTCATTTTCCTTTGGCAATTATAAAAAGACGCCACAAATAAAAAAAAAAAATAGAAAAACAACAAAAAATTATTAAATTTATAGAATTAAATAAATTTTAACAAATTATAAGAAAAAAAATAGACAAATTTAACAATTTTTTCACTTTACAAGTGTACTTTCAAGTAATCACAGATGAACCTATTTCCTTATAATTTGTCAAAATATATGTTAACATAAATACGTGTGTGCCGTTATTCTGCTGACACATTTTACTTATTTCTATGGTTTTTATTGATAATATAGATGGGGAGTAAGATTTTTTTCTAATATAGATAGGGAGCTAATTCGTGGGTTCGATTCCCACCAGAGGCTCTGGTGGGAATCGTTTTCTGTTTTCGCTACAACGAGCCGATAGCCTTTGTTGCTAGTGCTCGGTTAGGGTATTACGGCCGTATTTATAATGAAAAATTAGTTAGCGTCTATAATGAGTTCTATTTATAATAAATTTCTTATCCACCTTTTAAACTCTAGTTAACGAACTATCAAACACTTACTAAATGTTTGAAAATCAGCTATTTTGTGTCAAAATAAGTTTGTGAACAAAATTGAAATATACAATAAAAAAATTTGTGTGCAAATTTGCGAAAAAATACAAAAAAAAAATTAATAATAATGGAAATTCTTGACCAATTAAATGATTTGGACCTTTTAAGAAGTGAAGTTCGCCGTCGTTCTCCTAAAATTTATAAAAAGAGAACAAATCCATTTTTTAAATATTCCGACGCTGAGTTTCGTAAAAAATATAGATTCACGAAACAAAATGCAAAAAAATTAATAAATATGGTGAAGGACGAACTGAAAGGAAAGGGAAATGTAAACCACAAAGTTGATTTTCTTTAAAACAGGTGTCATTATTACCAAAAAATATGATGGCATCACAATTTTCAGAGTTGTTTTTTTAATATTTATTTGACAGAAGAAAAGGGATTATAAATAAACTCTGTACCAACTAGGTACTAAGGCTAATCGGTATACTAGTTAGTACATCGTTGTGTGCGATGTATTAGTTGCAACTAACTTTTCATTATAAATACGGCCATTAGAATATAACTTGTAATTATATCATTAATATAAATAAAATAAATAAATCTTATGCTGCCCACAGACGAAGGAACATTAGTGGAAAAATGAACATGTTACACTTAATGTTCCATTGTGTGTAGCAAAGTTTCCTGTTGCAGTTCATGCCTGATTTTGGTTCCTCAAACATAAAATTTTTTGATATTTATTTGTTTATTTGGGGTTTTAGAAGCCCCAACACTATAAGGTTATATAGGCAATTTTACAGTTCATATATTTATATATCCTATCTTAAATATAATATACGTTATTAATTAAGAAAACTAAATGGAATTATACAAATTAATTTCAGTTAAAAATTTTTTACCATTTATAAATTCATGGTCAATTTTAAGTCCCTATAATATGCGCTGTAACCAGTACAATGTCTTCAATGTAAACAGTAGAATAACAAAAAGTTTAAGGACAGTCCCCAAAGTAACAAAATGTCTTCATAGTAACTTGTGGAACGAAAAACCGTCCCCGCAGCATGTGCTGTGCACATATATATTCATATATATATATATATATATATATATATATATATATATATATATATATATATATATATATATATATATATATATATATATATATATATATATATATATATGTGCACAGCACATGCTGCGGGGACGGTTTTTCGTTCCACAAGTTACTATGAAGACATTTTGTTACTTTGCACATGCTGCGGGGACGGTTTTTCGTTCCACAAGTTACTATGAAGACATTTTGTTACTTTGGGGACTGTCCTTAAACTTTTCGTTGTTCTACTGTTTACACTGAAGACATTGTACTGGTAAACAGTAGAATAACAAAAAGTTTAAGGACAGTCCCCAAAGTAACAAAATGTCTTCATAGTAACTTGTGGAACGAAAAACCGTCCCCGCAGCATGTGCTGTGCACATATATATTCATATATATATATATATATATATATATATATATTCATTGCCCATACTTTGAAGACATCTGTATATACAGCCAAAAAAGTCCCTATAATATGAGCTGTATCCAGTAAAATGTCTTCAGTGTAAACAG
Source organism: Eustalomyia histrio (assembly GCA_949748255.1). Taxonomy (NCBI): domain Eukaryota; kingdom Metazoa; phylum Arthropoda; class Insecta; order Diptera; family Anthomyiidae; genus Eustalomyia; species Eustalomyia histrio. The sequence goes on along the minus strand of OX456523.1, from coordinate 185,263,277 downwards.
TAGAATAATGAAAAGTTTGTGGACAGTCCCCAAAGTAACAAAATGTCTTCATAGTAACTTGTGGAACGAAAAACCGTCCCCGCAACATGCGCTGTGCACATATATATATATATATGTATAGACAATTTCAAACAGTGTTTATTATTTGCAATATAGAAAGAACTCGATTTATTTAAAAGCTAAATAAATCAACGATTTTATAAAAGGTAAAATCGTAACAATTGGTGTCAGAAGTGGGATTGCAAAATAATAAGCAGTCATGAAATTGGAGGAGCTTAAACTGGAACAACTCAAGAAGGAATTGAGTAAGTTGGAGCTATCGACAGCAGGTAATAAGAAAGAATTACAAAAGCGGCTGATAGAGGAATTCGAGCGGCGTTACATAAACATTGCAACTTACGAATTGGACGAAAAAGAAGAAATTGAGGTTTGTACCCGTGCAACAGAAGGTAACAAGGAGTTAAGCGCAATGTTTGCTGCTATGATGAAAAAAATGGAAAAATATGAGAAACTGCTAGAAACTTCTATAGCAGACAACATGAAAATGTTAGAAACTTCTAGAGCAGAAAACGCGAAATTGTTTGAAGGTTCGAGAGCAGACAACGAGAACTTATTAGCTAAGGTGGAAGATAAGCTTCAAGAATCTTCTAGAGCCACTAATGAGAAAATTGGTGAGGTTTCAAAACGAGTTTCTGACTTAGAGAATGACGTCGAGAAAAAACTGCAAGATCTGGAAAGTAAAATAAATAATTCTCAATGTCAAGAAGGCCGAGTAAGAATTATTTCGGCAACTTCTGGTAGAGCAAAGGCCCCCACTTTTGACGGCAGCGTACCATTTAATGTTTTCAAGTTCCAGTTCGAGACAGTTGCCCCCAGAAATACGTGAAAGAAAAAGCTATAGAGTTGATTCTGGCCTTGAAAGGAAACGCTGCAGAAATTCTAGAAAGTGTGCCACTCACCTGCAGAAATAATTATGACGACATAATGGTGGCACTGCAGCGAAAGCATGGTGGCGAACAAAAAAAAGAAATATACAGAATGGAACTTAGAGGTAGACTGCAGAAAGCAAACGAGTCGTTGCAGGATTTCGCAACAGAAATTGAGAGGTTGGTGCAGCTGTCGTATCCGGGTGAAAATCATCCATTATTAGATGAATTCAAAATTGAAGCATTTGTGAGGGGAATTCATGATCCTGTTGTAAGGTACGCGGTGTATGCTACAAGAAAATCGTCTTTTGCGGAAACTCTTTCATTCGCGCTGTCACAGGAGACTGCGAAAATAATTGCTAAGCCGCAAATATTTAATGTGCGTAGCCTCGAAGTAATTGAAGAAAAATATATAAGAACTATGCTAGCAGATGGGTTCAAAGAGATGCTCACAGAGCTAAAAGGGGGCAGTTATGCAAGCATTAGGGAAAAAGCAAGTTAAGGCCGAGTGCTATAACTGCGGAAGAGTGGGACATTTTCAGCGGAACTGCCGAGCACCAAGAAAAAGCTTCCTGCCGGTTAATCAATTAGCACAGAAGTCACCGTTAAAACCAAAAAGAGCTAGCACTGCGGGACACGATCTAGCTCATGCAAGTGAGGGCGCCACAATCTCCATATCTGGAATACAGCAGGAAAAAAGCAGTCTTACTGCTTGTGGATATATCAACGGCAGAAAGCACATTTGTACTATAGACACAGGAGCATCACAGTCTGTCATCAGACCCGATTTAGTTAAGGAGGCAATTGAACCATTGTATGGGGTGAGACTGCACACAGCTACTGGGGAGGCTGGTACTCTCTATGGCAAAGTGAATTTAAAACTAACGATTTCCAACGTAAGCGTCAATCATGTATTTATTGTTGCCGATATTGTGGACGAAGTAATCATTGGTGCAGATGTCATGATTAGTCACGGCATTAATCTGCATATGGGGCAAAAAGTTATGATTTGGCGGAATGTTGAAATACCCCTTGATGTTGGATATGAGCGCAAGGCTCAAGTAAGAAAACCGGTTATCACTGAGCACAGCATGGGTAGGAAACATGGCAAGCACAGTTCAAAGGCTGAAGAAAAAGACCGTATCGTGGGCATTCGACAAACGCATATCGAGCCGAGTGAAGCCTGGTCAGCGGCGCAACGGAGTGACCCCATGTTAGCGAAGATTATATCAGCCAAAGAAGAAAACAGGAGGTCTACCCGCGAGCAGATATCAGCTGAAAGTCCGCTGATGAAGGCATATTGGGCCCAGTGGAATAGCCTGCAAGTGTTAAATGGTTGCTTATACCGTACATGGGAAAGTGCCGATGGCAAAAATATGGCCAATTTAATTGTGGTCCCGGCATCTAGAATAAACGAGGTATTGAGGGAGTTCCATGAAGGTCCCAGTGGTGGTCATCTTGGTATCACAAAAACTATAGAGAAGTTAAAACAACGGTTTTACTGGGTGGGCTGTCAACAAGCTGTAGGCGATTGGGTAGCAAATTGCGCGCAATGCATCGCAGCCAAAGGACCTCTGTAAGAACAATCTTTGGAACGGAACTCAAATTGCCTGGCGATTTGGAACTTGGTGTTAAGCCCGCCGCAACAGACAGTGAAAACGACAACTCTTCCCGGGAACAAGAAGACCCAAACAAACGTCAGGAGTTCGTCCGCAATCGAATTAAAATGGCGAGCGACAAGATGAAGGCGAGGTGCGATCGAGCATCGAATTCAAAAGGATTTAATGAGGGCCAGCTGGTTCGGCTGTTTAACCCGCAACGAAAGAAAGGATTATCTCCCAAACTACAAACGCATTGGGACGGACCCTATAGAGTAATTAAAAGGTTGAATGATGTGGTATACAAAATACAGAAAGATCAGAGCCCAAGGTCCAAAATGAAGGTTGTTCATCTAGAACGACTAGCCAACTATGGAAAAGGAATAGCTATGTCTGTTCGTTACGAACAGGCTTAAGTGGGCGGCAGTGTTACAAGAAATTTCCACAACTAGAAATTTCTTCACGCGAATTTTGACAGCTGGAAACATCTAGTGTCGTAATAAACTGGAAATAACTAGAATATCTGACTACTCATATAAATACGGGTATTTTGATGACGCAGTAGTTCAATTTATAAGTAAAACGCAAAGTGTAAAGAACTAAAGTGTGGCTAACGTTGAGTCTATCTATATCGTGTAAATAAAGTGTGCTAATAAAGTGTATTTCTGTAATTTTTAGTGACAGTTATAAATAAACAGAGCTATAGACAATTTCAAACAGTTTTTATTAGTTGCAATATAGAAAGAACTGGATTTATTTAAAAGGTAAATAAATCAACGATTTTATAAAGGGTAAAATCGTAACGGTTTTTCGTTCCACAAGTTACTATGAAGACATTTTGTTACTTTGGGGACTGTCCTTAAACTTTTTGTTATTCTACTGTTTTACTGGATTCAGCGCATATTATAGGGACTTTTTTGGCTGTATATACAGATGTCTTCAAAGTATGCGTAATGAATATATATATATATATATATATATATATATATATATATATATATATATATATATATATATATATACATATATATATTATTATTGTATTTCATTTCAACATTTTATTTATTGGTTTTACTATTTTTTAATATAATATCTTAAAAATTAATGTTATAAAACTATATTCATAACAAATGAATAGAGACCATTAAGTTTGTAAATTGGGTAAAATCAGGTACGTTAGTAATTTGAACGTTTAAAACGTTTGGCATTAAAAAAGTTTTTTTAATATAACATTTTACATATGTAAAGAGAAAATCTCTTTTTCAGTTCTAAAATAATATTTTAGAAATAATTTGCAGTAATATGCTTTTGATAAAGCTAGAAGTCGAAAATACTCTTTCACTAATAGTAGATGTTGGACAAATAGTCAAAAGACAATTATATAAATTGTCCAACTTTTCAGTTCTTTTGTCGCATTTATCAAGATATATGAAATCATCATATGTGACCTTCTCCGAGAAAAGGGACCTAGTGTGTCAAAAACGGGTTTGGACTTAAGAGTGTTTTCTAGTACCTAAAAGGGTGTAGAATAAGATGAAATGAGTTAGATTTCTAATAAAAATTTATTTACCCCATAAAAACGTACAAAACGAATTTGGGAAAATTGATAAAAATTATAAAAACATTAAAACTTTCCTTGTTTTTAAATTGTCACTCTAAAAGCGAAAAAAATACGTCACCACATAGGCATGACGTCACCAAAGTCGGCACCCAATCATAACTAACCATACAAAATCGCATCTCCCAATTGAAGGTGTGTTCACAGTGATAATGCGTTATGAAACTTTAAATGCGTTTTTCTCAAAACTTCATTTTCACACACTAGGTCCCTTTTTTCGTAAAAACAATTTGAATTTGGAATATCCAAATTTAAATCTTCATCGGAATCTATCAGACTTACATCTAAATCTTCATAACCAAATAAACAATTATAAAAGTGTTCGGAAAAAATAAAAGAAACCAAGTAACCCAGTTGGTGATGTAATTAAAAAAACCGGTTAACCGAACAAAAAAGACCGGTTTTCGGTTTTCTTCGAATTTACAAAATATGCGAAACCGATCGGTTTTTAAAAAAGAAGAAACCGGTTGGACGGTTTTCGGTTTTTGAATACTCTAAATATGTCTTTGGGAAAACAAGCAGTGGCCAATTTTTAATCTGTTTAGTTAAATAAAATCTTGCTTCGATAAATTGCATGAGTTCAATATGTGACAGATATTTTTCTGAATTTTGTGTAGTTTTGTTGTTTGATTTTTTTTCCACATATCATTGCAGAGATCAAATACATATATATTTTCCAATGAATTGTCGGTAGTCTGAATAATTATGTTTATATTCCACAGAAATATGTTCAAGGTTGTCTACTGTTTCATTTCCATATATATTTAAGTGACTTGGAAATAGGGTTGCCATATTTGAAAAGTGAAAAAAAGTACATCAAGGAAAAAAAAACAGTTGTTCGGTCACAATTTTATTTAAAAACTTATTTAATTTGTATTATAATTTCCATTTTTTTTGCTTTTTAAATTGTTTGATTTAAAGATTTAATACATTCAATTCTCCTTTTTCTATCCTATTGTACACTAAATTTTCTAATGCTTTGCTGAATTTCTAACTGTTAATCCCTATTTACTTTGTTCTCAAAATTTAATTTAGCCTTAGCGCTAGCTAAAAAACTTGTAAATATCATTGCTTAGAAAACATTAAAACGAAAAACATCAAACCGCAAGTGTTTTTATTTCTTTTTCGCAAACATTAATGGCGACCGTGACAGGACTATGTGTTAAATAGTTTTTTGAGTCCTAAATGTTTAGTGTTGATTGTTAATTGTTCATTGTGTCCGTGTCTAAAAATAAATAAAAAACAAAAAGACCAAAGAAAAACAAACAATTTAAAGAACAATTAAAATAAAATGCAAAACTAACAAAAGAAAAGAACTTAAACTATAAAAAATACAAAAGACGATTTGTGTTATGAACTTTGGTGGAAAAAGGTTAAAATTCATCGTCATCGTAAATAATATTAAAATTTTAAATTCATTGCTAATAAAATAATAATCGCCATATTAGCAATTCATCGAGTCTCCATATTTGTAAAGTTCATCGGCAAAATTAACTTCATCAACAACCCATTATCATCGTCATTGCGGCAACTTCATCGTCATCGTTAGAACATCAACATCAGTTGCTTTGCTAGCCACCAAACTCTGCTGAAGTTCATTTTACATCACATACATACATCTTTACATGTTATTAATATTCATCTATACAAAATAAGTTTGATCAACCATCCATCTTCATCGTTTGCTTTAAATCACCACCTTCATACATTTTGCCAAAAAACGTTTCACGTAAGTAAGAGAAATATTTACTCTTATCTTCACTCATCGTTTTCTATAAGTTTCTTCCTCTTAGCAAGACACACACACACACCCTTTAACTAAAATAGTGTTGGCACATTATCAGTGTTGGTCGGTACTTATTTGAAGTGTTGGTACCTTTTGAGATTGTGGGGATTTTTCTTGGTACTTTATAAAACATGGGTAAAAACGACGAAAACGGAGCACAATACGGCGATGCGACGTCAATGGGCCTAGATTTACCAACTTTAAAAGCACAAAGAGGTACAATGAAGCGAAATATTTCAAAATTAAAAACCAAAGTGGAAAAAGAAGGTCCTTCATCAGATTATACAATTATAAAATGCAGACTACAAGTACTTGAGTCATATTTCACGCACATAAGCCACATCCAAACGCAAATTGAACGGTTGGATTCATCGGATGACAATCGATCTGATTTGGAAGAACTTTTCATACAGGCCAAAGCATTTATGGTTGATTTGTTGGATAAAAAGCGTCGTTCTAGTGAAAGCGAGCACAGCTTTTTAAATTCTACTTCATCGTTTTCGCACCATAATCGTCTTCCTCAAATAAAGTTGCCTAAGTTCGACGGGAAATATTCCGAATATTCCAGATTTATTAGCACATTTAATAATCTTGTTCATGAAGAAACGTGGATTCCAACAATAGACAAATTCAATTATTTACTGAATTGCCTCAGTGGACAAGCCCTTGCGGTGGTGGAACCTTTCCAAGTCATCGACGAAAATTACCAAAAGGCTTTAGATCGCTTAAAGGAACGTTATGATAACAAATCGTTGATTTTTAATGATCATATCAATTCATTATTTGCAATTTCGTCCATCAATAAGCCTAACGCTGTAGCATTACGTTCGATTTTGGACAATGTCGCTGCTCTCAGGTGTTCTTTGTTGTCTTTGGGCTCAGAAAAAGATGTTATGAACGCAATAATAATTCACATTGTTTTATCGAAAATAGATTCGGAATCTAAAGCAGCATATGATGAAAAACAAGATTTTAAAGCTTTGCTTACGTGGGATGATTGTTACTCTATTTTAAGTCGTCGATGCCAATTCTTGGAGAGTCGTTTAGCTGAAGCTGACTCATTTCATTATCGAGAATCGAATTCAAAGCCTAAATTTAAACGTCCTGCTTCATCTTTTGCTACTTTTAGCACTTTATGTGAATACTGCCAAAGCCAAGAGCATTTTATCGGAAGTTGTAATTCATATTTATCGTTGCCAATTTCTCGTCGATTTGAATTTGTAAAAAGTAATAAACTATGCATCAATTGTCTTCGAAAAGGACACATAGTTTCAAGATGTTTATCGAAATCTCGATGTCGTACATGTCATATTTCTCATCATACAACTTTGCACAATCCTAGCTCAGAAAATGTGGCAAATCATCGTTCAAATTCATCGTCTCAACAACATTCGTCGTCGAATTCATCGTCTAGTCAATCATCGTCATCGTTGATTCCACCGTCAACTTCATATCAAACTTTATCGTCGAATCCATCCACAAGTTCAGCAGCTATTCATGTCACAACTCAATCATCGCTCATTACCCGTAGTTTTCGTCGTAGTATGATTCCATCAGCCATCGTTTTCATCAATGACAGTTTTGGAGTACTTCAGCCCGTACGAACTCTTCTAGATTCGTGCTCTGAGATCAATTTAATCACTCAAGAAACTGTAAGTCGTCTTCGGCTCAAAACAACTAAATACTCTCAGGAAATAGCTGGCGTTGAAGACATCCGTGCTCAACTGAAAAATAAAGTCACTGCTACTGTAAGATCCCGTATAACTGACTTCGAATACACATCAACATTTTTCGTTACAAAAACAATTACGCCTCAAAAGCCATCAGAGCGTTTTGATATCCGTAATTGGAACATACCTGAGGGTCTTGAACTCGCAGATCCACAGTTTTACTTACCCCAACGTGTTGATTTATTACTAAGCTCTGAAGTTTTCTTCGATTTACTTGAAGATGGCAAGATTTCTCTTGGTGAGGGTCTTCCTTGTTTGGTAAAAACTACTCTCGGATGGATAGTTGGTGGAAAAATCGATTCTCAACAACAAAATCAAACTTTATTGTGCAATGTTATTACAACTTACCAAGAACTGGATTCAATGCTAAAGGCTTTCTGGGAAATTGAAGAATTTTCGCAAAATACATCACTTTTAACTGAAGAAGAGAATCAGTGTAAACAACATTTCGTTAAAAATACTGTTTTTGATCAAAATGGAAGAGTTAAAAATTGCTTTTAATCATCTTGGTACACTCAGAAAAAAAAGTTAGTAGAAAAATTTGTAAACGGTTTTCAATCCCACTCTACTATTTTTGTACTTATTTTTAGTAAAAAATTATTATTTAGCAAATCTTTTTGCTATTTATATTTTACAAATTACAGAATTTTTACAGAATATTTACAAATTTTTGTTGCTAATTTCAGAAATCATTTTACAAATTTTTAAAAACCGATTTGCTAAAATTAGCAAAAAATATTACTAATTTTAAAAAAAGTGGTTATTGAAGGAAATGTTATTTCTAATTAAAACTTAGACCTACAAACTTAAATTTCCTTAAAATGTTACATATATTAAAAAGGGATCGGAAGTGAAGATACCGACTGATGTCTAAAGAGAGGACATCCTCTTAACCCGCCGTAAAAACAATTAAAAATTAACCTTAAAAGTAAACAAAAATTTACCAAAATATTTTTCAGAAATTATCAAATTAAAACAAAATGATTAATTCGTTTTTTAAAAAATATATTCAAAATTGTTGATGCTCGATATGAAAAATAAATTCAAAGCTTTTTACTAATATTAAAAAAATTTACTAATTTTTTTTGCTGATTTTAGCAAACAGATTTTAAATTCCACTTTACAAAAAGTCTACTAAAATTTAGTAGCGGCTACTAATTTTTCTACTAATTTCATTGTACCACACGTCAGCAGACATGTGTTGCTAAGATTAGCAAAAAATACCGCTGGGCTCAAATTAGCAGAATATCCCGTAATAACAGCAAAATTTTCAGTTGCCATTACAGACTTTTTTTGGTGAGTGTAGTTCATTTGAAACCGCTCGTCGAAGATTTATTTATCTTGAAAAAAGACTTTTTAAAGACGAATCGTTAAGAAAAATGTACATTGATTTTATGAACGAATACATCAACCTTGGGCATATGTCGTTGGTCAATTCTGATGTTTTAAATAAACCTCATTATGTAATTCCACATCATTCAGTTTTACGTCCACAAAGTACATCGACCAAGCTCAGAGTGGTTTTCGACGCGTCGGCGCGTACATCATCAAATATCTCTTTGAATGAAATTCTGATGATTGGCCCAACTATACAACAAAATCTTATAACAACAATTTTAGCTTTTCGACTTCATAAATTTGCTTTATCAGCTGATATTTGTAAAATGTATCGACAATTCCTCGTAGACGAAAGAGATCGTAATTTTCAATTAATTTTGTGGAGAAATAGTACTTCAGATCCTATCGGTATTTATCAACTTAATACCGTAACTTATGGCACATCTGCCGCACCTTTTCTCGCTATACGAAGTCTCTTTTTTATCGCTGAAACATACAAGTTCGAATTTCCAATTGGTTCCAAAGTCCTTGAACAAGATCTTTATGTAGATGATCTTCTTACAGGGGCATCAAATATTTTCGAACTTTCTGCAAAAAAGGCTGAAATTATACAAATTCTAGAAAAAGCTGGTCTTCAATTATCAAAATGGAATTCAAATTGTCCAGAATTAGGCGTATTCTACTGATGAACTGCAGTTAAAAACTAATAACGAACATATAACCAAGGCTCTTGGAATGTCTTGGAAACCAAATCAAGATTTATTTTGTTTTAGATTCGAATTGCCAACCATTAAGGTTCCAACAAAACGATCAGTTTTATCCCTAGTGGCCAGAATTTTTGATGTGCTTGGATTGCTAAGTCCCATTGTAATTTCGTGCAAAATTTTGATTCAAGAAATGTGGAAACAACAACTTGATTGGGATTCACCATTAAATGATCGATTAAAAAATCGTTGGGTTAAAATTAAACAAAGTTTACCGTATATTAATCAGATTGAAGTTCCAAGATTTGTTCAAACCACTCCATATTCAATGTCTGATATCCATGGTTTTGCGGATGCATCGCAATTGGCATACGGCTGCTGTATATATGTTCGAGTAGCTGTTCAACACGGCTTTAAGTCAACTTTACTTATCGCGAAATCTAAAGTAGCTCCAGTTCTTCAACAATCTTTGCCCAGATTAGAATTATGTGCCGCTTTATTATTGATTCGAACTTGGGAGAAAATCAAACACAAATTTGAAACGTATAATCATCGTATTTTCTTTTGGTCAGATTCCACAATTGTTTTAATTTGGCTTACAAATCATTTGTCGTCGTTTGTGTGCTTCGTCGCTAATCGAGTCTCCGAAATCCAAAATCTTTCTCAAAACATACCCTGAAGACATGTACCATCTAAAGAAAACCCAGCTGATGTAGTGTCACGTGGTTGTCTTGCTAATGAATTGTCGTCAACAATTTGGTTCAGTGGTCCTGAATTTTTGTATAAATGTGATGAAGATTGGCCAAAAGATACCTTTTCATCAATTGAACTTCCTCCAGGAGAAATGAGAAAATCATCGTTTAAAACACTCATCGTCGAAAAATCTCTCATCTCTCAAATCATCGAAAACCAGTCATCGTATCTTCGAATTCTTCACATCATCGTTTACGTTCATCGTCTTTTTCATAAATCAAAGCGAAATACGTTTATAACCGCTGAAGAATTACAATTGGCTTTTTGGAAAGTTATTCATGATATACAATCTACGTCATTTAAAAATCAAACTGATCCTCGTTGAAGTGGAAGCCATTTTGAACTCACGTCCTTTGGCACCTCGATCTGATGATCCGAATGATGGTGAAGCTTTAACTCCAGCCCATATGCTTATTGGTTCATCTTTACTAGCTTTACCTGATGAAAACTTAGGACACTACAAAAATGTCAGCTATCTGAAGAGCTGGCAACGTGTTACTCACTTAAAACAACAATTCTGGCTAGAATGGGTTCGTGACTATGTACTAAGTCTTCAACAAAAATCAAAGTGGTTCAAACCTTGCGCGAATATCGAAGAAGGAAGATTGGTCATCATTCATGAGGACAACTTACCCCCACAGCAGTGGCTTCTCGCTCGTGTCATCAAAACAATTCCTGGTCGTGATGGTAAAATTCGAGTTGTAGATGTCGAAACATCAAAGGGCATTTATCGAAGATCCATCCACAAAATTGCTCCTCTTCCAGTAGACGAAGCTAATTGAAAGTGTCCTTTCAAGGGGGGCAGTATGTTCGGTCACAATTTTATTTAAAAACTTATTTAATTTGTATTATAATTTCCATTTTTTTTTTTGCTTCTTAAATTGTTTGATTTAAAGATTTAATACATTCAATTCTCCTTTTTCTATCCTATTGTACACAAAATTTTCTAATGCTTTGCTGAATTTCTAACTGTTAATCCCTATTTACTTTGTTCTCAAAATTTAATTTAGCCTTAGCGCTAGCTAAAAAACTTGTAAATATCATTGCTTAGAAAACATTAAAACGAACAACAACAAACCGCAAGTGTTTTTATTTCTTTTTCGCAAACAACAGTACTATTCAAAAAAACAGTACATTTTTTTATTTATTGATAACATAAATTTCACTTCAATACATCACATTTTTATTTAAAATAAGTTAATAAGAAAGATAAAAACATTTTAAAACTATGAAAACATAAGGGTGACAAGACTTTTAATTCAATACATCACATATTTTTAAAAATAAGTTAATAAAAACTTAAAACATACACTAAAATAGTATCTTAAGTTACTAACGTGATCAAAAACAAAAATTAAACGTTGTTTTTTTAATGTAACCGAATTACCAATGCTACATATTATATTTTCAAAACAAATTTTGAAAATGATCTAATAAATTTCAAAAGTTATTAATTAAACTGAATAGAATTTCGAAATTGGTAATTGAATTTTAAAATTATCTATATTATGTATGTATTTTAAAAATTCAATTGATTTTTTAAGCAATTTTTCTGAAAATTACAATAACATTTAATTTATACTTTGTGAATATTATTTATAACTTAGAAAAATATCAATCGTATTTGACAAATTTTAAAGTAGACTTTTACTGTTTCGTCCATAGAAATTGTTATTGTACTTAAAATCAATTTCAAAAAATTTATGAAAAATAAAATTATAGTCCATTTTAAGAAAAAAATATTTGGGCCCAACAAAAAGAAAATATTTTTCTGTTAAAGTCGACTATAATTTTATTTATTTATTTATTTATTTATTTCAATACATAGGAAGCCTATAAGGCCAATTATACATGTATTGTAGATTAAAATGCATGTTATATTATAATTCAGTGTGACTTAAAAATACAAAAATAATATATTTAGTGCTAAAAGAAAAAATAAATGGTTTCCCAACCACACAAACATCACCAGTGTATAAATTCTGTAAAAAACAAGAACAACCTTAAAATCCTATAATAGCAGAGACTCAAACTGTTTAGAATACCTAAAGATACAAATTCAAAAGCTTTTTCTTCAATATAGGATATGAATATGAAAATAGCCTTAGCATAGACGGCAGAAGGTTCCAAGTACGACATACTCTAATTTTAAATGAATTTTCAAAAGTTGTAAGATGTAATCGAGGTATCTCAAGTTGTATATTACGGTAGAGTGAATAATAACTCGAACATTAAAAACATAACCAACAACTCTTCCGGAAAATACTTCTAGGCAGTAGTTAATTTTAGATATAAGCAAAGCATGTGCTAAACGGCATATAATCTTCTTAAAATAAAAGAAACTGGATTAGATATATTATTTATATGATTTTTAAAATTTAGAGTCGAATCAAGAATAACACCAATGAATTTATGGGAATCAACATAACTAATAGGTTGGTAGTAAATGAAAGTACATTGCTTTAGTTTTAGTTGAATTTATTTCTAGATAATGTAGATTCATCCAGTCTTGTATAGCATTAAGATGATTATTTATGCGAATTTCAAGCAATGTATGGATACATTAGAATTAATGTTATATACAAGAAAAATATCATCAGCAAAAACGTGGCTTTCAAAAACTGTTATCCATGAGAGAAAAACTATCATTTAAATAAATCAAAAATAGTATAGGACCTAAAACAGACCCCTGTGGAACTCCTGAGGTAACGTTCCCAATACTAGAACTTAATCCAGCCAAAGATACAAACTGAGAACGAGCACTAAGATAAGAATATATAAGCTGACAAGCAGATTTAGAAAAGTTAAAGTTATCATGAAGCTTTTTAATAAGAATATTATGGTTTATTCGATCAAACGCTTTGCTAAGATTTAAGGAAACTGTAATACAATTTTCATGTTTATCAAGTTTATGTCATCGAATCAGTAAGGGAAATGAGTAAAGATGTTGTGTTATGGTTACGACGAAAAGCATATTGATTTGGGTGAAAAAGTGAGTAACATTCACAATAAAATTTGTGATTTCATAATGTTTTCAACAATTTCTGACATTGCTGGCAAAATACCTATAGGTCTCAAATTATCCACATTGTAATTTTTACTTTTAGCAATCGGTACAACACGGCCCAATTTCCATGCATCTGGAAATTTAGCTAAAGTAAACATAGTATTTATAAGATGACAAAGCATAATTGAGATAAGAGGAAAAATTAATTTTAAAAACTTTACTGGAATCTTGTCATAGCCAGCAGCATTAGACTTTATTGAGTAAATAGCTAGAAAAACATCATTCTCAGTTATTGTATTGAAAGAAAAGCAGTTAGGACCATCAATAAAATGATCAAAATTATAATTACCCAGATTATTAGGATTGAGATTATTTAAAAATCCAGTTGCAATCAACTCAACATCAGTTTCGTCAATTTCAGGAGTCTCACGAACAATAAATCCCAGCCTACGTATATTGCGCCACATTTGAGTATTATCAACACCAGTAAATAAACGTTTACCATAATTTCTACGAACTCTTCTAATGACTGACTTAGCTTTGTTTCTAAGTTTACAGAAAGATTTCCAGTTATTGTCAGTACGATCTAGCCTGGATAATTTCTCTGGAATTTATCCAGTCAATATCATTAGAATTGGGTTTAGTCTTATAGGTTGGAACACAATTATGTAAATAATTAACTAAAGAACTTAATGTGGAAAGTTGCAAATCTACATCATTTGTAGAATAAATAGGAATTGTATCAAACTGATTTATATAGTGAAAAAATTGTTCACAATTAATGCGTTTATAATATTAAAGTTCAATACTATTTCTGTTCACTCTAGAAGAAAAATTTAGGGAAATGTAAATAAGGCTGTGGTGTGAAAATAAAAATGGAAATAACATTTGACCCATACATGCTACTAAATGTGGTTGACTCAACATAAAATAATCAATTAAAGAAGTACTGTTATAGCGCACACACAAGTGTGTAGGTAAGCAATTATGCAAACAAGTAATCCCACATCTAGAACCAAAAGAACGCACCCTTTCTGATATCAACATCAAAAAGGTTACAATTGAAATCACCCATACTAACAATATTTGAAAATCGATCAAATAAATCACCATGAATTTCCTCAAATAAATCGATATTACCATTTGGCAGATATATCACCCCAACAATAGCAGAAACACGATTACCAAACACTTCTACAAACAGACTCACAGTCACCGTACCGTTCACTATGAAACACTGTTCTATATCGTTATTTATTTGATATATACAAACAAACCCCACCAGCTCTATTATCATCTGGACGATCATTCCCAACTAGATTGTAACCCGAAGAGTTAACGATTGGGAGTAAATGTTTGACTTAAACCAGGTTTTAGATATTCCAATAATATCAAGACAAGAATGCATGAAAATACTTTTGAATTATTCAAATTTAGCGTTAGAAACAGAGGGGTTTAAATTTTGAGCATAACATGTGCGATGTTCAAGTGATTCGATTGTGCAGAAAGATTTGAATTCAAAAATAGGACCAAGGTTATAATTATGGTACATCAAAAATTAGGTAATATTTGTGTTTAGGGGAAAGACAATTATTTAATAAGTAGCAAAGCATATATAAAAATATATTAAACAAAAATAACTAATATTATTTCAAAAATATTAATACAAAACCTCTTTAAATATCTTTAAAAAATTCTCCAATTGATTGAAATATAATGAAAAGAAAAGAATGCTAAGCATCTCAACAATCAGATAGTTATATGAAGGAAATAATATAAATCCCAAAAGAGATGAATAACATAATAATAAAGAGAAAAAAAAAACAAAAAGTTAGGCAAAGATAAAAATAAGAATAAGACATACTTGGGATTTAAACACTGAGGCAATTACTCTTTTCATACAAATGTCAACGACTTGGCATTAGCATTAATGTAAAAAAAAAATGCCTCAATGGTTTCTCCCCAAGCATGAAATAAGAATAATTAAATACATTTTCAAGTATTCAGTTTGAAAATATCAATACATTCATTTATGTTAAGAGTCTTAATATCACCATCTAGCATTGTCAACTTTACTTTAGGAACTTCCCGATTTATGATATTATAACGATTAATTTTACTATCTTTTTTAAGCTTCCAACAAATTCTTACTAGTTTGTTAGCTAATGGAGAAAAATTATCATTAAGGTATACTCTAGTAGAAACATCTCCTCCTGCAACATCATAACGAGTTAACGATTTTTTTTTTAAATACGCAGACATTATTTTGTCACGCGTAGCAATATGACAAAATTTCAACAACACAGCAATTTTCTTTTTAATATAGATAACAGATAAAATATTCTCAGGAACAATGGGAACCTTAAAGTGTAAGTACAAAGCAATGACGATTTCAGTTAGGTTACTTAGATCATTGGAAAGGCCAGTTATTATAATGTCAGATCTGTTCAACCTTAATTGAAGGACATGATTTTGCAGCTCCAGTTAATACTTTTTCTTTGTAATATCATCATTTAAATTTACCAACTGTTTACAATCTGTAACTTCATCTCTAATTGGTTTCATATTAGTCGAAATTTCCTCACGTAATTCACAGACCATAGACTCAAATTTTATTTTAATTTCAGCTTTTTCATATGATTACCATGGGCTCGAAATGAATTTTTCAGGGCGGTAAATTCATTACGCATTTCTTATTTGAATGAAACACCTTCATCTTCAGGCTCTGGAAGATTTCGCATACATTCTTTGCATATATATAACAAATTTCAATTTTTATCTAAGACAGCAAAAACTTCCTTGGATACTCCATCACAATCAATATGATACTATTGTTTACATGTTGTACACAACAAACTACGTTTCCGACTAGAGTCAGTATTACAAATACCACATGGAGTCATAATTATAAATTAGCAGCAAATATCCAATATTTAAAGTATTCCAGTTAAGTGAAAAAATTTTATGTATACTTAATTAGGATCAGAGTTACAATAACAAAGCAAGTGAGAACAAAAACAAAATCAACAGTTTGTAATGATGAACAATCAATTTGTCTTATTATTAATTGCAAAGTAAAATCACAAAAATTCCATGAATTAATAAAGCTGGTGATATTATTTAATTTTGAAATTATTTTAATTTTAACTCTATAAATAGTCAATTACAATTTTCAATCAAGAGGATTTCTTCTTTATCTACCACAACATGACAGTGATGCCAAAATTTTGCTATTTTAATTAAATTTTTCAAAGTTTATTTTTTAGGCAATAACAATTTCTCGGATAATAAAGTAAAAGCCTGCTTTAGAATTAAAAATTTTGTCAAATACAATTGATATTTTTAAATTATAAATAGTATTCCAAAAGTATAAATGAAATATTATTGTAATTTTAAGAAAAAAGGCTAAACAAATCAATTGAACCCAGCAAAATAAGAGCTGAGGAAGAAGTAGTTAAACACTACATCTACTGAACACGAAGTTGTGAAAATTTCGGTGAATCATTAATGATTTTAATATTGACGTGTCATTGGGAGGAAGTAGTTTATTTCGGTGCTATGAAAAATCGATGAGTAGATGGACTTTTTCATTAGTTTACGGAAGCTGTTAAATATAGGGACTACAAAATAAATATAGGGAGTGGCTTTTTTTAAGTTAAAAATGTGATTTTGAACACGCCAAGAATTATTATTCCGACCAGGACAAAGTGAATATCACTGGTATGCAAAATATGTTTTCAATAAGGCATTTAATGACTGCAGGAATTAACCATTTATGGACCAACTAAATAATTGTGTTTTTTTACTAGTAGGGGTTAATATCAACATTTTGGAAGTTGTTTCAAATGACTTCTTACAAATCGAAAAATTTGCACTATTAACTTCTTTGGATGTTCTGAAAAAGAGATTCGTAAAGAATAACATTCATTTTATTTTGCTGGGAATTTTTAAATTACATACATTTGATATTTTTTTAAATACAAAAAAAAATTTATAAAACACAATAAGTGTAGTATGTAAAAAAATAATTTATGCTTACTAAAAAAAGTAAATAAAAAAAATTATAAATATTTATCCATTTTTTTTACACATTTTACAATACAATTTTTTCCTGTTTCAGTCTTTAAAAAATTATAATATTCAATACATGTATATCCAAAATTTATCTTTATAATCAACTCGCTTTTCAAATTTTCAATTAAAAGTCGATTTCTCTCTTTTCGACAAAACGAAAACATTAAACTAAAGATTCTTTCCGTACCAGCGTTGGAATGTGGTATGGAAAAAATAAAATTGCATATTTTCTCAAAATTCCGAAACGTGCCACTATTTAAAAACTCTTCATTTTTCGTCAACTGGTTTTTGTCTTTCTATGTTTCAGAAAAAGTCTTTAAGTCTTTTTTAATAGAACATAATTTGATTAAAACAGTAAAATTGTTAAATAATATGTTGGAAGTAAAATTAAAGACACTAAGTTTTTCAAATTTATTATTACTTAAATCGAAACAGTCTTCAATGTATTTTACTATCGAATCTAAAACAGCGTCAGCTCGTTTTTTAAACAAAACTACTTCTTAAAGATTATCACAACTACTGCATACAGTTTAACTAAGCTATTTTTTTCTAACTTTTTTATACAGGATGATAAAGCAGTACCTACATTGTGAATAAATCCTAAATAAGCTTCAGAACTCTCTAGTTCAAATTGTTTTAAAATAGTTGGACAATATTGAGAGAGGAAATAAGTTTTTATTGCTTCATAATTCTACAAAAGTCTTTCAATGCTGGAGTCAAACTAAGCCAACGTGTCGGTACATGGTGGAGCATTTCACTCCATTCTAATTCACAGAACTCGAATATTTCTTTAAGGTTTGTAGATTTTTTTGTCGAAGAGCTAAACTCATTAAAGACTTTGATAACAATATTTTCTACATCATATTTTAATAGCTTTAATGAATTTTTAAATGCGTTATTTAGGATATGATACATACATCCCACACCGATTATATCTGGGTTACTTTTTTTAAGCTCCGCAAAAACACTTTTCTTACATCCAAAGTTTACGTTTGCATTATCAGCGCAAATACTAACCAGTTCTCTAAGTTTAAACCTTGTCCGTCTAATTTTGAATTTAAAGAGTTTGCGATATCGATTGACATTTCTGAGTTTGACTCATAAAAGTTCAACAGTTTTGTGTTTATTCCTGTATGCTTTGAAAAATATCTTGTTACTATAGGAAAAGTTTTGATATTCCCTTTGTGTGACGCATCGGTCGATTTAGCAAAAGGGTGGTTATTATCTAAGTCTTAAATAACACTATGGAACATTTTTGGGATTATTGTCTGGGGGGTGAGAAATTCCAAGTCAGGGTGATGGTACTAGGTCAGTATAGTAAAACCCTCAAAGGGTTTGGCGTTCGTATGTGTCAGTCTTTTTTTATGACCTTTTAAATTTTTTCCTTATCATGATGTTTTTCGCTTAGTTGTAACATTTTGGCAAAAACGTAGTTTAACATAACTCGAGAACCACTTGTCCGATTTTGCTAAAACAAACTCAAAAAAATTTCTTTAATCCGTTCATATAACGTTTTTCTTTATAATCAACAGTTTTGCCGGTAAAAATAAATTTGTGGAGAAAAAAAAATATTTTTTTGCCTAAAAATTAAATTTTTTTTTTTAATTCATAAAAAATCCAAAACGGAAGAAAGGATCAAGTGCACTCACAATATTATTTCGTTAAAAACAACTTAAAATACATATTAAATTAATCGAAAATACAATCAAAAAGAGGACTACTGATTTTTCATTATATTCAACACATTTTGTTTTTTATTTTCAATCATTGTTTAATAATCGACAAAAGTAAAACCAATAGAAAGTCGTTTAAAATAACCATCAAATTTTTACTAACAAAAAGTTAGAAAAAACTACTTTTGTGGTTTGTTTTTCAAATTGAAAGTTTTTTTTTATTTGTGTGTAATTACAAAACAGAACACAACACATGCAGGTGTATACATTTCTATTGGCTTTGTGTGTATGTATATTTGAATAATTTCTTGTAATTTTTATTGAAATAATTTTGTATATATACAAACTATTTTGGTAAAAAAACAAAAAGGAATTATATGAATTTATATTTTTTGAAACAGAAAACATAAAATTTAACATTTAACTGAAAATATCAACTCCTACTGAATGTCTGTAAATTTTTATAGTTTGTTTTTTGAATGACTGATTCAAATAGTTAAACAATATATTTCTATGAATTTCAATTGATTCTTCATTTAAAAACAAACTTTACGTATTACTTCTCAAATAAACTACAGTCGGTAACGGAAAATATATTGTGAGTGTGTTATTAATTTCATGTAAAGTCACATAACATATAAACAAAATGCGACATAGATCATAGAAATCGATTAACGCGTTCTGCTTTTATTTACAATTAAGTGAAGGTATCCCATTTTGACAAGAATATTGATATTTGTTTTTATTCAAAAAAGTGTCATTTATCGCCTTTTTATAAATTTTCCCCAATAACTCCAGACTTCTGGCCATAAACTACTAAAAAAATTAAGTAAACATTTTTATAATTTTTTATTTTTATTTTATTTATTTATTTTTATTTATTTAATAAATATTGCCTAGACTTTTTCGATGGTGGTTGTTCGGGAGTAGTGGCATCGCATTCATCGCTATCATCAGTTTCTGAACCACACATAATGTCAATGTGTGACTCCACTGTTGGCCCTTCTGCATCTCCTGAAAATTCTTTATCATCAAGATCATCCTTGTCTTGCCACACAAGCTTACTCCACCAGCAAATTTCCGCAATTATTGCACTCGGCGACTTTTTGCCTCTATATCTGTAAGTTTTTGTTTTATTAAAATGAGTTTTAAAAAATAAAAAATCAGTATTACCTCATTTCAAATGGCATAGCAACTTGATGATAGCGTTCACCTTGTTCATTAGATTTGGTAGCCAATTGTTTGCTGAAGTAGTCCAGATGATGATGTAAATAATGGATTTTCAAGGACATGTGGACACCAATTTCCGAGAATGCTCTTAACATCCTTGCGACAGAAACATCGTAGTTGTTAGAACGATGCTTTCCCAACAAGCCTTCTATTACTTCTTTGATTGTCTGCCATGCATTCAATTCAGCGTCAATCAAAATATTGTTGAATGCGTCACTTTTAATCAACTTTCGTATATCTGGACCATTTACTACGCCTGATTGAAAAAAATTAATTTGTTAAGATGGAAAATCATGGGAAATGAATGTGATATTATAACTTACCTTCTTTAATTTTACTTTCGCTGAGTCTCGGGTAAATTAGTTTCAAACACAAGAAAACTTCATCTCTTTTGGCGACAGTTTTGATAAAATTCTTAACAATTCAAAGTTTAATATGCAGTGGAGGCAGCAATATCTTCTCCTTCGGCACTAGAGGCTCACGAATAATATTGGCCGCTGTAACCTGCTGTGCTCTCTGAGTTTCCATCCGTGGCATGCATATTGGTCACCGGAAAATCGTGTGTCCCAATCGCACAAAAAGCACATATATTTTATATAGCCGCTTTGAAGACCGCAAAGCATTGCTACAACTTTTAAATCGCAGCATATGCGCCACATATGTTTGGCGTAGTTAACCATTTTTAAAATATTTTCCAGTGCATCATATGTTTCTTTCGTTTCTGTACTACAGGCGATTGGAACTGAAGGTTTTTTATTGGTCTTATGCAGGAAAACCGCCTTCAAGCTGAGTTTTGAACTGTCAATAAATAATCTCCAGTCATCTGCTTCATATTTTATTTTCATTGCGTCCATCAATTTTCCTGCATCCGGGCAATATGCAGAACTTTTTTCATCATTCACAAGGAATAAACTTTGGAGTGTTGCCTGACGACTTCGATAAGCTGTGACTTTCACACCGGGTGCCAACAAATTGTTTGATTTCAAAATGGAAGCCAGCTCTTCCGATTTATGCTGTGTTAATTCCAACTTGGCAAGAATTGAATCAAGCTTATTTTGATTTATTAAAATTGGCTCATTGGATACTGATGGCTCATATGGGGGATCATCACGTGCATGATATGTCGGAGCAGTCGTAGAAGAGAAAATATCTGGGCTAGAAGCTTTTGGCACAGGAATGTGGTCCGAATGAGGCAATGGTGTTCCGGCACTTGCACGATACGATTTTCTTATCCTTTTTGCGGCTCCTTTATTCGCACATGCATAGCGATTCAATGGATTGTGACCTTCGCCAGGATTAGTCCAAGTCATTGGGATACCGAATGGCATACTTTCACGTCTTCTATTTTTCCAATCCATTAGACGGTTGTAGCAGCTTTTAAACACTATATTTGGTACCCAATTTTCGTTCACTATAACATTTTGGTTGAAGTACATCTCGAATGTTTGAACAAAATCAGTACTGAAATTTCGCCTTTTTTTATGTGTTGAGACATATTGACCACAGCAGTAGCAAAAGCTATTTATATCTGGCTTGCACAGTTCCAAATTCTGTTCAGTTTTGTTCACTTTTAAAAAACTGGAGAAAAATCACTTTTACTGTTCGCGTTCGTCGGCACTTGTTGAATAACAAAAATCACAGAACCAGTGTGAGAAAGAGAAGAAGTATAATGACAATGCATGTTTTATGTGAACATTACAGAACCAATGTTGCCACATCAATATTTCTCTTTTAGTACAGTAGAAAAATATGAGAGAGTTCGGCTTGTGAGTGTCAATCTTTTCTTCAAATAATGTTGTGCATATCTGGAGCAAATTTTTGAAATTCATACATTTACCTAATTGTGAATAAATGAGAAACGCGTGCATCGATTTTCATGATCTATGCCTTTTTTTGCTCATGAGTTATGTGACTTTACGCGAAAGTAATTAGTTTTGGTACTTTTTTCCATTTTGGATTTTTTATTAATTTAAAAAAAAAAATATTTAAATTTTTAGGCAAAAAATACTTTTTTCCCTTCATACATTTATTTTTAACTTCGAAAGTGTTGCACATATAGGAAAATGGTATAGAAACAGATTAGAGAAATTGTAATTCTTCTCGAGTTATGTTAAACTACGTTTTTGCCAAAATGTTAAAACTAAGCGAAAAAACATCAAGATAAGGAAAAAATTTGAAAGGTCATAAAAAAAAAACTGACACATACGAACGCCAAACCCTTTGAGGGTTTTACTATACTGACCTAGTACCATCACCCTGACTTGGAATTTCTCACCCCCCCAGATTGGCTGTTGTACTGTGTAATTGTTTCGATAGAACACCTAGCCAGAATGTTAGTTACAATTTTGGAGCACTTTGTCCTTCCACATGTAAAATTGGTAGCAACTTTTGAGTCAGGAAACAATTGTTTAAAGAGCTTACTGGTACAATCTGCCGATGCGAAGCTGTGGCTATTCATCACCGTATGGTATGCAAAAGCAGCCTCTGCCATATGGGTTATTTTTTTGATTTAATAAAATGTTAACGGGTTTCTGCTGAATGCTTACTAAATTCCTCTTGTGTTTGGCGGATTTCATATGACGTTTAACGTCACTACACTCACCAAAAAAAGCCTGTAATGGCAACTGAAAATTTTGCTGTTATTACTGGAAATTCTGCTAATTTGAGCCCAGCGGTATTTTTTGCTAATCTTAGCAACACATGTCTGCTGACGTGTAGTACAATGAAATTAGTAGAAAAATTACTAGCCGCTACTAAATTTTTTGTAAAGTGGAATTTAAAATCTGTTTGCTAAAATCAGCAAAAAAAATTACTAAATATTTTAATATTAGTAAAAAGCTTTGAATTTATTTTTCTTATCGAACATCAAAAATTTTGATTATATTTTTTAAAAAACGAATTAATCATTTTGTTTTAATTTGGTAATTTCTGTTTTGAAAAATATTTTGGTCAATTTTTTTTTTTACTTTTAAGGTTAAATTTTAATTCTTTTTAGGGCGGATTTTTAGAACTAAAAAACCTTTTTAGTGCTATTTTAAGTGGATATCCTCTTTTTAGACATGAGTCGGTATCTTCACTTCCGATCCCTTTTTTAATATATGTAACATTTTAAGGAAATTTAAGTTTGTAGGTGTAAGTTTTAATTAGAAATAACATTTCCTTCAATATTCACTTTTTTAAAATTAGTAATATTTTTTGCTAATTTTGACAAGTCGGTTTTCAAAACTTTGTTAAATGATTTCTGAAATTAGCAACAAAAATTTGTAAAAACTCTGTAATTTGTAAAATGTAAATAGCAAAAAGATTTGCTAAATAATAATTTTTGACTAAAAATCAGTACGAAAAAAGTGGAGTGCGATTGAAAACCGTTTAAAAATTTTTCTACTAACTTTTTTTTCTGAGTGTAATAAGAACTAATTAAGAACAAAATCCCGCAAGCCGAACATTTAGCCATTGTTTCAGCCTTGGCTTTTAACAATCAATTGAAAGCCTTTGTCCACTGATCTCTAAATTTGTTTTAGCGGCGATTTTCGACTATTTTTTTTACTTTTTGGCAGTGAATTTCTTCGACACTAGAATCGCTTTCCATTTTTAACTAATCAAGAAAAATACAATGAAAAACAGAAAAATATTTTTTTAATAATAGAGATCTTACCGTTTAATTAAGGGATATGGCCGTGTGTTTATTTTTGTTACGTGAATGTTCTATTAATTTATTTACACATCAAAAGCACATACGTAAAAACACAAAACCGTTTTATTTACAAAAAAAAACAATATTTGTAAACAAACCACACTTGCATACAACAATACGAAGTGGAATGAAAACAGGGCTATCAAACAACTTTTATACACAAATAACATACACACGAAAAAAACATGTATAAAAAATATATATTCTTTGTACTGGAAAAAAACTTTTTTATATAAAAAATATGTAATATACACAAAAAACAGTTCAAATTTAAAAAAACAGTACTTTTGCGTACTGTTTTAGTTGTTGTGAAAAAAACAGTACATTTTACAAAAAACAGTACATGTACTGTTTAAAACAGTACGAATGGCAACCCTACTTGGAATCCACAAAAAACGTATTTTATTGTTTGGTAGAAAGAAATAGTCTGTTTTAACTGGTCATGTTATTACTGAATTGGTCCTGTAATCCTTGAAATGCACTTTTACTATCCGATATAATGAGAGTTTTCTGATCGACGTTTACAAGATTTTCAATGCAGGTTTTTATTTCTAGTTATTCGCTCGTATATATCGATGAGTAATTATGCATTCTTTCCGATATGACTAAATTCTCCCCAAAAACTGCAAGCCAGCTTTTTCATTTATTACAGGACTATCGGTAAATCATATAAATTGAATGACTATGGCATTTTTCCTATTTTTGGGAAAACTTGTTTTAACCAGATAGTATTATAGGAGTCTAATAGATATTTTGTAGCATTAGTATCCAAGTTTTTTAACATTTCGTATCTTATATTATCTGGACCTGGAGATATACCGTGGCATGACCTAAGAGCAGATTTAAGCCGGGTTAAAGTTAATTTATTGTTATATAATTCGTCATTATTAGATTCATCAATAAGAAAATTAGTGGATCTAGCATATGGTCTAAATTTTATTGAGTAGATCGAAGAAGACTAGTTTTGTGCGAAACTAACTGCTAAAGCGTTAGCAATATCTTTATTATTCGTCAAAAGTGTATTGTTGTCATCTAATGCTGTGATGTACTGGAAGTTTGAGTGTCCATTAAGGGATTTGATTTTTTATATACGATGAAGTTTGTAAATTTATAGTGTCACGAAATTCTATTCACGATTTTTTCTTACTTTCCATCATAGCTTTACGAGCTTGTGATTTAGCTTTTAAAAATTTTGCCAAATTGTCCGAACTCATATTTCTTTTGAATTCTTTTAACAATCTTCTCTCTTTTATTAGTAGTTTTATATTATCATTCCACCAAGGGACTTTTTTTCTACTGCATATTGTACGTTTAAGGGGAATGATTTCATGAGCCGAACTTAATATATTTTTAATATACAGAGCGGAGCATAACTATAAACGCAGTTAAAATATGCTCATATTTTTATTATTTACAATGTAAAACACCGTTATTATTCTAAATATTTTAGAGTTTAGAAAGAAGAAGTTGCATAAACAAAAAATTAACAACAACTAATCAGAGTAAGTACCGTTATCTTTACTTTGCTCAAATTCAGCCGGAGCATAACTATAAACGCAATAAGTAAATTATGGTTAGTTTGTGTTATCAACTATTGATAATAAGAATAATTTAACAACTAATTATTTGATCGCTGTTGAAGATAATGACGTATTAAAATGCCGCGTGGTAAAGTGCTCTCTGAAACTGAAAAAGGCAAAATTCTTGCTTTTTTTGAAGAAGGCTACAGCAAGCGTGCAATTGCTGAAAAGCTGAAGCGTTCTGACGCTATTGTTCGGAATTTTTTACGTGATCCTGATAAATATGGAAAAAACAGAACAGGTGGACCAAAAAGCAAGCTGTCAGACCGAAATAAGCGTTGCATTATTAAAAGTGCAAGCAATTCAAAGAAGACCGCTGCTCAAATCGCCCATGATTGTGGACTAAATGTGTCTAAATGGACTGTCCACAGAGTGCTCAGATCATCTGGGCACATTTGTCGCCAAAAATTGAAATCAGCACCTCGTCTGTTAGCTCGTCACAAGGCAGCAAGACTTGAATTTGCACGAAAAAATATGCAAACCAACTTCGCCAAGGTAAGATGTTAAATATAATGTTTGTAACCTACTTAAATTGTTCTTCTTCTTTTAAGGTCATTTTTTCTGATGAGAAAAAATGGAACTTGGATGGCCCAGATGGTTTTGATACGTATTGGCGTGATTTGCGAAAGGATCCTCAAATTTTTTCTAAACGAAATTTCGGTGGAGGCAGTTTAATGGTTTGGGGAGCTTTTTGCGCTGATGGAATGTTGGAACTAGCGTTTCCCAGTACTCACATGAACTCAGAGGAATACATCGAAGTGTTACGAATGAATTTATTGCCGTTTATACGAAGCAAAGGTGCAGACTATTGGCTTTTTCAACAAGACAACGCGAGAATTCATGTAAGTCGCGCGACTAATTCCTGGTTGAATGAAAATAGCGTTCAAGTTATGACGTGGCCAGCTTGCTCCCCAGACCTTAATCCTATAGAGAACATTTGGGGACTACTAACAAGAGAAGTTTATAAGGAAAACCGGCAGTATGACAACATTCAGCAATTAAAAATTGCTGTTATTGACGCCTGGCATAATTTCGACAAAAATACGATATTAAATTTAATAAAAAGTATGCCAGATTATTTGATGTAATAAGTAATAAAGGTGGCGTAATTAATTATTAAACTTTAGCTTTGTTTGATTTTATTTCGTCATTTTATCAAATTCTTTGCTTGCGTTTATAGTTATGCTCCGGCAGAATTTGAGCAAAGTAAAGATAACGGTACTTACTCTGATTAGTTGTTGTTAATTTTTTGTTTATCCAACTTCTTCTTTCTAAACTTTAAAATTTTTCGAATAATAACGGTGTTTTACATTGTAAATAATAAAAATATGAGCATATTTTAACTGCGTTTATAGTTATGCTCCGCTCTGTAGTTTTCAATTTCGTTTATATCATAAACACCAGTTAAAGGTTTAGTAAAATTGCAATTAAATTTTTCTCATTCTTCAACTATTTTTCCTCTTGAATCTGTTCTACTAGATCCCCAAATGGTATTATGGGAGTTAAAGTCACCTAAAAGCAAATAAGGAAGGTTGAGTTGAGATGCTAAATTAGTTAGATCACTTTTGGAAATACTTTCTGATTCTGGAAGATAAATAGAACAAATAATAAATTTAATTTGGAATTGAACTTTTATAGCTACTACTTGGTATTGGGACTTAATTGATATTTCTTCTCCATCGAATAAATTATTTAGATAAATGCAAACTGCACCATGAGCAATTGAGATTGAAAAATTGTTTTTAAAGAAACAAATAAAATTTTTAAGTTTGATTGGATTTAAATTTAGATTCTTGAATACATAAGGCGAGGCAGTTAAATTTAGATATAATAATTTTAACTTCATCAAAATGATTTGCAAAACCGTTACAATTACATTGTATTATTTTTTTTTGTTTACAAATTGGAGGTAGTCACTAGAGTTATCTAAAATGTCTTCATATTTATACTTGCTGGGTTGTCATTTGTTACAAAAGAAATGTTAGTTGAGTTCTCTTTCTTTTTCTTCTCAGTGTTTGAGAGCTAACGTTTCTTTCCCTTTGAAACGTTTTTTGGTAATAACTCAATTTTGAATCCATCTGTTTTTGTTATTTTGCGTACTGGAATGGTTGTTGTTTTTGGAGTTGTATTAGCTGTTAATTTCGTGGTCAATTTTTTATCTGCGCTATCTTGACATTTGCATTTACAATTGCAAGGTCTAATTACATTTGCATATGGTGTTGGTAGAGAATGTTGCCTATCGTATTCTCTTCGCGCTTCAATCATAGTTTTCTTTTGTGTTATTTTAATTCTTTGGATTTCATATCCTTTTTTTATGAAGCACACTGTTTTGAAAAGCTGTTGTGTTGTTGTTGGCAGTTAGTGCATTTTATTACACCTTTCTCGGATTACCAGATTCGTCAACTAATGTATGATCAACATTACTACAATGTGGACACATTGTGTCTGAAAACGAACATCCCTCTGAAACATGTCCAAATTGGAAGCATATAAAGCATCGTAGTGGATTAGGAATGTAAGTTTTTATTCTAGCATACATGTAGCCCAATAATTTTTTTTCTGGCATATTGCTTACATTGAATGTTGTTACGTACAAACCAAGGTCATTTGTTGTGTTTTCGTTTCAGGGTCTCTCTTCTTAACCCTCCGATGAGTGACAGTGTTGAACTTCACGGCCGTGTGAAAAGGTCCCTACGGACCTTTTTTGTAAATTATGGTTTTTTCATATAAATTTTTTTTTTGATTTTTTTGTTTTTATTGTTTATAACTAAATTCTACATACAAAAATTATTTTTTAAATTTTTTTAATTTTTTTTTTTTTCGCTTGAATTTTCTTAAGACTATTATAAAAAAGTTTAAAAATTATTGTTGTTGAGCGTGTACTTCTTGTCCCCCGCCCTGTGCGCAAGTGTTGCAGCGATGTAAAAGTGTGCTATGTTCTCCGCAAACAGCGTTGCCGCAGCCGAAGCAGTATGCCCGCGTTTTCCGCTGCCGCCCGTACTCAGAACGGCAAAGGCGACATGACGGTCTACTTGACCTAGCCGCAAACGACGGTGCATTGCCTTCCATCGGTCTTGATTATACCTAAAAAGAAAAGAAAAATAAAAAACAAATAAATATATATTCTATTCTTGAATTTGAAGATGTTTTTCTTACCCTGACATCGAATGTTTCCATCGCATTGCGTATCCTTGGATATAAGGTTATATGGTTGTTCAGGGCACGTTCTTCGATATTTGGTGTGGCCAATTGTTTCGTTAGCAGTAACAAGAACGACCGCCGTCTGTCACTCCTTTTTATAGGCTTCCTTTCGTTGTAAATCGTAAAAGCAGCCAATGCAGCGACGTCCAGCATATTATAAAACATGGCCAACGGCCATCGTTGTGTTGCTCTTCTGCAGCTGTAAGTGCCTAGCATTTGATCCATGGTATCAACGCCGCATTTGTTTTTTTTTTTTACGTTAGACTAACACTCAGGGGATGTCCCCTACTAATGCAGTGCATTGTGTTAGAATTAGGAAAATATGTTATGAGAGGGAGGAAAGAGGGAGTAGTGTTTGTGGATATTTGCCCTGAACTTCTCTAAATTGTAAGTGACAGGGAAGACCTCTGCGGGGAGTTTATTCCACATACGGCTTGTACGACTGATAAACGAATTTTCTCTGTAATGCGATGTGCGGTCAACGGGACAATCGACTACAAACGGATGTGCTCTGATAGATGAGCGAGTATCTCGAACATAAACCCGGGCTCTGGGAATCAGTTCCCTTATGTCGACAGAGCACTTCCCATGGTAATATCGATAAAACAGTGACGCACAACCCACATTCCGACGATGCTCCAATGAATCAATAGAGTTCGATATCCAAATGTCATTGATGAGCGCCGACGCCCTCCTTTGCACACGGTCCAAAAGCTCCAAAATAGACTTTGAAGCTCCTGCCCATATATGGGAGTTGTATTCCATTTTCGGTCGGATATAGGTGGTATAAATAGTAAGGAGATCGGATGGAGTAAAGTATTTCTTACACCGTTTGAGGAAACCAAGACACTTGAATGCTTCTTTCGACACTTCATGCTTATTCCAACGGACATCACACTGAATCTTCATGCCCAGAACATCAAGAGTATCCGATTCCTTGATATCAACACCACCCATGTTTGTTGATGACATTGTCGATCTCACAGCCCTATGGGACAACATACAACATTGAGTTTTACCTGCATTGAAGTCGACCCTATTCGTAAGACCCCACTCGGAGACCGTCGAGAGGTCACGATTGAGTGTGTCATTCATTAGCTGCCTTCTGTACTCAACCTCCAGAAGGCTTGGTCTACGGCCAAATGAAAATGAATGACAAATGTTGCTGTCATCAGCGAAAGAGTAGATAGGATTGGAAGTTTGATCAAGAAGATCATTGATAAAGATAAGGAAAAGAGAGGGAGAAAGAACAGAGCCTTGTGGTACCCCTGAATTAAGCTGAAACTCGTTGGATGAGATCCCATCTATAACAACACGAATAGTGCGATCTCTGAGAAAGCTCGAAATAAAACGAGAGAAGTCATTACCGACACCAAATGCAATAAGCTTTGTCAACAGTGCGCCATGCCATACACGGTCGAACGCTTTGGAAATATCCAGTGCAACCACTTTACTTTCGCCAAATTGGTGAATGGATCGACTCCAACGCTCAGAAAGGAGCGCTAACAGGTCCCCCGTCGAACGGCCACTACGAAAGCCATATTGTCTATCACTCAGAAGCGAGTTGGACTCTAGATAATTAACGAGATGATAATTGACCATGCTTTCCATCACCTTCGAGAGCGCTGAGCATATTGCGATAGGGCGGTAATTTTCAGGGTTAGTAGCCGCACCCTTTTTAGGGATTGGTTGAACATTGGCAACCTTCCAGCAGGAGGGAAAGACTCCCGCACGGTAGGAAGAGCTAAAAAGGTTGGCCAATGGACGAGCTAGCGTCGAAGAGCACTGTTTCAGCACCAGTGCTGGTATACCATCCGGCCCCGGGGACTTATTTACATTGAGATCCGCAAGAACCCTTTTAACTGCACGAATTCGGAAGAATATCTTAGGCATAGTACACGATACTCTTGGGAGTTCCGGCAGTGGTTGATTGCTATCCGGCAAGAATGAGTTTCTTGCAAACATTTCCGCTAAAAGGTTAGCCTTATCAACCGGGTCAGTGAATATTTGATCATCCACTAAAAGAGTTGGGATAGCCGAACTACCATTGTCCCTTACTCTTTTAACGAAAGACCAAAAGCTCTTACTACCCTTAGGAGCAGAAAGAACTTTAGCACGAATGCGCTGTTCGTAAAGAAACTTTTCACGCTTAAGTACTTTTGAACACTCATTTCTCGCCTGCTTACGTAGTAGTTCAGAATTAGCGTTCCTTGCGGCACGCCAAATTCTAAACACTTCCTCTCTGGATCTGACTGCATTCTTGCAAGTCTGGTTAAACCAACATTTAATCTTTGGTTTAGCCGAAATACTTTTAATTGGGATATAGGATTTCATTCCAATCAATATTACATTTTCTACCATTTTCGCAGCAGCATTAATATTGTCGTTGAGAAAACATAGTTTCCAATTGAAATGCTGGAAAAAATCGTTGAGCTCTGCCCAACGTGCTTTTTCGTAAATAAAAACTGAACGTTTCTTAGCCGATGGTGAAACGTTACGAAGTTCGGAGAACGAAAAAGATGCGGAAATGGTACAATGATCCGAATTACCGAGAGGTGCAAATGATCTCACCCCATACTTACCAGGGTGTGAAGTGAGGAAAAGATCTAGAGTGTTTGCGTGTTCACCTTCAACGCTCGGAATGTGCGTTGGTTCATTCACTAGTTGCGTCAGTTGGTTATGCGCGGCGAATAGTTCAACATAAAGGCCCTCGGGAGTTGTATGGTTCGAATGGTGAAGCCAGGTAGAATTGTGAATATTAAAATCACCAGCAACGACAATTTCACTATCCGGGCAACTCTCCAGAATTCTTGAAATTGAATCGGAAAGGGCGTCGAAGCCATTAAGGGTAGCCCCCCTTTCCATATTTGGGCTTCTATATATAAACCCGAAATGCAGTAAGTGTGCACTGATCTTGAATTTAACCCAAAGTGAGGTAAATTCCGCATCATTACAGTCCAGGTGCTGCTGGGACTGGTACACAACATTGTCGCGAACGTACACTGCAAGGCCCCGATGGGAAACAAAGAGGGATAGAAGGTGATACCCAGGTATGTAAAAATCCTGCGGATCAGCGTCTTCACACACCTGGGTCTCACATAAGGCGAAAACATCCGGCCGATGAATACGAATGTGAGCATACACAGAGAAAAAATTCGCTCTCAATCCGCGTATGTTGCAGAAGTCTATGCGAAATCTGCCTGTCATAGCAAATTACAGAGTTCAGTGCAATATATCTGCAATAGTACAACAACCGGTACACACTTTGTTGCTGAATTGGTTACTCAGTGATCAGTGCTATGCCTTCATCACTGATTGGCCCAACAACAAAAAGAATACAAGGCGGTTGTACCATGCAAAATAGAAAAAAAGAAAATTAAAAAAGGGAGAGGAAAGGGAAGGGAAAAAATCTAGCAACAATAACACATGCAAATAGAGACATAAAAGCCCTTTGCTTAGTCGTTGCAATTAGATGAGAGAAAAAAAAAACACTGAGAAGTGAAAAAAAAACTGAATGATCCCGAAGTTGCAGCATATATGTATATTGTGCAGTTGTTATGCGTAGCTGTTATGTGTAGTTGTTATATATGTTGTTGTAATTCATGTTATTATTTTATGTGTTTTCTATTTTGTTTTGATTTTGTTTGTTATAGTTGATGTTTTTTTTTTCTTAGGGTTATTGTTTTTAATTTTTTAAGTTATTTGTTAGACAATATCAAAATTGTTGTGTGTTATTTTATTATTTTAAATTATTATTTTTGAGATTCGTTTTTTTTTTTTTTTAACATAGACCATTTTACGCGAACATTTAATATTAAATTTTTTGAACATTTAAGATTATTTTTAATTTGACGAGTTGAAACAAAGGAAAAAACGTGCGAACGGTACGACAGACAAACACTACTTTGCTCGTCAACGCGGCAGGTGTAGTGCATTGTGGAGAGCACGTTCACCACTTTATTTTTTTTCGGCACGTATGAGCATAACGCTATATCCCCTTCGTTGAACCCAAATAATGTACTATTGATGGTGCGCTTCGGGTTCTTCTTGAACTCCTGTGGAATGAATGTTTTGTTGTAGCGCACTGTACCAACATATGCGGTCTTCCTCCTCATCAAAATACGCGCCAAGTCAAGAGTGGTAAAGAAATTATCCGCGTATATAGTACGGCCAGCATCTAAATATTTTTCCACAAGATCCAGCACTACGTTCTGCCCTTGGTTTATCTCCCGTTGTTGGTTTGGCAGTTTTCCAGAATATATCATTCCCTTCACAGGATAATAACTCTGTGAGTCGCATAACCACCATACTTTCAAACCATACTTAGCTGGCTTTGACGGAATATATTGCGTGAAGCGGGTGCGGCCTCTGTAAGGGAACAACTGCTCATCAACTGTTAGTGCTTCATGAGGAGTGTAAGCTGCTGCCAAGTTATGTCAATAGCCGCAGTTTTGCTGTTGATGAGTCGCTGTTGTCGAGTATTTCCATTGTCGAATCGAATAAATTGCTTTATACACATGAAGCGATCGTACGACAACGCAGCTTTGTATATTGGGCAACGCGTCGCGCCCCATAATTCCATAGCTGGTTCATGGTTTGATCTTGTGAGTACAGCATACAAAAGAATAGCTACAAAGGCGTCAAACTCTTTCACTGTCACTGGCTTCCACTCCTTTTTCTTCGTGGGATTCGCCAAATTCCATGCAGCTGTAACCTCCCTGCCTTTCCGATTTGTTTCACGTAGCACTAAGTGTATTATTTCCTGTGTCATGATTGAACGCATTATTGTATAGGGGTCGTGTATATTTCCTGTTGGTCCTGGTTTCTTTCTTGTGAAGTCGACCACGTTATGATTACGAGTGCGTGATGTTGGTGGTGCTTTTTTACTCCATTGGGTGCCATCTTTACCAATATAGTAACTTTCATTCGTTTCCTGTCCATCATTTTCTTCCTCTTCATCATCGTCGTCATCAGTATCTTCATTTAGCTCGACGTATCCTTCAGTTTCGGCATCTGTCTCTTCAGCAGGTTGGTATGTGCGATCTTCATCATCCTCAACTTCATAATTATCAATTGCAGCAATATCAATTTCTTCATCCATGTCTTCGTCCATAAAATCAGCAAATCTACTATCAGCTGCACGCCTTTCATCCGCAGTCATTTGCTGGTAACGTGTACTACGGTGTACAACCATTTGATCAACGTCCAAATTACTTGCATTTGCCATATTTATATTTTTGTTTCTATCACACACGATTTTACTCTTCGCTGTCTAAACTTTGACTGATTTGGTTTACGAAACTACAACTTCTTTTATACTCTTTCGTACGTCTACCTGAACTCAAAGGCATTTAGGGATTACTTCATCATCATTGTAATTTTTTTATTGTTTCAACACATAATTTACTTGTTCTGAACACAAGGACCTGAACTCAAAGACATTAGGGATGATGATAAAAACAAAAAATTCTAAAAACTGGTTTATTGCTAGTAGTATAAAGTTAGAATATTGTGCCTTTCCTTGAAAGCAATAAAGTTCATGTCTTCGAATTTTTCTTAGAATTTTTTGTTTTTATCATCATCCCTAATGTCTTTGAGTTTAGGTCCTTGTGTTCAGAACAAGTAAATTATGTGTTGAAACAATAAAAAAATTAAAATGATGCCCAAAAACATGCATTTATTAGTGAAATTCAGTACAAGGTCCATACGAACCTATTCCCACGTCGGCGTACTATTCTCACTAAAACCTCAATAACTCCTAAAGTAATGCTCCGATCGGCAACATGCGCAACAAAACACACTTGGAATACCGAAGTAGGAGTAATTTCAGTTTGAAAAGGCAAAAAGGTCCCTAGGGACCTTCTCACTCATATGAGGGTTAAAAAATTTTCAAAGTTTTCTGAAAAACAATTCAGAAAAACTGCTTTGATAGTTAGATAGGACATGCTTAGAGATTTAATTTGAGGTATGGCTTATATCTGTACCCCGCTCCGTTTGGCCACAGTGGCCAAAATCCTCCAGAGAAATTTAGTTCTCAACATTCAATAATATATGTGATAATACAAATTTTTTCAAAGTTTCCTCCAGAGAAATTTCGTTCTCAACATTCAATAATATATGTGATATTAAAAAATTTTTCAAAGTTTTCTGAAAAACAATTCAGAAAAACTGCTTTGATAGTTAGATAGGACATGCTTAGAGCATTAATTTAAGGTATGGCTCATATGTGTACCCCGCTCCGATTGGCCACAGTGGCAAAAATCCTCCAGACAAATTTCGTTCTCAACATTCAATAATATATGTGATATTAAAAAATTGTTCAAAGTTTTCTGAAAAACAATTCAGAAAAACTGCTTTGATAGTTAGATAGGACATGCTTAGAGCTTTAATTTGAGGTATGGCTCATATGTGTACCCCGCTCCGTTTGGCCACAGTGGCCAAAATCCTCCAGAGAAATTTCGTTCTCAACATTCAATAATATATGTGATATTAAAAAATTGTTCAAAGTTTTCTGAAAAACAATTCATAAAAACTGATTTGATAGTTAGATAGGACATACTTAGAGCTTTAATTTGAGGTATGGCTCATATCTGTACCCCGCTCCGTTTGGCCACAGTGGTCAAAATCCTCCAGAGAAATTTCGTTCTCAACATTCAATAATAAATGTGATAATAAAAAATTTGTCAAAGTTTTCTGAAAAACAATTCAGAAAAACTGGACATGCTTAGAGCTTTAATTTGAGGTATGGCTTATATCTGTACCCGCTCCGTTTGGCCACAGTGGCCAAAATCCTCCAGAGAAATTTCGTTCTCAACATTCAATAATATATGTGATATTAAAAAATTTTTGCAAAGTTTTCTGAAAAACAATTCAGAAAAACTGCTTCGATAGTTAGATAGGACATGCTTAGAGCTTTAATTTGAGGTATGGCTCATATGTGTAGCCCGCTCCGTTTGGCCACAGTGGCCAAAATCCTCCAGAGAAATTTCGTTCTCAACATTCAATAATATGTGATGTTAAAAAATTTTTCAAAGTTTTCTGAAAAACAATTCAGAAAAACTGCTTTGATAGTTAGAAAGGACATGCTTAGAGCTTTAATTTGAGGTATGGCTCATATGTGTACCCCGCTCCGTTTGGCCACAGTGGCCAAAATCCTACAGAGAAGTTTTGTTCTCGACATTCAATAATATGTGTTATATTAAAAAATTTTTTAAAGTTTT
Source organism: Eustalomyia histrio (assembly GCA_949748255.1). NCBI lineage: Eukaryota > Metazoa > Arthropoda > Insecta > Diptera > Anthomyiidae > Eustalomyia > Eustalomyia histrio. Next base: position 185,227,145 of record OX456523.1, on the reverse strand, counting down.
CTGAAAAACAATTCAGAAAACCTGCTTTAGTAGTTAAAAAGAACATGCTAAGAGCTTTAATTTGAGGTATGACTCATATATGTACCCCTAACAGTTTGGCCACAGTGGCCAAAATCCTCCAAAGAAATTTCGTTCTCGACATTCAATAATATGTGTTTTATTAAAAAAATTTTCAAAGTTTTCTGAAAAACAATTAGGAAAACTGCTTTGATAGTTAGATAGGACATGCTTAGAGCTTTAATTTGAAGTATGGCTCATATGTGTACCCCGAACATTTTGGCCACAGTGGCCAAAATACACCAGAGAATTTTCGTTCTCAACATTCAATAATATATGTGATATTTAAATATTTTCAAAGTTTTCTGAAAAACAATTTATAATAGTTATTATTTTTTTTTTTTGGTAATTCACATTGTTTTAACATGTTTAATATGCTTAGAATTTGTTATTTAGCTGTATTTAGTATATTTTCGTTACGTCATAACATATTTAACTTTATACTATTACGTCATTACATATTTAACTGACATATTTATCTTCAAAGACTTAAAGTGGGAGGCATACAGAACCATGGATATTTTTAAACAGAATGAAATCTCATGACCACAAGAAACAGCAATTAGAATTGAACGCAGTTTTTTTTTAATTTCAGCAGAAATTTCCTCGTTCTGAAAAAAACGTCTGGCGGTGTTGCCGTCATTCGAATTACCAAAGCCGATTTTTGGCTGATCAACAATGAAACCAGTTCTTTCTCAAAACTCATTTTGTATACGACATATTTTTTAATAAAGGTGTTCAAATTTAATTTTAAAATTTTAGTACGTGAGAATAAGTTTATGAGCGTGCATTAACCATTTGTGATCGTAATTAAATTAAAATTTAATCACTTGAATTTAGCTAAATGTATTAAAAATATGTTACTTCCTGTAAATTGTGCGTGATACAATTTTTTGTACATGAGCTTAAAAGACCGAAATCACTCACGCACTCAAGAACAAAATGGAGCAACAAAAACAATTAAATACCAAAAATAAAGAGAATGACAATAAATGACTACCAGAAAATAAAAAATGGGCCGGGCATTGCCTGAACTTTTTTTTTTAAATATAAGCTGATATCCTATACTTTTTTAAAATCTAAAAAACTTATTCTAACTCTTACTAAGTTATATGCGGAAATTATCCCAATTTTGGAGCTTTTTTTAAAAAATTATTCAAAATATTTACACATAATTTTAATAAACAAAAAAATGTTACTATATACTTTAATACCTGATGTTGAAGGTTCCATTATAAAAAATTTACTTTTAATAGATTTAACACTAATAATTATCGCTTGAATTGTAAAAATTTCCAATTTTTTTCACTGTTTTTAAATTTAACAGAATTACCTTGAACGTTGCCATAAAATCGTCAAGAATAATCACGAACGAAATCATGTGAAAACCAAATCCAATCACATTTTAAGAAGACCCAACATCCAAAATTAAGATTGCCTGAAAATTTCATCAAATTCGGTCCAGCCATTTTGCAGTCCATACAAAACATACATACACACATCTATTTCTATACTGGTATGTTCATATGACTATAACTCATTCACCAATACACATACAAAGACCGAATATCTATAAAAACAAAATCAGTTTACGCTCAAAAACGAAGTCCAATTTTTTTGCTAAACAGAATAATGGAGCTGATCCTGTTGAAATTCCATACAAATTTTAAATCGAAAACTTGAAAACGACGAAAATACGTATTTTGGGGCTCAGTATAAATGGGGTAAAGTTTTCAACTTTCAACTAACATTAAGTAAAATAATACTTTTTTTACTAGGAACGATTTTCCACTTATATGTAAAAAAGTTCAAAGCTTTAAAATATTTAACTTCTATCATTACTTTGAAATTATGAAAATGTGCTAACATCAACCAAATGCCTAACCAGATAATATAAAAATTTGCTTCCATTTAGTAACATATTCCGTTGAACTAGAAAGTATATTTAGTATTCCAATTCCTACTGAGAGTTCCAATTCCTACTGGCAAGGAATTATTGTAGTAAATAATAATAAAAATATAAATAATAATAAAAATATAAATGTACTGCAGGATATCCTGAAACGTAATAATTTGTGACAAAGTCAGTTCCTTTTTGTAGTTATTAATGGTTCTCCTAAGTGACACACGGCATCTTTGGCTAAGGAACAATGGGGGTCCTTTGTTTTCTTAATTTAACTAATTTAAGGAAATTGTTGTAAAAATACAAAATATCACAGTTGCATTTCTTGTTATTATTGGAAAATGGAAAAAGGTCATGTCTGTGTTATGGCATTTTTAGCTTAAACTTTAATTGACATACATTTTTTTTTTGACATTTTTTATTATTAACTGAAAAAAATTGTTTAGTGCCTTCAATAAATATAAAGTTTAGTAGGCGCAACGTCAATTATAGGAAAGCCGTTATGTTGTAATGTATAAAATGTGCAACATTTCATATTGTAGTGAGCAAACAAACATTTTACAATAATGCGCAAATTCGATTTTTTTTACCTTTTGCTAACAAAAATTTTAAAATATATTTAAGCTAAAGTTGGGCACGTGAGCGAGTTTTGACTCATGCTCAAGCACGATCACGAACTAAAAATTACTATCTTGCACGATTACGCACGATGAAATCCGAATTGAAAAATATTTCTTAAAATTAAACATAAAAGAATTTATTTTATCCCTTGTATAGTGTTTGAATGACGTAGCTCAAGTACGAATGTAAACAAACTTTACAATGCCTTTACACTCACCAAAAAAAGTCTGTAATGGCAACTGAAAATTTTGCTGTTATTACGGGAAATTCTGCTAATTTGAGCTCAGCGGTATTTTTTGCTAATCTTAGCAACACATGTCTGCTGACGTGTAGTACAATGAAATTAGTAGAAAAATTAGTAGCCGCTACTAAATTTTAGTAGACTTTTTGTAAAGTGGAATTTAAAATCCGTTTGCTAAAATCAGCAAAAAAATTGCTAAATACTATTAATATTAGTACAAAGTTTTAGATTTATTTTTTTTATTGAGCATCAAAAATTTTAATTATATTTTTTAAAAGATGTTTCATACAAAATGAAAAAAAAATCAAAGGCTTAAAAATCTTAAAAATTCTTAAAACACAAACGAATTTATCATTTTGTTTTAATTTGGTAATTTCTGTTTTGAAAAATATTTTAGTCAATTTTTTTTTTTACTTTTAAGGTGAAATTTAAATTGTTATTAGGGCTGATTTTTAGAAATAAAAAACTTTTTAGTGCTATTTTAAGTGGATGTCCTATTTTTAGACATGAGTCGGTATCTTCACTTCCGATCCCTTTTTTAATCCTATGTAACATTTTAGGGCAATTTAAGTTTGTATGTATAAGTTTAAATTATTAGAAATAACATTTCCATCAATATCGACTTTTTTAAAATTAGTAATTTTTTTTGCTAATTTTGGCAAATCGGTTTTCAAAAATTTGTAAAATGATTTCTGAAATTAGCAACGAAAATTTGTAGATATTCTGTAGATACTCTGTAATTTGTAAAATGTAAATAGCAAAAAGATTTGCTAAATAATAATTTTTTTACTAAAAATCAGTACAAAAATAGTAAATTGGGATTGAAAACCGTTTACAAATTTTTCTACTAACTTTTTTTCTGAGTGTAGTTGCATTGTGTTTGTATGTAATATTAATAAAGTAATACCATAAAATAACATAAATAAAGAAAGCATATTTGTTTCAATATCCGAGGTCAGTAATTACTTTTGTTTAAACAAGTACTTTAGAAAGAGGAGAACACGGTTCATCGCTCTATGTTATAGTTTTTTAACATGTATAATTTATATAGTACGAAAAAATTGTTTATTAAAATTTATCTGAACTAAGTTGCATGAAAATTTTTCCTATAAATAGTTCATCAGTTTCTAAAACCAAATAAATTTTGTTATTACATATGAAAAATTTATTACTTTTTTTTTAATTGTATGAGCTTATTCTTAAAAATTAGAAAGTGGTAGCCCTAAAAACTGAATTTAAAATGGCTTTTTAAAATTTGGTTAATTATACTACTCGCGAAAAAAATGAACACTCATTAAGTTTAAATACTTTCTCATTTTTAGTTAGACACATTTTTTGAACTAAATGGGAATAAATTGTGTCTAAATTTTTTTGAACCAAACTTTGTTTATTATATTTTAGAATGCAAATTTCTTAAAACTAAGATGTTTTTTAAATTGATAAATTTTTATTTAATATACATACTTGTTTTTTTTCCTAAAATCAAGAAATATTACTTTGGTAAAATATGAACTATTTCTGAGTACATAAACTATTTCGTTTTTTGCTCAAACATAGGAATTTTTATTCTATTTAAACTATTTGTAATTAATTTTTAGCTCATATCTTTTTTTTTGTATTCCATTTTCAAATATAATTGGAATGTGTTCCGATGGAGCCAACGTTCTGTTTTGCTCTTGTTTGCTGTAAAACAAACCGGAAGCAATTAAAATAAAATGCATCTGCCATTATAAAAAAATTTTTAAAATGTTAAATTGGGAATTTTTAACCAGTGCACACTTGTAGAAAACGGCCAAAACTAAAAAAAATATAGATTTTTTTGAAAAATTTTGTTCCAAATGTGAGCTTACACTTCAGATCGTGCAAATACAAACTTTCATGCCAATGCATTTGGTAGTGGTGCATCAAAATTGATATTTGAATTTATTTATTTTAAAATTTCTTACTTGTATTTTTTAACTACAAAAACAAGGTAGGCTAAAATTTTTAATTCATAATGTTTTTCAAATATTTTTTTGTTTTTGAAAATTGATAATTTTCTTAATCATGTATATAAATTTCAGTAATTTCAGTCTTTCATAAAATTTTGTACCCTGCAAACATTGGGATACGAAATTGTTTTGAAATCGTATCGCCTAGAAGGAAAAACTTATTGCGGCAATAATCATTTTCTTATTGCGGAAGATCCCTCCTTCGGGAATAAATGTCTCAACCAAAGCGATACTTTCAAATAATACGAAAGCCACACTTCTGGAAGATAAATTGGCGATATTGCCAAATAGACATTTGGGAGAAAACTAGAAGATGTCTCTAAGTAATAATTTGGAAGACAAAAAGAAGATATCGCTATTTTACCACCCTGAAGATAAAAAACGTTTTATTTTGCTTTTTAATTTTATTTTAATTGAGAGAATAAATAAAATAAAATATTAATGCATAAAAGAATGAATTTTAGGGAATAAAAATAATCAGTAAAAAAGATATTTAATAATAATAAAATCAGTAAAAAATTAAGGTAAAGAAAAATAGATTTAGAAGATATCGAAATGTATTCAGCAACTGGAGTGTTTTTGCTTTGTTTTTTGTCCATGCGATCCTTTTCTTTTTGGAAATACTTTTGCATAAAAACACTAATGATATGTTCTTTTGTATTTAGAAAAATAGTATGGCATGGTTTATTTTTGGTTAGGTAGTTGTATTATTGTGGAGAATACAATTGTGATTCCTTTTAAAATACCCATTATTTGGGATTTGAAAAAATCGAGATCTCGGGACGGATCAAGATTTTTTTGACTAGTTATTCGTTAATATGTACCTTTAAACATACAAACAAAATTATTGTTTGTAATTGTTGGTTTATTTGTTGTACCTGTCCAAGTAAATTTGGTTGCTCAAATATCCCGGTATTTAATAATAAACAATTTTTTACCCTTTTTTTATTATTGACATATATTTCTCAATATTGCTTAAATATCCTCCAACTGATATTAAAAAGAAATTAAAATTCACCTGGTGATAAAAAAAATTGACACCTGCGATAAATAATGACAAAAAAGTACATTAAAAATGTTATTTTTTTTATTTATCCCCAATTTTTTCAAACCAATAAAAAGAAAATGTAAACAAAATATTGCTTTGATGTTTTTCTTCCAAATGATAAAAGGAAGATCTTGATTTTTTATCGCCTTTTTGGAAGGTATCTTCCAAATGTTTGCAGAGTAGTGATAAAATGTGTTCAAAAAAATAATAAAAAATAAAAAATTTGGTAAGTGGCAAAAATTGTTTAGGACTTTTTAGAGGTTGAGACTCATTACTATAAAACAGTGGAAGGGTTCCTAAGTACTATGAATTTCAGAACCAATTCTTATAACTAAAGCCTTTTTAGTGACATCTATAAGTACACTCAGAATATTATGCAGTTTTCTGTTTGTAGTTTAATAAAAAAGTTTTCCGTTCCATTTAAAAATAAAGGAATATACATTTATTTTTCAAAGAAATATCTATTTTAACTTACTTATACATTTGTTCAAAATAATTTACTATTATGTACCGATTTTTTTCAGTTTTATTTGTTTGAAATTTAGGTAAGTAAAATTTTGACATTTATTTTAACAGATTATATCATTTGTTTCTTACGGATGTGTCAGTTGTTTAATCAACATTTAAACATAAATAAATAAATGAAAATTAAGTAGACCGGTTTTTAAATGAAACATCATTTCTTGTAAATGATATTTTCTGTTATTTTAACTTACAAACTATTTTAAGTGTACAAATGAAGACCTTTTTGATGTCTGGAAAGCACATTAACATAAAAATATAATGAAATAGTAATTAAAACACAGTGATACAAAATCGAACTTTCCGAATAGGAATGAGATGAAACCAAAACCAAAAGCAAATGAAAGTTGACATTTTCCATAACAAAATCTCAAGGCTTTTTTTGAGTTAAGTGCAAGATTTTTTTACACGCTTTTAAAGTTGGCGATTTTGGATTGCTGTCTAACAAGAAAAATCATCAAAATTTTATTATTTCTTGTAGATTGTCATAGAAAAAACGGTGTTTTTACTTTTTTGAGGCTAAAAAAATCAATTTTTCATGTTGGCTTCATTATACATTTTAATATTCTTATTTTCATGGAAAAAATTGTTCTTTTTATAAAAAAAAACGATTTTTTTATTTTAAAGAATTATATTTTTATAAAAATATAGGATATTCTATTTTTCTTTACAAAATTAAGAAAAAAAAAGTAATAATAAAATCGGTTTATTGGTTTTGCTTTACAATAGATGACTTAAGGTATATGTCTCAATAAGACGACATAAATCGTATAAAAAACAAGTAAGAGCGGCTAAATTCGGCTATGCCGAATCTTATATACCCTTCACCATGGTTGGGAAAAAACTGAAGTTTATATATGGACATATATGAAATGGACAGATTTATATACGGACGCCTTTAAGAGGAAATTAACCATTTAGTTTGGAGATAAAACTTGGACTCGGGAAGATTTATGGTTCCAGAAAATATGTATTTTAAAAAAATGTATCTTTTGGGCATAACTTTTTTGTATCTGAACCGATATTTCCGAGTTTTTCAGCAAATATGTTATACTAAAGATTTTCGATCTTTTGCTATATAAGACGTATCCATAGGTCATAATACAGCTCTAGAATAGTGTTTGTTGTTTGTGTATAAAAGGTTAAGAGGTGAAAGAAAAGAATTTCAAAAAATCGTTAAAAGAAATCACTAGAACTGCATGTGTTTTATTTCTACAAAATAGTTTGATTTAGCTGGCAAATTTGCATTTAGGATTTTATTTCGCTTTTTTATTAGAAATATTTGTAATTTTTTTAGCTTAATTTTAAAAATTTGAAGGAAAATAGTTTATAATTTTTTTTATAAATTATTATAAGTTATGACCTAAAATAGTTTCACTCAAAGGAAAATTATGTATAAAATTTTCTTAATATGTGAGAAATAAAATGGTTTAAAAATCTTTTTATAAATTCTTTTAAATCGGAGCAAAAAATAGAAATAAAACCGTTTGTATTTTGTTAGTATCAGAGGGTTTTTATAAAAATTTTGATGTTTTTAGCCTATTTATGGATTATTTAATTATTAATATAAAATTTTATTTAAATTAATTATTAAATGTAAAAAAAAAACAAAAACTAAACAAAAAAAAATCTTAACGAACCCGCGACCCTTTCACCTGTGGTGAAAGGTATAAAAACGTTTGTATTTTGTTTGTATCAGAGGGTTTTTATAAAAATGTTGATGTTTTTAGCCTATTTATGGATTATTTAATTATTAATATAAAATTTTATATAAATTAATTATTAAATGTTAAAAAAACCAAAAATAAGCAAAACAAAAAAAAATCTTAACGAACCCGCGACCCTTTCACCTGTGGTGAAAGGTATAAAAACGTTTGTATTTTGTTTGTATCAGAGGGTTTTTATAAAAATGTTGATGTTTTTAGCCTATTTATGGATTATTTAATTATTAATATAAAATTTTATATAAATTAATTATTAAATGTTAAAAAAAACCAAAAATAAGCAAAAAAAAAAAGTCTTAAGAAAATAATAAAAAAAAATGTAAAAAAAAAGTGAATTGACCTCATCGAGATTTGAACCTCGAACTCCGCGTGCTTAGAGAAAAAAAGTATTTGTGACATGGCGTCTAGACAACTGAGCTATTGAAGCTCACACAAAATCATCGTCAATAGATGTACATATATAAAAGTCTTCGTTCATTAGGGATTTGTTTAGTTTTTATTTAAATGACAAATCTTTGTATGTGTGTTGTTTGTGTATAAAAGGTGGAGATGAAAGAAAATAATTTTAATTATTAATATAAAATTTTATATAAATTAATTATTAAATGTTAAAAAAAAAACCAAAAATAAGCAAAAAAAAAATATTAAGAAAATAATAAAAAAAAATGTACAAAAAAAAGTGAATTGACCTTACCGAGATTTGAACCTAGAACTCCGCGGGCTTAGAGAAAAAAAGTATTTGTGACACAGCGTCTAGACAACTGAGCTATTGAAGCTCACACAAAATCATCGTCAATAGAGAGAAAAGAATTTTAACACATGGATGTATTGTTATGCTCAAAATTCTACATACATATTAAACAAAAGGGTGTGAAGATAAATACGTAGGATAAATACGTTTCACAACTATTGTGAATGATATAAATAAAAAAAAAATAGTAGTGTCGCCAACTTTTTTTTTCCTAGAAAATGCCAAATTTGACAAGAAAAGCGCTGAAACATATGGAAAAATATAAATTTGAGATTTTACATGACATATTATTTTGGATTAAAATTTTTGGACATTTAAGAAAAAATAAATGGGGATACCGCTTGTTTGTGGAGAGCTATGAGGTAGTAGATTCCAACGATGTATTCATATCCTTCAGAATCACTCTAGGTTTCGAGTTTTGCATTTTAAAGAAAATTTATTTTTGAAATTCTACATAACATTATTTAAAATTTTTGGACATTTAAGAAAAAAATAAATGGGGGTACCGCTTGTTTGTGGAGAGCTATGAGGTAGTTGATTCCAACGATGTATTCATCTCCTCCAGAATCACTCTAGGATTCGAGTTTTGCATTTTAAAGAAAATTTATTTTTGAAATATCTCATAACATTATTTAAAATTAAAATTGTTGGACATTTAAGAAAAAAATAAATGGGGTTACCGCTTATTTGTGGAGAGCTATGAGGTAGTTGATTCCAACGATGTATTCATCTCCTCCAGAATCACTCTAGGATTCGAGTTTTGCATTTTAAAGAAAATTTATTTTTGAAATTCCACATAACATTATTTAAAATTAAAATTTTTGGTCATTTAAGAAAAAAATAAATGGGAGTACCGCTTGTTTGTGGAGAGCTATGAGGAAGTAGATTCCAACGATGTATTCATCTCCTCCAGAATCACTCTAGGTTTCGAGTTTTGCATTTGACAAGAAAGTTTATTTTTGAAATTTCTCATAACATTATTTAAAATTAAATTTGTTGGACATTTAAGAAAAAAATAAATGGGGGTACCGCTTGTTTGTGGAGAGCTATGAGGTAGTAGATTCCAACGATGTATTCATCTCCTCCAGAATCACTCTAGGTTTAGAGTTTTGCATGTGACAAGAAAATTTATTTTTGAAATTTCTCATAACATTATTTAAAATTAAAATTTTTGGACATTTAAGAAAAAAATAAATGGGGGTACCGCTTGTTTGTGGAGAGCTATGAGGTAGTAGATTCCGACGATGTATTCCAACGATCAATGAATCAACTACCTCATAGCTCTCCACAAACAAGCGGTACCCCCATTTATTTTTTTCTTAAATGTCCAAAAATTTTAATTTTAAATAATGTTATGTGGAATTTCAAAAATAAATTTTCTTTAAAATGCAAAACTCGAATCCTAGAGTGATTTTGGAGGAGATGAATACATCATTGGAATCAACTACCTCATAGCTCTCCACAAACAAGCGGTACCCCCATTTATTTTTTTCTTAAATGTCCAAAAATTTTAATTTTAAATAATGTTGTGAGAAATTTCAAAAATAAATTTTCTTGTCAAATGCAAAACTCTAAACCTAGAGTGATTCTGGAGGAGATGAATACATCGTTGGAAGCTACTACCTCATAGCTCTCCACAAATAAGCGGTAACCCCATTTATTTTTTTCTTAAATGTCCAACAATTTTAATTTTAAATAATGTTATGAGAAATTTCAAAAATAAATTTTCTTTAAAATGCAAAACTCGAATCCTAGAGTGATTCTGGAGGAGATGAATACATCGTTGGAATCAACTACCTCATAGCTCTCCACAAACAAGCGGTACCCCCATTTATTTTTTTCTTAAATGTCCAAAAATTTTAATCCAAAATAATATGTCATGTAAAATCTCAAATTTATATTTTTCCATATGTTTCAGCGCTTTTCTTGTCAAATTTGGCATTTTCTAGGAAAAAAAAAGTTGGCGACACTACTATTTTTTTTTTATTTATATCATTCACAATAGTTGTGAAACGTATTTATCCTACGTATTTATCTTCACACTCTTATTAAACAAAGGGATTTTACTGGAAAAATTAGAGGTAGTCCTGGTTTTTTGCTAATATCTCAGCCATTTATTAACCGATCTGTCTGATTTTTAATAGCAAACAGAAATGGATCACATGTAACAGAAATAAAAAAGAATCAAGTCCTCATCATGTCTGGGTTCTTCGGAAAACCCATTTCAACACACAGACGGACAGACGGACAGACGGACATCGTTAAATCAACTTCGCTCTTCATATGGACCCAGAATATATATACTTTATAGGGTCTAAGATCAATATTGTAGAAATTACAAACGGAATGACAAACTTATATATACCCTTCCACCTATGGTGAAGGGTATAATTACAAACGGAATGACAAACTTATATATACCCTTCCACCTATGGTGAAGGGTATAAAAACGTGCTGCAAAGCTGTGCTTGTTCTTGATTTTTTTATTGTTTTATTTTGTTGAACATACATGTGCATAGCTGCATGAAAAATTAAAGTTTTTAATAAAAATATAAAGAGAAATTAATTTAAAAGTTAAATATACAAATTTGAACACAATATATAATGAGCAAAAGAAATTACAAAAAACTTGTGAAAAAAACAATCAATTTTGTATAAAAATAAAAATAACAAGAGGCAACAATTTTTAGTGAAAATTGCAACTCTAGAGATTTCGTGGAGCATGATGAAGATTTTACGGAGCCTGTGGATGATTTTGTACAGTCTTTTGAAGATTTGTCTACTCCAAAATTAAATTTACCCAAAATTTATTTTTTTTGCTTTAATAAAATTTATAAAACAATTTTTATTAATAAAATATCTAATTTAACAAAATAAATGCACCTGTTTAATCTTATTTCCTTCCACAAGTAAAAAGTTCCAAAAGTGTAGACTAGAATAACTAAAATGTACTAGTGAATTTCTGGTTCCAATGTCAACATCTAGCCAATAGTTGTGTAGATTCGCAATGACACACACATGTTAAATGTCTACAGCATAAAGCGTTGGCTGGGGAATAATTAGTCAGTAGTACTGGTGACAAAGTCAAAAGCGACTCAGTACAGTTTCAATCGACATTTCCTACAGGGTATGTTTAGTTTGAACACACATTGGTTTCCTCAAAACCAATTTGTTGTAATGAAAATAATGTAAACAGTAAATGATCTACATTATGTTGATTATTAAGTTTATGACTATGGGTTTTTCTTATCTCTTAAGAATTCCAAAAATATAACTTTTTTAAAATAGATTTTTAATTAGTTTATGATACTGCAGAAGCACACAATATGTATGTAGATCGCTATGCAGGTAATCATTTTAGTATAGTAAGAATATTTTACTTTTAGTATATAAGCAATTATATAGCTTATTAGATATTATAAACTTCATACCATTAAATTTGGTTATTAAATCATTACAGGTATTAATATTAAAAATAATATTGAATATATACTAACTTCAACTTAACGATAGGATCACAGTAGTAACTGACAAAGGATCTTATATGGGTCCATTCATATATCGAAGTATCTGCGATAAACAGGAGACTACTAGATTGACAAATCTTAAATAATATATCCAATATTAATGAAATAATTAAGATTCTTCAACCCTTTGAAGAAGTTTCGAAGCTTTTGGAGGGAGAAACATATCACGCAATTCATCATGTTTATCCTCAAATAAAGAAAGTTAAAAAAGTGGTCATATTTTTTTATTTATTTATATTAGTGATATAATTACAAATTATATCCTAATACCCTAACAGAGCACTAGCTACAAAGGCTATCGGCTCGTTGTAGCGAAAACAGACCAGAGCCTTTGGTGGGAATTGAACCCACGACCCCCGCACTGATAAACTAACACGCTACCAACTAGCTGAAAAGTGGTCATAATAAATGATCAAAATGATTCAGACTATTAAAAATTGATGCAAACATAAAGAAATTTCCACCGGCGAACAAACTGCTAAATTTTTCAGAGAGTGTGAAAATAAGTATTCATGAACAATGCACAAAATGTTAGAAATATACAAAGATACACTGACTATCCCTGACACTACAATGTACTCTGTAAATTCTGAGGATGATCCTTTTAACGATTTCGTTATGACCAAGTGCAAAATGAAATCTTGAGGTATGAGAGTCAGACAACTAAATCTGCTCTTCAAATTAAGTTGTTGTGTATTAACGACATCAACCAGTTCCGCGCCATCGGAAAGGCTCTTTTTCAAATTATGTTTTATACCCTTATTCCGTTTGTAACATGTCGAAATATAGGTCTAAGACCCCATAAAGTATATATTCGCGATCCTTACGCAATTTTAAGTCGATTTAGCGATGTCCGTCTGTCTGTTTGTCCGTCTGCCTGTCTGTTGAAATGGCGAACACGGCGCGAAGACACATTGTACATACTCCCGAGTAGTTTAGTGTTGAAAATGAGCAAACTCTGTCAAGCGGTTAAAAAGTTATGAGTGAAAATCAAAAGTTACCTCTAAATTTTCGATACAAATTAATGTATTTTAGTACATTTTCATAGTAGCGATTGCATATTTTCTGATATTTTTTCACCAGTTTCTTAAAATTGAATAATATTTTTTATTCACCTCAAAAAATTTATTTCACCACTAAATTTTTTTTACCACAAAAAATTTTCTTCACCCCAAAAAAGTTTTTAAAACTCAAATTTTTTTCCACCAAAAAATTTGTTTTCAAATCCAAAAAAAAGTTTTTCACCTCAAAAAATTTTTTCCCCTAAATAATAAGTAAAATACTTCAGATAACATTTTTTAGAGTATTGGCAGAGGTTATTCAAAGATTTGGCACAGTCGAATTTAAAACTTTTTTACTTGTAACTTCTATTTAAAAGCATTAATTACTATAAATTCGAATAATGAGTAAAGCAGGAATAAAACCGTTAAACATTTTATTGGAAAAAAAATTCCAGACTGAATAACTTGTGAAAATATTTTTATACACATTGTGTAACATTAAAAGTTTCGTTTGTATAATATTTAGCACAAAAGTTAAGTTTAAATTTTAAAATAAAAATAGACATACTGTTATAGTACGTTTTATTGGAAAAATAAAAACTGAATATTTTTTTGTTAAAAACTAGTGTAATTGTTTTATTGTCGTTATTTGAATTAAAAAATTTTGTTTGTATTGAATAAAAAAAGTGCTGGAGTACACACTTTCAATATAATTGCTAATTTTTTTTTTAAATCGACCAATCAGAACAAGGATTACAAAAAGTAAACATTTGGATTGGTTGATTTTAAAATAAAACATTTTTTTTTTAATTTGAACAATTTTTAATCAATTATGTATTTATTTATGATTTAAAATCTTCATTTAAAAATAATAAAGAATAATCAATATTTTCACACAAGGCAGGATCAAACAGTATTAAAAACATGCTGCAGAGAAAACATAAAAGACATTGTATTGAACACAACAGCGTACAAGAGTTATACTAAGTGGCAATGACATGCTTACTTGTAGTCTACACTAGCGATAAATATGTTGACAAAAATTGCAGCAAATGTAATATGCTTTTTACACTGAACAACATCTTCGTGTCAAGTGTTTACATTGGCAACGTCTTTTATCTGTTATTTATTCAGCTATCAAAAAAATAAATGAAAAAGAAGCATAATTTTTGTTAAAAATAAAAAATGGATTTAGAGAAAGCATTAATCATTGGAATAGTTGTTGCTTTGCAAGAACAAACCCGAATTTTAATGCAGTACATTGAAATATTAAAGGCCATTCTGGAAGATGATGATGAAGAAGAATTTTTGGTAGATAAAAATATCATATCGCCCCATAACCACCCAGAAGATAAATACACAATTATTTTAATTATATACCACCCTTATCTTCTGGGTATTTATTATATTTAAATGTTAAATATTTTTTTGTTTGTCAAATTTTTTATAATTATTAAAATTTTGTTTTCCTGAAGATGCTAACAAATTGTTAGCGAAATATCGAAAATAAAATAAGAAATTTTATATAAAAAAAAGAAAAAGATCTTTAGCTTAAAAAATTGAATATTAATATGTACATAATTAAAATAATTGTAATGGGTATCGTAATTTAAATACATTAGGGAAATTATTTAGCAAAACTAAAGATAGAATTGATAAGTGGGATATGTCAAATTTAGTTTACAAGATACCTTGTCAGGGTAATGATCAGGAAAATTGTGATAAGGTATATATAGGAACGACAAAGAATAAATTAAAGACCAGGATTTCAGGACATAAATCAGACCAAAAACATAGAAATATTAATTCGGAAAAAACCGCATTGTCATCTCATTGTTCTATATTAAATCACCATCCTAACTTTGAAAATGTTTCAATATTAAGAACAGAAATTAATTATAAAAAACGTTATATGTTAGAAATGTTAGAAATCATTAATACACCTTTGACACAGAGAATGAACTTTAAAGCTGACACAGAAAATTTAGCTCAGAATTATAGATATTTAATTAGTAAAAAATTAGGAAACTTAAATGTATAGATATGTTTTTAATAACTATAATAATTTAATTTCATAATGTTATTTTATTTTATAAACAACATTTATTATGTTCAATTTCATAAACTAAAGTATTAAACCAATATAAAAATATTTTTTACGAGCTTTAGCAGGAAAATGTTTATAAAATTACCACTTCTATTTGTTTTAAATGTTAATTTAATTTTTTAAATTTTTTAAAAATTTAATTTATATTTAAATGTTAAATATTTTTTATATTTAAATGTTAAATATTTTTTATATTTAAATGTTAAATATTTTTTTGTTTGTCAAATTTTTTATAATTATTAAAATTTTGTTTTCCTGAAGATGCTAACAAATTGTTAGCGAAATATCGAAAATAAAATAAGAAATTTTATATAAAAAAAAAGAAAAAGATCTTTAGCTTAAAAAATTGAATATTAATATTAAAATAAGATCGAATAAAGTTATATAATATATACATATTATTTTTTATAAACTTTGTTACATGGAATTCGCACCATTTACTTTTTCATCATCCTCTGGTGAGATTTGCTCTTCTTTTGAACGGTCTGTTTGAATTCCATTTTCTGCAAAGGAAGTTAAATGTTTTTCATTTGCATTTTTTTAAATTATAACGTAAAAATTAGCTTACCTTGCTCTTATATGATTTATTTTTGTTAGTTTTCTGTCTGTCCGTTGAAAAAATGTCGCTAATTCTCGTTATTTCGAAATTTTGTTTAAATTTTTTCCAAATGACATTCAGTTTTTAATTTTTTTTTTTAATTTTCTAAGGGTTATTAAAACATATCTTCGAAATAAATTTTTCCTAATATCGCCTAAATATCTTACAGCTGACAAAAATATGTTATGTTCACAATATTTCTTTGATAATTTTTTGATGATGATCAAAGGAAGATATTTCCGTAATATCTTCTTGATGATGTTTTTACGCTTTTATTGAACGTCAAACAATTGCAAAAATACTAGCGTTGCCAACCACTATTACGATTTTTCTATAAATTCAGATAAAGTCCCCTCAATTTATTTGATTTCAGCGAAATCTAACTAAATGGGATTTCATTTTGTAAGGGAAATCTGTTTGAAATCCCAAATTTTTATTAGATTTCCACAGAAATATTTTTTTAAGTTGATTTCGAGCATAATGTAAACTCGCTTTAAAACAATTGCAACCGAGCTTCTGTCATATAGCAACTGCAAAACTTTTCTAAAAGAACGAATTCAATAAAAGTTATATTTTTATTTCAGATATGTTCTAACACATCATGGTTTTCAAGAGTTATATCGTGGAATGGTTCCTGTACTTTGGCGAAATGGTCCATCAAATGCATTATTCTTTATTTTACGCGAAGAAGCTTGTGTATATTTACCTAAAAGAGTAAGTCCTTAAATCAAAATATCAGAAAATATTTTTATATAAATTTTTATTTTGTAAGACATCAGTATCCACTAAGGCGGCGCAAGAATTTATTGCTGGAGCTATTATTGGAGCCAGCATTAGTACACTGTTCTATCCTTTAAATGTTATAAAGGTAGCTATGCAAAGTGAAATGGGTCATCCATCGGAAAGCATGTGGAAGTCATTTTTAAAAATCTATCATGAAAGAGGCAGTAGTATGGTTTACTTTTATCGAGGGTGCGGGTTTAATACTGCTCGTTCATTTATAAGTTGGGGTATTATGAATACAGCATATGAAAATCTAAAGAATCTAATGAATAAATATTGATTAATGAGAAGGGATTTTTAAATAAAACCGCCACAATAACAACAATACCACTACCAAATAACCTCATAAACTGCAGCCAAAGGTAGATATAATTTTTGAAGCTAAAAATACTTATAAAAAAAGAATAGCAAAACAGAATTAAGTATGTTGAAAAACGACTGCTGATTTATTGTATGTTCAAAATTACTATTATTTAGTTGAAATTTTATTAATAACATACGATTATATAATTTAAGACCAATTTTGACCGAATGACAACTGACTTTATGCCCGTATGACACTTGCTAGATTTCGTATTGATTTTCTATTGAGGAAAAATTTATAAATTTTCTTATGGGAAAATAATGAGTTCAACTATAGAGAATAAATGAGTACAAAGTTCCTGAAATAACAAATGGACAATTTAAAATCTTTTGACAAAAGCACTTAGGTCGACTTATGAAAATTTTCTAAGATTTGAACAGTCAAAAAAATAGCATTTTCTACTATGTTTAGTATACATACAGAGCAGAGGGTCAGGGAAAATGTTCCACCTGTGACCAACCACTGTAAACTGTAAGAAGTGTAAGAAATCAGTATAAATACAAAAAAATAGGCTAAATTAGTTTATTTTATGTAAATGTAGACACATAAAAAATTTGTTTAATTCAGTGACATTTTGCACAAAAATTAACATTAAGCGAAATAAGAACAATTTCACATTCTTCTGTATTTTTTGTCTTCTATTTTCCTTTGTTTATATTTATGCATTGAAACAAACAAGTTTTAGGCCTATTGCCTTAGTTGTTTAATTAAAACTACAAGATGGGTCGCCATACTACAATCGAGGTTCGAAATTTAATAATAAAGCATAATAAACATGGAAAAAGTCAAAGGAAAATCGCGAAAATTGTTAATAAAGCCCGTACAATAGTTGAAAACATCATTCACCGGTTTAAAAATGAAGCACGAGTTGTAAATAAGCCGAAAATTAATCCAAAAAAGCTATGCAGCGAACGTCTAGAAAGGTGGATGGTCAATCAAATCAAGATTTATGCTAGGTTGAGTGCACCGAAACTACGGGATATGTTTGAAAAACACATAAATATAAACAGCAAACGAAACAATTCTAAGAGTCCTTCGAAAAAATGGTATGAATAGCAGAATCGCACGCAAGAAGCCCTTTGTAAGCCAAACGAATAAAAAAGTTCGTTTGCAGTTTGCTCACAGCTACGCTGGGAAAGATTTTTCATTCTGTGAGAATGTCTTATTTACAGATGAGAGCAAATATAACCTTTTTGGGTCAGATGGCAGAAAAAACGTATGGAGAAAACCCAATCAGGAGATGTAACCGAAGAATTTGCTTTTTTCACTGACCTAAATCTGTGATGGGTATCTATTTGAATTTAAAATTTTCCAGAGATTTTTTTTTAAATTTATTAATTTAGTAAAAAATTATTATTCGTTAATAGACTCAATAATAATAATATTTATTCATATGTGTCGTTTATTATATTTCAATCAATAATACTATCATGATACTTAAATATTTGTGTTAAACTACCCAAAAAAAGTACCATATCTGTAGTAAAATTTGCCACAGCCACCCTAATTGTAGCAGTCGAATAAATAATAGATCCCTCTATTAGCGCCAAAACACAAATTCTTCTTTTTTTCTACTTAACTACTTTATTAACTTGAATTTACTTTAGTGAAATGCAAAAATCCACTATCATGTAATATACCATTTGTAATAAAGACACATGGTGTACAATTCTTCATAAGTACAGTTGAGTAAAGCCAGAGATATTAAAATATTTATTTTACCATATAAATAAATTCCAGCGCAACAATACTAAACGTGCTACAATACTAATAATTTAATTTTATAAAGTGATATTTTTTAAAAAAAAAACCAAAGAAAAGTGAAAACTATTTTTTTTTAATAATTGGTGAAAAGACCCCATACAGAAGTTGGAGGTCGGATCCAGCACACAGTGGTTGAAACCCACGTGGATCTTCAGTACCTCATAATTTGCCATATCAATGCTTCACCACTATTGGGTGTAAGTGGCCAAAAATTAAAGTACCGGAGTATGTTCTGTTCGTATTTTATGCATATATTAAGCGAAACACAACCAATCAGCACATACCTAAGCGTTTATAACCATCTCATCATAAAATTTAAGACGCCTTGGTAAGTTCATCAAGTAAAACTACTGTAGAAAGGTTATATTTATTTCCACGGTTATTTTCTGTTTAATAGCCTCCTTCATTAATTGCTTGAATATTACAAAATTCGGAAACGTCGTGGTGTTCAGTGGACACCGGCGATAGAAGGTTACAGAAACAATAATCTCCTTAGTGATTGAGGGTACTCCCCTATAAGGATTTTAGTACCAAACCGGCCAATAAATCCAAGTCCAAAGGAAAAATATCGCACCTTAGTTTTGGTTGGGTATAATATTATATGCTTATCAGAATACATCTATGTTATTAACAAAATTAACACGTTTGTATAACATTGGTTTAGTCTTATTAAAACATAAGTATAAAATTTTCTTAACCCTTTTCATTACATATTTTATATATCGTACTGTACATTATTTACACAATGGGCTGTACATATAAATTACGTACATTAGACAGCTTATAGACTTTACATTAACTAGTTCTAACTCAACGTTTATCTTAGGTCTTTCTTAAATAATTATTCTATTCTGTAAATTGATTTTGATAAAAAATTCAAGGATTATATATATTTATATGAAATGTGAAATAATAAATAAATATATAAGTTAATTTTATATTTGTTATAAAAAAAATAATTTTTTATTTTTTTTATAGGAGCTTAAGCGCTTTATTTATTAATTATCAACTTAAGAATGAAGATTACAAAATTGTATTTCTTAAACGTAACTTGTTTTCCTATGCACTGAAATTGTTGACTCAACGTTTTCCCACGAGTTGCAAAATTATTTGGTGGCGCGTGTGCAACGTCAGCAAGACGGACAAGACGGAATTGTTTATAATGTTGGTGTTGAAATATTAGACGTATGCAGCAAAACAGAATTTAATGTGAAAATATTTTATGTGTTACGGAAATTAATGTGAAAATATTTAATGTGTTAACTTCTCCCCTCGTTGATTTCAAACGTCCTCGTTTGACGAAGTTGTTTTGTTAAATAGTTGGTTTAACCCTTCTATCGCTGCTGGTGTCAGTTGGATTGATTTTTAATTTCTTGTAGTGGAAATAAATTTTCCAATAGCTATTATAACAATTATCAGCATTATGGTAACTGATAGGCTGATGCCGTATTTTATTTTGTCTTCCTTCTTCAAACTTCTAATGTGCTTAGTGTAATTATTGTTTAATTGGTGTAGCATTTGTAGGGAAAGTATTTCTTCAACGGTATTAGATTTGGATAGTGGCTGAAGTATTGCCGGTAACGGTCTGCTTGTTATTTTTCCTTCATTGCGATAGGTTTCACCTTGAATCTCAATAGTAATGTTGCTAAAATGTAGGGTTGTTTCATTTCCAATTGTAATTTCTCCATTGAATCTATTCAGGAATAGTATGCCGGGTGTAATTTCTTCTATTGTTGGGATGTGTTGGTTATTTACCACAGTGCAGTTTGGTGTACGACTTTTAAGAAGATTGCTAACGCAATTATCAGTGCTTAAATCTATTATATGATTACTTAAACATATTTCTAAATTATTATAATTTTTGCAATTATTTTTAATTCCATTTATTTCTTTTTCGCAAATCAATATTTCGTTAAAATTTATTTTATTTATTCTCTTTTCATGTTTGACAGCTTTTATTTTGATTGTTTTGCAAATATCATTCTTAACAATTGGTAAACTTATAATATAAATAATTAATTTTCCTTCGTCTTAATTAATAAACGGTAAGTTTTCTCTGTTTACAATGTTTTTGGCTATTCCAATTTCTTCATTAGATAATATATAAGAATTTATTATATTAGCTTTTGCCCAATGTATGGCGTAAGCTATGTTTACAACTTCTTCTTTGATTACTTCTAGCTTAAACTTTAATTTTAAAATAAGGTCATTCTTTGTGTGTTCATCATTTTCCATTACTTTTGAAAAATTATTGGTTATATTCGTTATTTCATTAACTTTTTCAATTGTTAGCTTATTAATCAAAAGTTGTTTGTTATAATTTTCCAAGACATTATTTAATTTGTTTAAAACTATTTCATGGTCATGGTGATCAGGACTACCTGCTAATCATTTCCATGCACTTCCTAGGAAATCCAAAGATCTTTTCCTTTTTTGAATTTGCAAATTGCTTAAATGGGTTTTAATCTGAGAGAGAACGGGTAGTGTGGATTATTTTCGAATTCCGGGGTTTTCGCCAAATGTTCTATGTTGTCTATAATGTGATTGTATTTATCGAGGTCCACTTCGTGAATAATTTTGAAATTTCCTGTCTGTATTCTTGCAACGGATTTTTCCACTGTCATTAGTTGAGAATTAGAATAATCCAGGATTTTAATTACGTATTCTACTTTTGTGTATAATCTGTCCTTTCTCTGTCAGAACTGTACTATTTCTATCTTCAGCTACTATTTCCTTGGAATATAACTTTGAAAGTTTTGTTCCTAGTTGTTTATTTCTTTTTACAAATTTTACTTGCCTTGCTAAGTATGATTTAAAGTCAGTTCTGTCCCTATTATGATGTTCCAAGTCCTGTTTTTGTTTCTTGGTAAGTCTTCCTATGTTAGTTTGCCTAGTTCGTTCCATGTCTTCTGGTGAAAAATGGACCGATCGTCCGAAGAATAAGTCAACTGGTTTCCTTTTTGTCACCGAGTGTATTGAGTGGTTATATTCAGCAAACGCTCTTTCTAATAGCTCCTCAAAATTACGGTGTCCTCCATTATTCTTTAGACACCTCATTATTTCAGTCAGGGTAGAGTGAAACTTTTCCACTTGACCATTGGCTCGGCTTATGTATGGGGGTGTTACGTAGGTTTCTATTTTTAGTTCGTTTTCTAACATGAATTTTATTGAACGAGAACTCAGCGATGGCTCATTATCTATTACCAACCTTTTTGGTACGCCAAAAGAAAATAATATGTCCCTCAGTGGTCTTCGTATGTCCTCTATAGAAAGGCTTTTGAGTATTTTAGCCTGTGCATATTATGAAAATTTGTCCAATGCTGTCATCACTGCTCTTTCTTCGGTCAAATAAATGTCAATGTGTAACATCTCTCCTGCACGTGTTGGCAGTGGTGTCTCGGTCAGTTTAGGTTTGTTCGGATGTCGTTCGTATTTGTTTTCCTTGCATATTGTGCAATTCCGAGTTATTCGTTTAATTTTACCTGTCATTCCGGGGAAATAATATTTTGCGAGTATTTGGGCTTTATTTTCTATTGCATTTCTATGTGCCCTACAGTGAGCCTCCAATATAATTTCTTCCTGTTGCTGTTCATTAGTTATGTCCTCTACAATTGTTTGTGTGTACCTTGTTTTATAGTTACGAAAATGTTTTGGATATAAAGTTTGTATTATTCCCATGATTCTTTCTTCTGTGCAAATTCCGTTCATTACAGAAAGATTTAGTCTCCTTTTCAGATGTTGTATTAAATTTTCTCTATTGAATTCCGGTTCGGTAATGGTATGACGATGGACTGTAGCAAAAATAATTTGAAATTGATAACTTGATATATCTTCAATCTTTAGAAATATTTGATTCTTAAAAACATTGATTGGGCTTTCTACGCAGGACACAAGATCCTCGTTGGAACTTTCATCACTATGAACAGTTCCCGTTAAATTATTTATTTGTGTAGGCATTCTTGAAAGAGCGTCGGCTACAACATTTGTTTTACCCGGCTGATAATTTAATTCATAGTTCTATTCCTCAAGTATGGGTTTCCATCTATTCATTTTGTTATTTTGGTTCTTGTGGCTTAATGCAAATGTGAGTGGTTGGTGGTCTGTGGTTATTTTTACCTTTTTCGAGCCATACAGATAATTGCGTAGGGAGGTTAGTGCCCAGATTATTGCCAACATTTCCTTTTCGTTTGTGGCATAGGCTTCCTCTGTTCGTGACAGTGTTCTTGAAATGAAAGTAATGGGTTTTTTATTTTGGGAAAGGACTTCACCTATGGCATGATTTGAGGCATCCGTAGTGAGTTCGAACTCGACCTCAAAATCCGGATGAGAAAGTATCACATCGTCTGAGATCAGGATGTTTTTTATCTTCTCAAATTCTTCTATCGCCTCCTGATCAAGTGAGATAACTTTGTTTTTTGATGCGTTTTTACCCACATTGCCAGCATCTCCCCTAAGCATGGCTGTTAATGGTTTTGCTATTTTCGCATAATCTCTAATTAACCGTTTATAATAGCCTGCCATACCAACTGACATTTTTGCTATAGCCTTTACTTTGTCTGGGTTAGTTTTGATCCCTTCTATACTAATAATGAATCCTATAAACTCGACCTCACTTTTCATAAATATAATAATGTCGTCTATGTAGACATAACATCTTTTCCCTATGTGTGGTCGGAGAATGTCGTCAAGTGCAGCCTGAAATATTGAAGGTGCATTTTTGAGTCCGAAAGGGAGTCTCAAAAATTCATATTTGCCATTATTAATTGAGAAAGCAGTTTTCTCAATATCTTCCTCTTTTAATCGTATCTGATGGAAACCACTTTTAAGGTAAATAGTAAAATACCTATTTTTCCCAAGATTCGCAAGAACCTAATTTATCTCAGGCATAGGATATCTAAAAGGAATGGTCACAGAATTCAATTTCCTGTAATCAATCACCATTCTGTATTTTTTTTTTACTTGAGGCGTCCAATTTTTTTTCCACGATCCATACGGGGGCATTGTATGGCGATTTGGACGGTCTGATTATATTATTGGCCAGCAATTCTTCAATCTGTTTTTCGACCTCTGACTTTAGAACCATAGGATATGGATAAGGCCTTGAATAGATTGGGTTATCTGTAACTGTGCTTATTTAACCCTCATCATACCGACATAAAAACTTACAAATCCTACCAACATGTGTCTCTAAGACACATACATACAAATTAAAAGAAAAAAGCATAAGACAATTACAAATTAGTTTATGTTAAGTAATTGTTTATTGAATACATTCTTTACAATTTATAACTTTTGTAGCATGCTCATTGCAGACATTATTTTTACATATTTGGCAGCATTGCTTTATTATACGACTTATTTTTGGATCGCACATATAGCATCTTTTACGTTTATTTGTTGTAGAAGTGGTTGTACTTGGTGTATTTCCTTCTTGAAGAACTTTTTCCATGCATTGAATTATAGGACGTTGTAATTTATTTCTTGACCTTTGATGTATTTGGGGGGCAATAAGTCCTTCGGCAACTTCTCGTAAAAAGAGTTTTCGAGCTTTTTTTGCTTGTGTTGCTTTCCATGATGGATGTAAATTTTTCCAAATAATATATGCTGCAATTGCACAAACATCAATTAAATTGGAAAAGAACGTAAATGGCCACCTGTTTGATTTTCTCCGGCAAGTAAAACTATGTGCAAGTTGGTCCAAAGTGTCAACTGCTCCTTTAGTTCGATTGTAATGTAAATTTACCTCCGATTTGTTCTTATTTTGTGAGTCGCAGTGGGTGTCATAGTGCATTGTAGAGAGTAAAAGAACTGCTCTATTCGGTTTATTATTGGTAAAACCAAACAAATTTGTTTCAACTTGCCTTTTTCTGTTTGGCAAAAATGATGAGGGAACACAGCGCTTATTTTTCTTTAGAG
Source organism: Eustalomyia histrio (assembly GCA_949748255.1). Lineage (NCBI taxonomy): Eukaryota > Metazoa > Arthropoda > Insecta > Diptera > Anthomyiidae > Eustalomyia > Eustalomyia histrio. Next base: position 185,202,227 of record OX456523.1, on the reverse strand, counting down.
TGCCCGTTATTGTCAAACCTTTAGCCAATAAGTTATTCGCAAGTTCCAAACTCGTAAAATAATTATCACATGTTATATTTCGGCCTGTGTTTTCATAGGGTTGAACTAACTCCTCCACAACTCTTTGGCCCAAACCAAAACCCCTCTTGTTGTTTATTTTGCCTAAGTAAGGTATTGCGTTGAGTGGGTAGGCTGTTTTGCTGTCACATACCCACCAAATTTTTAGTCCATACTTATCTGGTTTACTAGGCATATATTGGCGGAAAGAACACCTTCCACGAAACGGAACAAGCTGCTCATCGACAGTAAGGTTGTCACCAGGAGTGTAAAATTTTTTTAGATTTTTATTGACAATTTCAAATAAATCCCTTACAGGTGCCAGTTTATTCTTTTGCTGTCGAATGCTTCTAGTGCTTTTGTCGTCAAACTGCAAATTTTTGGAAATTTCCATAAAACGATTTCGACTCATAGTAGCCCGAAAAATTGGGCAACCATTTCGCGAACTCCAAAAGTCAGCAATCTCTGTGTTTGCTTTTTTTTTTGTCCCCGCTATAATCAAAAGTCCAACATAGGCTCTTAATTTGTTGTTTTTCAACATTCAGTATCAGGTGATTATTGATTTCAATAAAAGGGAATTCCCCAAATTTAATATAGTGATATGAAAATATGCAATTTGTATAAATATATATGAAAGATAGTTGCTGCTAAACAAATATAAATTCTGTAACATATATGACAGATAGTTGCTTTTGTTCTTAATTTGCGCATTCTACTAAATTCTTTGTATGTGTCTCTGAGACACATGTTGGTAGTTTATGTTACATTTTTTTATTTTGGCTTATAAAAAATAGAGGAATTTAATATTTATCAACTTTGTTTTGTAAAATTATACTAAACAGATGTAAAATAAAAGTCATAAAATTTGGTGTCAATATGTAACAAAGTTTCGTTGTTTTATTGAATCAAACATCAAAATGTGTCTCACAGACACATGTTGGTAAGATTAGGGTTAACCCTTAATGTTGGTGGTATAGGTTAACCTTTCATTTGGGTCTGTAAACACGTTAGAACATTCTTCAACAATCTCATAAAGTTTATTATTTTGCAATTCTGTAAGGTGGGATAGTCTCAACTCAATATTGTTGACCGATTGAGATGTTTTTTCTTTCAATGGGACTCTTATAGCGTTGTTTATAGTCATACAATTTTTATCAGTATGAATAATCGCCTTGATTTCTCTCAATGTGTCATTTCCAATTATTCCATGAAATGTTTCCAAGGTTGGAAGGATGTAAAATTTTAACTTTGGTGTATCTGGACCGAAAATGTCTACGAATGTATGATGTGTTATTTCTATTGTTCCGGCAACTGTATTTATATGGAAAGGTTTATCATTTAAAATAGGATTACAAATTCGAGTGGATTGGATATAATTTTTATTTGATCCGGTATCAATTAAAAATTCGAGTGTGTCCTCATCCTTTTAGTTCGAAGTATGGGAGTGAAGACGGGACTAGTCTAAAAAATAAACGCTGTCTATTTCATTTCCGTCATCAGAGACGGGATTCGTATCTTCTAATTTTTCTGGGTTATCAAGTGGATAACAGGGGTCATAATAATTATCTCGGTCATAGTACTGGGCATCATGTTGGTAATCTTTATTAAAATTCATGAGATGGTTTTGTTGTATCTGCTTTATGTTATCAAGCGGATAACAAGAATTATAATATTCGTATTGGTCATAGTATTGACCATCATATTGAGCATCGTTATTGGTGTTCATGAAATAATTTCGTTGCAACTTAGGAGGAATACCACTAGAGGTTGCGTGTGGGCGTTCCTGCGCAAATTAATAATTTCTTTGGAAATTTTGATAATTGGCGTTCTTTGATCTTATTGATCGGTCGACTTCCATATGTTGAGGGGGTTTCGGTGGAAATTTTGCCTATTATTAAACCCTGTAAAATTTGGTCTTTGATTTGATTGGCTAAACTGGTGTGGGCAAATGGTCGTTGTACATTTTGAAAGTGTGGCTTGGGTGAATATTGTTTAAAATGGGGTGGCATGTGAGCCAATTCTGGATAAAATACTGGCCTTGAAAAATGATGTGGCTGCTGCATTACTGGTGGGGGTTTATGTATGTTGCCACGCGAATGATTATGAGCATAACTTGCTCTGAAGTGCATATTGTCGAGCTTCTGGCACAAATTGAGTGCCTGTGGTAGTGAAGTTGGTTCCCTAATGCTTAGTAGTCTAAGTAGGTCGCCGTTCAGGCCTCTTACGAATGTATCGAGAGCCTTTTCTGGATAAGAATTTATCATGACACCTTTCGCTTCTTCTGAAATATCCAAACACGATACTTTATCCAGAAGCAATGACAGGTGTTCATAGACTTTTTTGTAGAATTCTGTTATTGGCGTGTTTTTTTGGAGCAGGGTGGACATCTGGTATTCTAATGTACCGATATCCCTTTTGTCTGCATAGTGCATCATTAGCACCTTTTTAATTTTATTCCAATTAAGTGGGGTTCTATAAGATTCTAGAGCAGTGTCTGCCTCACCGGTAATATTATGTCTAACAGTATGTAATATTGCATAATGTTTTGGACTACCCTCTATGGACTTAAATATTTCAAATATTCGATCCACGGACTTTCGCCATGAATTGAAGTCGCCACTTTTACCATTAAATCCTCTAAGGGAATTAACTATATCGGGAATCTTATCTACATCACGAATGGATCCCCCGGGAAATAATCATTGTTATCTCCTTCCTCAAATTCTTTAAAAGGATTTAGAATTTCTTGAACTTTAGCCGAAATAATCTTTTCCACGTCAGCACAATTTATAGTAATTGTGCCCTGATTCCTGATTGACAGTTATTTTCCGTCATGACTCAGGAAAAAGGTGTTATTATTTTTTATTTTAGGAAGGAAAAGAAATTTTAAGATTACCTTGGATTTCTTTCTTTGAAATTTTTACAAAATTTAGGTTATTTCTTCGGAAATTCCTCAAATAATAAATTTTTAATAAATTTGTTACTTTAATTAATTTAAATTTCTTCTTGAACTAACAAAATTTAGGTTATTTCTTCGGAAATTCCTCAATTAATAAATTTTTAATAAATTTGTTACTTTAATTAATTTAAATTTCTTCTTGAACTAACAGTTATTTTAATAGTTTAAATATTCACACAATACTAAAGAAAAGAGAACTTTTACGCAAATTAGTGTGATGACTACAATGGAAAAGCTATTATATTATTTTGTATTTTATAAGCATTATTTTAAGCAAAATTATTAAAAAAAATTTCGCGTAATTCTTTAAAAAGTTAACGCGTCTTTTTATATTATTCTTGACATTTATAAATGATTTGCTATAAAGTGTTCTTCTTTCCTATTTTAAACTGTAAATTTTTTCGTGATTTTTAATTTTGTATCTCAATATTACTTTCAAATATTTTATTTTAATTTCAATTATTTTATTTAATAACTTACATTAAACTTTCTTTTGTTTTGAACTGTAAATCTTCTTTCGTAATTTTCACTTTTATATCTCAATATTATCTTCAAATATTTCATTTTATTTTCAATTATCTTATCTAATAACTTACATTAAACTTAAAGTAATACCCAACATCGCTGAACTCCTTTTATTTTGTAGGTAGGTGGGTGGATAGTTGTATCCTTTTCTCTCCTGGTACTCCGGAACGGTCACACTGCTAATCCCTTTTTATTCTTGGAGTCCGTAAAAGTTAAATGTTCAATTTTTCAAACTTTTTGGTTATCTGAATTATTTCACTTTTTAATGTTTGTTAGTTTATTAATTAGCACTATTTCCAGACTTTACTTAGCTTTACTTTTTATATTGAGACACTTTTCACTTTACCAATATCAGGTCCCTGCTCGGGCGCCAGTTAATTTTACATTTTATTATTTGTTATAAAAAAAATTAATTTTTTATTTTTTTTTATGGGAGCTTAAGCTCTTTATTTATTAATTATCAACTTAAGACTGAAGATTACAAAATTGTATTTCTTAAACGTAACTTGTTTTCCTATGCACTAAAATTGTTGACTCAACGTTTTCCCACGAGTTGCAAAATTATTTGGTGGCGCGTGTGCAACGTCAGCAAGACGGACAAGACGGAATTGTTTATAATGTTGGTGTTGAAATATTAGACGTATGCAGCAAAACAGAATTTAATGTGAAAATATTTTATGTGTTACGGAAATTAATGTCAAAATATATAATGTGTTAACTTATATACATATATAAATATATATATAAATAAATAAATAAATAAATAAATAAATAAATAAATAAATAAATAAATATATATATATATATATATATATATATATATATATATGCATTTCACATACTTTGAAGACATCTGTATATACAGTCAAAAAAGTCCCTATAATATGCGCTGTATCCAGTAAAATGTCTTCAGAGTAAACACTAGAATAACGAAAAGTTTAAGGACAGTCCCCAAAGTAACAAAATGTCTTCATAGTAACTTGTGGAACGAAAACCCGTCCCCGCAACATGCGTTATGCACATATATATATATATATATATATATATATATATATATATATATATATATATATATATATATATATATATTCATTGCACATACTTTGAAGACATCTGTATATACAGCCAAAAAAGTCCCTATTTTATGCGCTGTATCCAGTAAAATGTCTTCAGTGTAAACAGTAGAACAACGAAAAGTTTAAGGACAGTCCCCAAAGTAACAATATATACATATATCTATATATATATATATATATATATATATAAATATATATATATATATAAATATATATATATATATAAATATATATATATATATATATATTCATTGCCCATACTATGAAGACATCTGTAAATACACCCAAAAAAGTCCCTATAATATGCACTGTAACCAGTAAAATGTCTTCAGTGTAAACAGTAGAATAACGAAAAGTTTGAAGACAAAGAAACATATATATATATATATATATATATATATATATATATATATATATATAGTACATATATTAGTACATTTCCACTAACCTAAATATTAACCCTAATATGAATTTTCTAACCTTACTTAAATGATCAAATTAAATTTTCTTTTATACCTTTATTATTCATAATCATACAAATTTCTTACCATAAATGTACTAACAAAATGCCAAAGTAAAATTTTAGTACTGAAAACCCTAAACTATTTAATATAAATTCTCTTGCATAGTACACAACGACATCAAAATCATCTTCATATCCAACGACTCGACAGGCCTGCTGACATCGAAGGAAGAGATTTCATGTTTACATTTTTCTAATTTACATTTTTTTTATTAAGTTTGGGTGTTAGTGAAAGAGAATTCATACAATAAAAATATTTTACTTTTGTAATTAATGATAAGTATGATCTATCCATACGGTATATGCATCCTCTTCATTTGTTTTTTTTTTTTTTTATCAGAATAAAATATTGAAATAAACAAACTTTGGATAAAATATACATATATATTATATTAGGTTAAATGTTTTTGTATCTGAAATATTTTTATGAAGCACTAATAGTTGTATGTATTTCTCAGTTATTATTTTTTTTTTATTCTTAAAATGTACCCCTATGAAATGTAAAATAATAAATAATTGAATTAGAGATGAATCTATAAAATACTTTCCACTGGTTGACGAAATGTAGTAAAGGCGTAAGTACATAATTATAGAAGGGCTGACACCTAAACTTCAGGTCTTCAGCAGGATGGGTGGGAAAATAAGACCTTGAAGAAAAACTAACACTCTCCCCAAACCTATCTTTTCTATCTTTGTTTTTAAAATTCATAATATCCCCTTCTAATTTCTATGCTTTTCTGCACAGTTTTTCTAACTTAAATTCAAGTAACGTGACCCCCTGTTTGATTCCACCAGCCTAAGCCCATTATGCCTGAGCTAAATCGAAGCAAAGCTAGGTGTGAGACGTGGTAACCCAGAGTGGTTTAAAGGTTCGTTACAGTAAATTTAATGGCGCCCCACGTGGGGCCTTTCCAATACGATTAACACCACCTGAAATTAAAATTTTTTTGAGGCTTCACCATGTTTTTTCTTTATTTACTTTTATGTAATTTCATAAATAATTCTTTCATTGTTCAATGTTTTTAGATTTGCAGTATAACGATTATTTTAGTCGGTTACTGACCGTAAATATTGAATAAATCCTATTTCTATTCTGTTATATGTTAACCCCATGTTTAAATGTCTTCTGATATATTGGACTTTTGTCTAAATATTTAGTGTTTACAAACCATATTGCTGGCTGACATTTAACAGACTTGTGATTTAATTTGTTTAGTATTCTGAGAATTTTAATTTTGAAAAATTTGGAATTCAAACTCAGAAATTTTATTATAATTAAAAACATAATTTTCTCTCCCTTCTTGGATTCAAATAATTGCGGTTTTCTTAGTTATATAAGCTTACCCTTCAAAGTAGTCGACCAAAACCTAAAACTTTATTTTGTTTTAAAAATTTAAAATTTAATAATTTAATAAAATAAAACATTTTATTAGCAATTTAAGGTATACTATACAGTTAAAGCTAATTTTATTATTTAAATAGTTGACATCATAATTAAATAAAAATGTCGAGAGAACATAGTCCTGAACAGCAGGGTGCCATAGGTGGTATAGTTTCCGATAAAACTATTTGCATTATATGTTATGATGATCTAAGTGCTGGAGAACAGATTACCACATCTTGCAGTCATGTATTTCATTCAGCTTGTCTTCGTAGATGGCTAGAAAGTAGTAAAACCTGCTCCATGACCAGACAAATTTGTACGTTAGATACTGTATCTTCAGAACCTAATTCAGCGCGTAATACGAGGCACCGTTCCGAGGGATCGTCCTTATACTAGGTTATTTGCTCAACAGCAGGGTTTTGCACCCGTTAGTGACCCTTCCACCTTATTATCTCCTGGAAATAGACCTAGAACCTCAAGTGTTAATTTCAAAACAATTTCGGAATTACGGGTCCAAAATATAATTACCGAGTCTTTAAATAATTTTAGGACTGAAATAACTTCTACCATTACCACAGAAATGCAAAACCCAAATTCATGTTACGCAAGAGTAACATGAATTTGGGTCAAAATCCTACAACTGGCAATCCTGAGGCTTCACATAGTTGGTCCGAAGAAAATCCGTTTCAGACTGACAATGCTTTCCGTCCACCGTCTGGTAATAGACGGACTGGTCAAGTTCCGTTGCCGAATAATGGCGATCGCGACAACAGATCGAGTGACCAAATGAATAACATGGTTGATAATAATAGACCGAGTAATCCACTCCCATTGTCAAATGATAGCAACACTTTACTTAGGGAAAAGATTTCCAATGTAGTACACAGATGGCATCTAAAATTTACAGGATGCCATGACGATATTTCAGTAGATGAGTTCATCTACCGTATAAACACCTTACCGTCTATTCATTTAAATGGGAATTTTGAAATACTATGGGAGCATGCCCATTCTTTGTTCGAGGGAAGAACCAAAAAGTGGTTTTGGCGATATGTTAGGCAAACAGACGATCTGGTTTGGTTTGACATTTGTGACGCTCTCCGAACACAATATAAAGATACCACTACTGATTACGACATAAAAGATGATATGCGAAGGCGAAAACAAAAGCCGTCGAAAACATTCGATAAATATCTAGATTCAATGATGACAATTAGCGATAGACTGCGAGTTCAAATTAATGAACAAAAGTTAGTGAAAATCGTGATTCGTAACCGAACTTCGCCATGAATTTTTGCATCTAAATATTCCTAATGTTAGTACTCTTAGAAAAAAAGGTTAAGAAACACGAACAATTTTTTGATGATCTAAAAATGAGTTCCACTCATAGATCAAACTTCAATAAACGACAAATTTCTGAATTAGTTCAAGAAAGTCCAACTGATGATATGGATGACCATTCTATAGTAGGGACTGAAGATATAAATGCTTTAGATTCCTCTTCACTAAAATGTTGGAATGTTACGTGGTTGGTCATAGGTATCAAGATTGCCTCTCTCAGAGCAGAATATTCTACTATGGATGCGGAGCAATTGATACCTATCATCCTTCCTGTCCAAATTGTGGTTCTAAAAAAAACCTATTGCAGGATGTTCGTCGGAATTCGGGCGGACATCCTCGGAATCGTTTAGGAAATTAACTGACTTACCTATATACACAATTTTAAAAAACACAGATTCGAAAATCGCTCAAACTTCTTTACCCAATATAAATTCAAACTCCTCACAGCCAGCTAATTTTATACCCTATCATATTCGCGTAGCTCAATATAACGAGATACGCTCTCAAATATTTTCATCAGGAACTAAATCTAAAGCTAAACTACGAAGGCTTATCATATTCGCGTAGCTCAATATAACGAGATACACTCTCAAATATTTTCATCAGGAACTAAATCTAAAGCTAAACTACTGCGAAGAAAGCGAAATTAAAGAATTTTGTTATAGCATCAATTGTCCAAAACGGAAATGATTCTAGGCCCTATTTTAACATCCAACTTTTAGATAAGATAATTTTGTCCCTTCTGGATAGTGGTACTAACAAGTCCTGTATAGGTAGTAATTTGGCCCAAGAGGTTTTATCTAAGCCTTCTTTAGGTTTAGTAAAATATCTTGGAAATGTTAGTACCGCCGATGTACAAAAACAACAGGTCGTGGGTTCGATTAGGTTGAAAATTAGATATAACGACCAGGCTAAGGAACTTGAATTTTTAGTTGTACCAAGCTTAAAGCAAAATTTAATATGTGGAATAAATTTTTGGGATCTGCTTGGACTCAACATTTTTTCTAACTCTGTTCCGGACTTAGCCGTTGTTACGGAGGACCCTTCTTGTTGAGACTGAGCCCAGTGGAACAGCTTAAACTGGACGCAGCTATAGCTGCTTTTCCGTCTTTTGAAAAAGATGGTCTGGGTAAAACGCTCTTAATAGAGCATGTCAAATAACGCTATTACCCAATCTCCCCTGCCCGGGAAAAAGTACTTTTTAGGAAATAGACCGTATGCTAGAGCTAGGTGTAATGGAAGAAGTGGGGAATTCTTCCTGGTCGTCACCTGGAGTACTTTTAATAAAACCTGACAAGGTCAGATTTTGTCTTGACTCCCGCAAACTGAACGCTGTCACTGTAAAAGATGCGTACCCGATACCAAACATAGATGGCTTAGTTTCACGTTTACCCCCAGTGAATGTGATATCCAAACAGACCTGAAAGATGCTTTCTGGCAAATCCATTTGTCTGAGGAATCCAGACCAAAAACAGCTTTCACGGTCCCCAACCGGCCATTGTACCAGTTCGTACGCATGCCGTTTGGACTGTGCAATGCGCCTCAGACAATGTGTCGGTTGATGTACAGAGTGATTCCGTACAATCTTAAAAGCCATGTATTTGTCTACCTGGATGATCTTCTTGTGGTATCTCAATCACTGGAGGAACATGTAGTGCATCTTTTGCAAGCAACAGAACGCCTTAGGGAAGCAGGGCTGACTATTAATATATAATATATATAGAAGAGTAAATTCAGTCTTAGTCAGGTCAAGTATTTGGGGTATATAGTGGGAAATGGCACTCTCATGGTCGATCCGGATAAAGTCCAAGCTATAGTCGATTATTCGGTACCGAAAACGGTTAAGCAGCTACGACAGTTCCTCGGACTAACTGGGTAGTATCGACGATTTGTCAGCGACTACGCTTCAATTACTTTTCACCTTACGGAACTGCTATCAAAGAAACGAACATTCAAGTGGAATGAAGATGCCCAGAAGGCTTTCAATTCACTTAAAAATTGTTTAACATCGGCCCCTTTACCAGCGCATCCGAACTACGAAAAACCATTTATAGTTCAGTGTGACGCCAGCCAGTACGGAGTTGTTGATGAATCAACGTGATTCGAGTGGGCGGTTAGCTAGATGGGTATTGAAACTGCAAGGGTTTAATTTTTCGGTAGAGCACCGTAAGGTCGCCGATGCATTGTCGCGGACTAAGCAGAGGTGGATGAGATAGAAACGCTGCCAGTTATAGACTCAGATTGAATTTGATTCAGTAGAGTATGGGGACTTGAAGGAGAAATTGAAAAACTCGGACTTTCCTGACTTTAAAGTAATAGACAAATATATTTATTATCGGACAGACTTTGACAAAGGCGATACTGACAACTCTTCAGTCTGGAAGCTGCTAGTACCAGAACGTCTTGGTTTAAATGTTTTATATGCTGCTCATAACCCACCGAATTCAGCCCATGGGGAAATTTTTAAGACTTTGGACCGAGTCAGGCGTTATTTTTACTAGCAAGGCATGGTGGCTGATGTTAAGCGTTACGTTTCAAATTGTGAGTTCTGCAAAACCTCTAAAATACCCAATTATACATTAAGACCTCCCATGGGAGCGGCTATAGAGACAAGTCGGCCTTTTGAAAGATTTTACGTGAACTTGATAGGACCTTTCCCTAGAAGCCGCAGTAGAAATATTGGTTTATTCATCGCCCTTGATCATTTTAGTAATTTCACATTTTTAAAACCTTTAAAGAAATTTACATCCAAACTTATAACATCTTCCTTAAAGGAAAATATATTTGATTGCTTCGGTGTTCCAGAGAACCTATTCTCTGACAACGGCAGTCAGTTTAAAAGCAGAGAATTTATAGATTTTTTAAATAAATATAGTATTGGCCATGTTTAAACCGACATCCGAAACCGACAAGCGAAATGGTGAAGCGGTTGGTGAATGAGGCATTAAGATCGTACATACGCGATTATCAACGAAACTGGGATATTTATTTAAGAAATAGCCTACATAAGAGCATATGCGAATCTCCATATAAGGTTGTATTTGGCCAAGCGATGATTTCACATGCAAAGGATTATCAAGTGCCGAGAATAAGAAATTTTAATATAGGACAAATTGTCACCCGTCGAAATTATACACAAAGTAATTTGATACGTCACTTTAATGCCATATATGCTTAGTAGTAAAATTTGCCACAGCCACCCTAATTGTAGCAGGCGAATAAATAATAGAGGGATCTTAAGTGAGCGCCAAAACACAAATTCTTCTTATTTTCTTCTTAACTACGTCATTAACTTTAATTTACTTTTGTACAATGCAAAAATCCACTATCATGTAATATACCAATTGTTAATAAAGACACATGGTGTACAGTTCTTCATAAGTACAGTTGAGTTAAGCCAGAGATATTACTCAATGGTAATGAGTAAAATAATTATTTTACCATACAAATTAATTCCAGCGCTACAATACTAAACGTGCTACAATACTAATAATTTAAATTCAATTACAAATTATATCTTAATACCCTAACCGAGCACTAGTAACAAAGGCTTTTCGCTCGTTGTAGCGAAAACAGACCAGAGCCTCTGGTGGGAATCGAACCCACGACCCCCGCACTGATAAGCTAGCACGCTACCAACTAGCCTACTATTTTTTTTAAAAACCCAAAGAAAAGTGAAAAATATTTTTTTTTCAATAATTGGTGAAAAGACCCCATACAAAAGTTGGAGGTCGGATCCAGCACACAGTGGTTGAAACCCACGTGGATCTTCAGTACCTTATAATTTGCCATACCAGTGCTTCACCACTATTTGGTGTAAGTGGCCAAAATTAAGGTACCGGAGTATGCTCTGTTCGTATTTTATGCATATATTAAGCGAAACACAACCAATCAGCACATGCGTTTATAACCACCCCATCATAAAATTTAAGACGCCTTGATAAGTTCATCAAGCAAAACTACTGTAGATAGGTTACACGTTATTTCCACGGTTCTTTTCTGTTTAATAGCCTCCTTCATTAATTCTACCATTCAATTGCTTAAATACTACATAATTCGGAAACGTTGTGGTGTTAAGTGGAAACCGGCGATAGAAGGTTAGAGAAACAATAATCTCCTTAGTGATTGAGGGTACTCCCCTATAAGGATTTTAGTACCAAACCGGCCAATAAATCCAAGTCCAAAGAAAAAATATCGCACCTAAGTTTTGGTTGGGTATAATATTATATCCTTGAGTATCAGAATATATCTATGTTATTATCAAAATGAACACGTTAGTGTAACATTGGTTTAGTCTTATTAGAATTTAAGTATAAAATTTGCTTAAACCTTTTCATTACATATTTTATATATGTACATTATTTACACAATGGGATGTACATATGTATGTACAGCTTATAGACTATACTTAAACTAGTTCTAACTCAACGTTAATCCTAGATCTTTCTTAAATAATTATTCTATTCTGTAAATTGGTTTTCATAAAAAATTCAAGGTTTATATATACAGTTTGGTTGAAAAGTTCCTGCGCTCACCAAGAGACTGCTAGCTCCAAACTTTTTTTTTCTCAAGTTGGTATAACTGTCCTGAGAACACATGCAAAGTTGCAAGTCATTCTGTCAATTCTTCTTTGTTTACAAGCCATTTGAAGTTGATGTGTCATTGCTTGAACATCCACCGTATTCACCAGATTTGGCTCCCAGTGACTACTATCTCTTCAGAAATCTCAAACAATTTCTTCGTGAAAAGCATTTTTCGTCGAATGAAGAGGCCATAGCAGCCGTAGACGGTTATTTTGCAGAGCTTCCGGAAAACCATTATAAGGATAGGATAAAATTATTGGGAGATCATTGAAACAGGTGTATTGAGCTTCTGGGAGAAATTATTGAATAAAAAAATATATTTGGTAACAGTATTCTCTCATTTCGAGCGCATGAACTTTTCAACCAACCTGTATATATATCAGACTAAGCATTTCTAATTTAGTACATTTCTACTAACCTAATTCATTTGAAATATTAATTTAAAAATATGAATTTTCTAACCTAACTTAAATTTATTTATTTATTTTATTGTAATTTTAAAGCCCATGGGGCCAATAAAGCAAAATTACAAAATCCACTTATATACTAATGTGCAAAAAACTAAAAAGTTTATATGTATGCAAAAAAAAAAATAATATAATTATTATAATTACCACTCAGCGATAGTGTTTTTAATTAAATTTAAATATGTAATTGTATTGTAGTTAAAAAGCTCTGTTAAAATAATTGAAATATTCAAACAATAATAGTAAAGATCGGTTAAAACTATGTGAGAGAAAACTATGAAACTGCGATAAATGGTTGTTCAAATGCAACAAGACGTTTTTTCTGTAAATCAAATGAGTTTGTAAAAGATTTAAGTGCTCTCGGAAGAGCATTATATAACCTTGCCAATCTAGCAAAATATGCTCTGTCTAATATTGTAGTTAGCTTCGGAACTAAAATTTGTTTATTTCTAGTAGATCCACTAAATCTAAATCGGTCTAAGAATAAAGAAGGATAACCCAGCTTAAATGTTTTGTAAAATGGAATACGATTACGAATTTTAATAAAACTATTAAAGCTACATCCCAAAAATTTCAGTACATATGAAGATACATGATCATAATTTCTGAGTGAAAAAACATATCTGACAAAACGGTTAAAAAGTAACGAAATTCTTTTTAAATTATATGCAGGGGTACCAGTATATATCTCAATACCATAAGTAAAAATTGGCATAATTAAAGCATGTACAATTTTTGTTTTAAATTTTTGGTTAATTTTTTTTTGTATCTGAAATATTTTTATGAAGCACTCATAGTTGTATGTATTTCTCAGTTATTATTTTTTTTTATTCTTAAAATGTACCCCTATGAAATGTGAAATAATAAATAATTGAATTAGAGATGAATCTATAAAATACTTTCCACTGGTTGACGAAATGTAGTAAAGGCGTAAGTACATAATTATAGAAGGGCTGACACCTAAACTTCAGGTCTTCAGCAGGATGGGTGGAAAAATAAGACCTTGGAGAAAAACTAACACTCTCCCCAAACCTATCTTTTCTATCTTTGTTTTCAAAATTCATAATATCCCCTTCTAATTTCTATGCTTTTCTGCACAGTTTTTCTAACTTAAATTCAAGTAACGTGACCCCCTGTTTGATTCCACCAGCCTAAGCCCATTATGCCTGAGCTAAATCGAAGCAAAGCTAGGTGTGAGACGTGGTAACCCAGAGTGGTTTAAAGGTTCGTTACAGTAAATTTAATGGCGCCCCACGTGGGGCCTTTCCAATACGATTAACACCACCTGAAATTAAAATTTTTTTTGAGGCTTCACCATATTTTTATCACCAGATATTACCAGCTGCAAGTCATCAGCAAAAGCAAACGGAGTACACATAATATTATCATAAATACTAAATAAGTGATTAAGAAACATTACAAACAAAAGTGGCCCTAAAATTGACCCTTGCGGCACTCCAGATTTCACTGGAAGAGTACTACTAGAGCTACCACCAATAGAAACATACTGACAACGATCCTGCAGATAACAATATATTAGTTTGCAGGCACTAGATGAAAAGCCAAAATAATTAGCCAACTTATCAATAAGTATTGAGTGTGAAATAGCATCGAAAGCTCTACACAAATCAAGTGACAATAAAATAGACAACCGATTATCACTCAACGCACAACGCACACTGTCAGTTAAACAAAGCAAAAGGTGTGTAGAACTACGTCCACGCCTAAAACCAAATTGACAATTATATAACATTTTATTTGAATCTAAATACTCATCTGATCTTTTATCAAACCTTCAACCAATTTGGCCAAAATAGGCAAAACTGAAATAGGACGCAAATTACTTGGTTCGTCTGAAGAGCCACGCTTTCTAATTGGTGTAACCCTGGCTAATTTCCAATTATTAGGAAAGCAAGAAGTAGTCAAGATTCCATTTACCAAATGTAAAATATGATTCATAAAAAAGGGAAATACTAATCTTAAAAATTTTAATGAAAAGCCATCACAACCAGCAGAATTTGATTTAATTCTTGAAAAAGCAATGATAAGTTCATTAATATTAACACATCTAAACATAAAGCCTTCCAAGTTTGAGTTAAGAAAAATATTATTTGAAACACTATTAGTTTGAAAATCCACAAAAAATCTATTTAAACTATCAACATGTTAACAGTGTACTTCATTATCATTATTCATTATACCAAGATTTCTGAGTCTAGACCACATCTGCTTAGTAGTTATATCGAATACTTTATAATTAGACTCCCTTTTATACCTTCTCATGATTGACTTCGCTTTGTTTCTAATTCTACAAAAAATTTTCCAATTTTCATCAGACTTCACATCCATATAAGCTCCATATGCCAAATTACGTAAAGATAAATAATACTTCACCTCAGGAGCGTTAATCCACTTTGTTTGATTTAACTCTCTATTACGTCTAACTAATGGAACAATAGCGTGAACCCTATTTAGAAATAAGTTTAAAATATCGACACGTTCGTGTACATCACTTGTCCCATATAGCAAACTAAAATCACAGGAACCCACAACATTCAACAACGCATTATTATCAACAGCATTATAATCATAATATTCAAAAAAATTATCCGATCTTACAATTGGAAGACTAAAGCTCAAAAAAATTAACGAGTGGTGAGAAATACCTGGACACTGAACCTGTCCAACTTTGGAGACCATTGATTGATTAGAAACCAGAAAAAAGTCTATTAGTGATGATGTCCGAAATCTCAAATCGAAATGTGTAGGCCATGAGCCATGTACACATGAAACATTAAGCCTATTGCAAATATCACGTAAGCTACTGATCGTGGTGCTTCAAACATATTATAGTTAAAGTCGCCCATAATCAAAATATTATCATAAGTTATAATGAGATCACTTATAGCATCCTCTAGAGCAGTAACATTGCCATTCGGCAAATAAACACAACCAATTAACATCCTACCACCATGTACCAGAACCTCCACAAAAATTGCCTCAACTATATTATACATTCTACTGACAAACACAGTTCTAAAATTAATGGAGTCTCTGATATATAAGGCAACACCGCCCCCACGCCTGCCCGGACGATCACTTCGAGCACATTTGTACCCAGGGATATTCACGACACCATCACTTATATTAGGCTTCAACCAAGTCTCAGAAAATCCGATAAAATCCAAAAAATTACCGTCAACTATTTTTTTATCTCATCAAATTTAACAGAGTTGTCTGAAATGCTAAAGCTAGTGCAATTTAAGTGAGGTACTTTTATGTCATCACAAATTAATTGAGAACGAATAAAATTACTATCGCTAACTGGTATACCCAAATTAGTGTTAAAATTCATTTTTATATTTATAAGTATATGAAAAAAGAAAACAGTTCAAAATATAGTTTGAGACTGCAAAAACAAGTTATAGTACAAAATAAGTAAAATTTTTGAAAAAAAGAAAGAAAAACAAAACATATAATATATAATATAAATATAATTTTAGTATGCGACTTTGACGAAATCATTTAACAGGGCAATTAATAATACGTTCACATTAAACAATATTAGGAGATTTTAAAAATGAAAATTGTATTGAAAACCAAACAATTTACATTACAATGTTTGGATCTGTACACCAAAATTACCTTTTTTATATATTAATTTTTTTCTAAAATAGGTACATGCATATAAAAGTATTAAAAAAATAAATAGAAATGTATTTATCTTTACATTTACATTTCCGAATTGATTTTCAAAATGCCAATATTATTAATTTTCTGACATTTTTCCAAATTTTCCTAATCGTAACTGTATAAATGCGTATATAAATAACAAAGTTGCATTTGAAATGTATTAGTTTTCAAACATATTTTGAATGAAAATACAATAGTTTGGTATCTTCGTTTTGTATACAAAATGTATTTGAAAATACGTATTTTCATTAACATTTTGGGATGAAAACTGAATAAACGTATTTTCGATCTCAATGTGAAAGTATTATAAGAAGTAATTACGTAGTAACAATGAAACAACATGTGTACGATTGTTTAATTAATTAACAACAAATCAAGTTACAATTTAGATATTCCACTTTGCCCTGTTAACAAAGCCGCAAATTCGCACAACATAGGATAAATATAGTGTAAATTAATTTAATTGAGAACCGACTAAAGCAGCAGAATGTTGATTATCATTGTTATTAGTTACAGGTAATCCACTTAGTAAATTGCTACATTGTTGCATATTCAACATCTTCGTATGGTACATCCAAGTTAGTAATTTTTACCTTTGGAATGTCTGTATTGATGTATGTGAATTTAGTAATTTTTTTTATTTTTGACGAGATTACGACATGTATTTACTAATTTTAAAGCTTCATTCGTCAGGTGATCATTTAGATATATTTTGGAATTAACTTCCCCTCCAATCACATCCTTTAACGTAATATTGCGATTTTTTTTTAAACCTGCCATTATTAAATCTCTCAGAAATACTGAATTAAACTTCACTAAAACTGATTTACGCCCAGCAATTATGTACAATGCAAAATATCAGCTTCTCCTAAATTAACACCACACAATTCTGAAATTTTTACGATTGGTTTCCTTAGATGCTTAATTGACTCAGGCAGACCATTAATAATTATATTGCTTCTATTAAGTCTTCTTTCATTAATGTTCAAACGGCGTTCGAAATTGTCAGATTTGTTATTGGCACATTTCTCAACCTGCTTTACCAAATTATAACAACCAGCAATATCAGATTTTACTACTTCCAATTCTTTTGCATGTTCGACACTCAATTTACTGACCATATCTTCAAATTTGGCTTCTATCTTTGACATTCCTTGCTCTAGTTGTTCTTCACAGCTCAATTTATAGCCTTCGAATTCATTAGCCAACTTAGCTTTTAGTTCGTCAAAACCTTTAGTGAACTCATCTTTAAAGAAACGTGCTGGCGGTATCTCATTGCAGTTACCACACGTATATTTACAATTTTTATGCTCCACGAAAAAAGTAACTTCACTTTCAGTTAAACTTGTGCATTCAACATGGTAATACTCAAAACAAAATCCACAACTAATGCTGGGCTTCATTTTAGTTATATTTCTTGAGCACGAAAAGCAAATATATGGCTCTTTTCTTGAAGGCATTATGGCAAGTACAAAACGGTGAATGCAGTCTTTATTACTACTGGCACAAAAAGTAAACAATGAAGAGCACGTTGAGACTCCAAACTTAACCAAAAAAGATCAGCAAGACAATATATAATATGTACTCCAACAAATGTAAGAACTTATTAATTGGAGTGTACCAGAGAACTGCAAAATCAACTTTTTTCTTGATTTAATCATACACAAAAATTCTTGTTCACTTTTAATAATTCAACAAAATTCACTGTAGAATAAAATCAGCATCATGAACACTGTTAAGTGATTACATTTGCATAAAACATAAACGACAGATGATTCACACAGATTCCAATTACGCGTTCAGTAACATGATACTGATTTTATTCTACAGTGAATTTTGTTGAATTATTAAAAGTGAACAAGAATTTTTGTGTATGATTAAATCAAGAAAAAAGTTGATTTTGCAGTTCTCTGGAGTGTACCAGTTTTCCAAAATACTTTTTTGTTTTTTAAAATGCCAAAGTAAAATTTTAGTACTGAAAACCCTAAACTAATTATTATAAATTCTCTTGCACAACGACAGCAAAATCATCTTCATATCCAACGACTCAACAGGCCTGCTGACATCGAAGGAAGAGATTTCATGTAAGTGAAGAGAACACTAATTTACATTTTTTATTAAGTTTGGGTGTTAGTGAAAGAGAATTCATACAATAAAAATATTTTACTTTTGTAATTAATGATAAGTATGATCTATCCATACGGTATATGCATCCTCTTCATTTGTTTTTTTTTTTTTTTTCATCAGAATAAAATATTGAAATAAACAAACTTTGGATAAAATATACTTATATATTATATTAGGTTAAATTTTTTTTGTATCTGAAATATTTTTATGAAGCACTCATAGTTGTATGTATTTCTCAGTTATTATTTTTTTTTATTCTTAAAATGTACCCCTATGAAATGTGAAAAAATAAATAATTGAATTAGAGATGAATCTATAAAATACTTTCCACTGGTTGACGAAATGTAGTAAAGGCGTAAGTACATAATTATAGAAGGGCTGACACCTAAACTTCAGGTCTTCAGCAGGATGGGTGGGAAAATAAGACCTTGGAGAAAATCTAACACTCTCCCCAAACCTATCTTTTCTATCTTTGTTTTCAAAATTCATAATATCCCCTTCTAATTTCTATGCTTTTCTGTACAGTTTTTCTAACTTAAATTCAAGTAACGTGACCCCCTGTTTGATTCCACCAGCCTAAGCCCATTATGCCTGAGCTAAATCGAAGCAAAGCTAGGTGTGAGACGTGGTAACCCAGAGTGGTTTAAAGGTTCGTTACAGTAAATTTAATGGCGCCCCACGTGGGGCCTTTCCAATACGATTAACACCACCTGAAATTAAAATTTTTTTTGAGGCTTCACCATATTTTTTCTTTATTTACTTTTATGTAATTTCATTAATAATTCTTTCATTGTTCAATGTTTTTAGATTTGCAGTATAACGATTATTTTAGTCGGTTACTGACCGTAAATATTGAATAAATCCTATTTATATTTTTTTATATGTTAACCCTATGTTTAAATGTCTTCTGATATATTGGACTTTTGTCTAAATATTTAGTGTTTACAAACCATATTGCTGGCTGACATTTAACAGACTTGTGATTTAATTTGTTTAGTATTCTGAGAATTTTAATTTTGAAAAATTTGGAATTCAAACTCAGAAATTTTATTATAATTAAAAACATAATTTTCTCTCCCTTCTTGGATTTAAATAATTGCGGTTTTCTTAGTTATATAAGCTTACCCTTCAAAGTAGTCGACCAAAACCTAAAACTTTATTTTGTTTTAAAAATTTAAAATTTAATAATTTAATAAAATAAAACATTTTATTAGCAATTTAAGGTATACTATACAGTTAAAGCTAATTTTATTATTTAAATAGTTAACATCATAATTAAATAAAAATGTCGAGAGAACATAGTCCTGAACAGCAGGGTGCCATAGGTGGTATAGTTTCCGATAAAACTATTTGCATTATATGTTATGATGATCTAAGTGCTGGAGAACAGATTACCACATCTTGCAGTCATGTATTTCATTCAGCTTGTCTTCGTAGATGGCTAGAAAGTAGTAAAACCTGCTCCATGACCAGACAAATTTGTACGTTAGATACTGTATCTTCAGAACCTAATTCAGCGCGTAATACGAGGCACCGTACCGAGGGATCGTCCTTACACTAGGTTATTTGCTCAACAGCAGGGTTTCGCACCCGTTAGTGACCCTTCCACCTCATTATCTCCTGGAAATAGACCTAGAACCTCAAGTGTTAATTTCAAAACAATTTCGGAATTACGGGTCCAAAATATAATTACCGAGTCTTTAAATAATTTTAGGACTGAAATAACTTCTACCATTACCACAGAAATGCAAAACCCAAATTCATGTTACGCAAGAGTAACATGAATTTGGGTCAAAATCCTACAACTGGCAATCCTGAGGCTTCACATAGTTGGTCCGAAGAAAATCCGTTTCAGACTGACAATGCTTTCCGTCCACCGTCTGGTAATAGACGGACTGGTCAAGTTCCGTTGCCGAATAATGGCGATCGCGACAACAGATCGAGTGACCAAATGAATAACATGGTTGATAATAATAGACCGAGTAATCCACTCCCATTGTCAAATGATAGCAACACTTTACTTAGGGAAAAGATTTCCAATGTAGTACACAGATGGCATCTAAAATTTACAGGATGCCATGACGATATTTCAGTAGATGAGTTCATCTACCGTATAAACACCTTACCGTCTATTCATTTAAATGGGAATTTTGAAATACTATGGGAGCATGCCCATTCTTTGTTCGAGGGAAAAACCAAAAAGTGGTTTTGGCGATATGTTAGGCAAACAGACGATCTGGTTTGACATTTGTGACGCTCTCCGAACACAATATAAAGATACCACTACTGATTACGACATAAAAGATGATATGCGAAGGCGAAAACAAAAGCCGTCGAAAACATTCGATAAATATCTAGATTCAATGATGACAATTAGCGATAGACTGCGAGTTCAAATTAATGAACAAAAGTTAGTGAAAATCGTGATTCGTAACCTTAAAACCAAACTTCGCCATGAATTTTTGCATCTAAATATTCCTAATGTTAGTACTCTTAGAAAAAAAGGTTAAGAAACACGAACAATTTTTTGATGATCTAAAAATGAATTCCACTCATAGATCAAACTTCAATAAACGACAAATTTCTGAATTAGTTCAAGAAAGTCCAACTGATGATATGGATGACCATTCTATAGTAGGGACTGAAGATATAAATGCTTTAGATTCCTCTTCACTAAAATGTTGGAATGTTACGTGGTTGTACATAGGTATCAAGATTGCCTCTCTCAGAGAAGAATATTCTGCTATGGATGCGGAGCAATTGATACCTATCATCCTTCCTGTCCAAATTGTGGTTCTAAAAAAAACCTATTGCAGGATGTTCGTCGGAATTCGGGCGGACATCCTCGGAATCGTTTAGGAAATTAACTGACTTACGTATATACACAATTTTAAAAAACACAGATTCGAAAATCGCTCAAACTTCTTTACCCAATATAAATTCAAACTCCTCACAGCCAGCTAATTTTATACCCTATCATATTCGCGTAGCTCAATATAACGAGATACGCTCTCAAATATTTTCATCAGGAACTAAATCTAAAGCTAAACTACGAAGGCTTATCATATTCGCGCAGCTCAATATAACGAGATACGCTCTCAAATATTTTCATCAGGAACTAAATCTAAAGCTAAACTACTGCGAAGAAAGCGAAATTGAAGAATTTTGTTATAGCATCAATTGTCCAAAACGGAAATGATTCTAGGCCCTATTTTAACATCCAACTTTTAGATAAGATAATTTTGTCCCTTCTGGATAGTGGTACTAACAAGTCCTATATAGGTAGTAATTTGGCCCAAGAGGTTTTATCTAAGCCTTCTTTAGGTTTAGTAAAATATCTTGGAAATGTTAGTACCGCCGATGTTCAAAAACAACAGGTCGTGGGTTCGATTAGGTTGAAAATTAGATATAACGACCAGGCTAAGGAACTTGAATTTTTAGTTGTACCAAGCTTGAAGCAAAATTTAATATGCGGAATAAATTTTTGGGATCTGCTTGGACTCAACATTTTTTCTAACTCTGTTCCGGACTTAGCCGTTGTTACGGAGGACCCTTCTTGTTTGAGACTGAGCCCAGTGGAACAGCTTAAACTGGACGCAGCTATAGCTGCTTTTGCGTCTTTTGAAAAAGATGGTCTGGGTAAAACGACCTTAATAGAGCATGTCAAATAACGCTATTACCCAATCTCCCCTGCCCGGGAAAAAGTACTTTTTAGGAAATAGACCGTATGCTAGAGCTAGGTGTAATGGAAGAAGTGGGGAATTCTTCCTGGTCGTCACCTGGAGTACTTTTAATAAAACCTGACAAGGTCAGATTTTGTCTTGACTCCCGCAAACTGAACGCTGTCACTGTAAAAGATGCGTACCCGATACCAAACATAGATGGCTTAGTTTCACGTTTACCCCCAGTGAATGTGATATCCAAACAGACCTGAAAGATGCTTTCTGGCAAATCCATTTGTCTGAGGAATCCAGACCAAAAACAGCTTTCACGGTCCCCAACCGGCCATTGTACCAGTTCGTACGCATGCCGTTTGGACTGTGCAATGCACCTCAGACAATGTGTCGGTTGATGTACAGAGTGATTCCGTACAATCTTAAAAGCCATGTATTTGTCTACCTGGAGGATCTTTTTGTGGTATCTCAATCACTGGAGGAACATGTAGTGCATCTTTTGCAAGTAACAGAACGCCTTAGGGAAGCAGGGCTGACTATTAATATATAATATATATAGAAGAGTAAATTCAGTCTTAGTCAGGTCAAGTATTTGGGGTATATAGTGGGAAATGGCACTCTCATGGTCGATCCGGATAAAGTCCAAGCTATAGTCGATTATTCGGTACCGAAAACGGTTAAGCAGCTACGACAGTTCCTCGGACTAACTGGGTAGTATCGACGATTTGTCAGCGACTACGCTTCAATTACTTTTCACCTTACGGAACTGCTATCAAAGAAACGAACATTCAAGTGGAATGAAGATGCCCAGAAGGCTTTCAATTCACTTAAAAATTGTTTAACATCGGCCCCTTTACTAGCGCATCCGAACTACGAAAAACCATTTATAGTTCAGTGTGACGCCAGCCAGTACGGAGTTGTTGATGAATCAACGTGATTCGAGTGGGCGGTTAGCTAGATGGGTATTGAAACTGCAAGGGTTTAATTTTTAAAGTAATAGACAAATATATTTATTATCGGACTGACTTTGACAAAGGCGATACTGACAACTCTTCAGTCTGGAAGCTGCTAGTACCAGAACGTCTTCGTTTAAATGTTTTATATGCTGCTCATAACCCACCGAATTCAGCCCATGGCGAAATTTTTAAGACTTTGGACCGAGTCAGGCGTTATTTTTACTAGCAAGGAATGGTGGCTGATGTTAAGCGTTACGTTTCAAATTGTGAGTTCTGCAAAACCTCTAAAATACCCAATTATACATTAAGACCTCCCATGGGAGCGGCTATAGAGACAAGTCGGCCTTTTGAAAGATTTTACGTGGACTTGATAGGACCTTTCCCTAGAAGCCGCAGTAGAAATATTGGTTTATTCATCGCCCTTGATCATTTTAGTAAGTTCACATTTTTAAAACCTTTAAAGAAATTTACATCCAAACTTATAACATCTTCCTTAAAGGAAAATATATTTGATTGCTTCGGTGTTCCAGAGAACCTATTCTCTGACAACGGCAGTCAGTTTAAAAGCTGAGAATTTATAGATTTTTTAAATAAATATAGTATTGGCCATGTTTAAACCGACAAGCGAAATGGTGAAGCGGTTGGTGAATGAGGCTTTAAGATCGTACATACGCGATTATCAACGAAACTGGGATATTTATTTAAGAAATAGCCTACATAAGAGCATATGCGAGTCTCCATATAAGGTTGTATTTGGCCAAGCGATGATTTCACATGCAAAGGATTATCAAGTGCTTAGAAACTTAAATCTCTTGACAGAGAATGTTACATTGTCCAGAGAGGATAGTTTTGCAATTAATTGGGATAAAATTAAGCATAAACTTCAAGTTGCTTATAACAAAAATGCAAACACTTACAACTTAAGGTCGAGAATAAGAAATTTTAATATAGGACAAATTGTCACCCGTCGAAATTATACACAAAGTAATTTGATACGTCACTTTAATGCCATATATGCTTAGTAGTAAAATTTGCCACAGCCACCCTAATTGTAGCAGGCGAATAAATAATAGAGGGATCTTAAGTGAGCGCCAAAACACAAATTCTTCTTATTTTCTATTAAACTACGTCATTAACTTGAATTTACTTTTGTACAATGCAAAAATCCACTATCATGTAATATACCAATTGTTAATAAAGACACATGGTGTACAGTTCTTCATAAGTACAGTTGAGTTAAGCCAGAGATATTACTCAATGGTAATGAATAAAATAATTATTTTACCATACAAATTAATTCCAGCGCTACAATACTAAACGTGTTACAATACTAATAATTTAAATTCAATTACAAATTATATCTTAATACCCTAACCGAGCACTAGTAACAAAGGCTTTTGGCTCGTTGTAGCGAAAACAGACCAGAGCCTCTGGTGGGAATCGAACCCACGACCCCCGCACTGATAAGCTAGCACGCTACCAACTAGCCTACTATTTTTTTTAAAAACCCAAAGAAAAGTGAAAAATATTTTTTTTCAATAATTGGTGAAAAGGCCCCATACAAAAGTTGGAGGTCGGATCCAGCACACAGTGGTTGAAACCCACGTGGATCTTCAGTACCTTATAATTTGCCATACCAGTGCTTCACCACTATTTGGTGTAAGTGGCCAAAAATTAAAGTACCGGAGTATGCTCTGTTCGTATTTTATGCATATATTAAGCGAAACACAACCAATCAGCACATGCGTTTATAACCATCCCATCATAAAATTTAAGACGCCTTGATAAGTTCATCAAGTAAAACTACTGTAGATAGGTTATACGTTATTTCCACGGTTCTTTTCTGTTTAATAGCCTGCTTCATTAATTCTACCATTCAATTGCTTGAATACTACATAATTCGGAAACGTTGTGGTGTTAAGTGGAAACCGGCGATAGAAGGTTACAGAAACAATAATCTCCTTAGTGATTGAGGGTACTCCCCTATAAGGATTTTAGTACCAAACCGGCCAATAAATCCAAGTCCAAAGAAAAAATATCGCACCTAAGTTTTGGTTGGGTATAATATTATATCCTTGAGTATCAGAATATATCTATGTTATTATCAAAATGAACACGTTAGTGTAACATTGGTTTAGTCTTATTAGAATTTAAGTATAAAATTTGCTTAAACCTTTTCATTACATATTTTATATATGTACATTATTTACACAATGGGATACATATGTATGTACAGCTTATAGACTATACTTAAACTAGTTCTAACTCAACGTTAATCCTAGATCTTTCTTAAATAATTATTCTATTCTGTAAATTGGTTTTCATAAAAAATTCAAGGTTTATATATACAGTTTGGTTGAAAAGTTCCTGCGCTCACCAAGAGACTGCTAGCTCCAAACTTTTTTTTTCTCAAGTTGGTATAACTGTCCTGAGAACACATGCAAAGTTGCAAGTCATTCTGTCAATTCTTCTTTGTTTACAAGCCATTTGAAGTTGATGTGTCATTGCTTGAACATCCACCGTATTCACCAGATTTGGCTCCCAGTGACTACAATCTCTTCAGAAATCTCAAACAATTTCTTCGTGAAAAGCATTTTTCGTCGAATGAAGAGGCCATAGCAGCCGTAGACGGTTATTTTGCAGAGCTTCCGGAAAACCATTATAAGGATAGGATAAAATTATTGGGAGATCATTGAAACAAGTGTATTGAGCTTCTGGGAGAAATTATTGAATAAAAAAATATATTTGGTAACAGTATTCTTTCATTTCGAGCGCATGAACTTTTCAACCAACCTGTATATATATCAGACAAAGCATTTCTAATTTAGTACATTTCTACTAACCTAATTCATTTGAAATATTAATTTAAAAATATGAATTTTCTAACCTAACTTAAATTTATTTATTTATTTATTTATTTTATTGTAATTTTAAAGCCCATGGGGCCAATAAAGCAAAATTACAAAATCCACTTATATACTAATGTGCAAAAAACTAAAAAGTTTATATGTATGCAAAAAAAAATAATATAATTATTATAATTACCACTCAGCGATAGTGTTTTTAATTGAATTTAAATATGTAATTGTATTGTAGTTAAAAAGTTCTGTTAAAATAATTGAAATATTCAAACAATAATAGTTAAGATCGGTTAAAACTATGTGAGAGAAAACTATGAAACTGCGATAAATGGTTGTTCAAATGCAACAAGACGTTTTTTCTGTAAATCAAATGAGTTTGTAAAAGATTTAAGTGCTCTCGGAAGAGCATTATATAACCTTGCCAATCTAACAAAATATGCTCTGTCTAATATTGTAGTTAGCTTCGGAACTAAAATTTGTTTATTTCTAGTAGATCCACTAAATCTAAATCGGTCTAAGAATAAAGAAGGATAACCCAGCTTAAATGTTTTGTAAAATAGAATACGATTACGAATTTTAATAAAACTATTAAAGCTACATCCCAAAAATTTCAGTACATATGAAGATACATGATCAAAATTTCTGAGTGAAAAAACATATCTGACAAAACGGTTAAAAAGTAACGAAATTCTTTTTAAATTATATGCAGGGGTACCAGTATATATCTCAATACCATAAGTAAAAATTGGCATAATTAAAGCATGTACAATTTTTGTTTTAAATTTTTGGTTAAATTTTTTTTGTATCTGAAATATTTTTATGAAGCACTCATAGTTGTATGTATTTCTCAGTTATTATTTTTTTTTATTCTTAAAATGTACCCCTATGAAATGTGAAATAATAAATAATTGAATTAGAGATGAATCTATAAAATACTTTCCACTGGTTGACGAAATGTAGTAAAGGCGTAAGTACATAATTATAGAAGGGCTGACACCTAAACTTCAGGTCTTCAGCAGGATGGGTGGGAAAATAAGACCTTGGAGAAAAACTAACACTCTCCCCAAACCTATCTTTTCTATCTTTGTTTTCAAAATTCATAATATCCCCTTCTAATTTCTATGCTTTTCTGCACAGTTTTTCTAACTTAAATTCAAGTAACGTGACCCCCTGTTTGATTCCACCAGCCTAAGCCCATTATGCCTGAGCTAAATCGAAGCAAAGCTAGGTGTGAGACGTGGTAACCCAGAGTGGTTTAAAGGCCTTTCCAATACGATTAACACCACCTGAAATTAAAATTTTTTTTGAGGCTTCACCATATTTTTATCACCAGATATTACCAGCTGCAAGTCATCAGCAAAAGCAAACGGAGTACACATAATATTATCATAAATACTAAATAAGTGATTAAGAAACATTACAAACAAAAGTGGCCCTAAAATTGACCCTTGCGGCACTCCAGATTTCACTGGAAGAGTACTACTAGAGCTACCACCAATAGAAACATACTGACAACGATCCTGCAGATAACAATATATTAGTTTGCAGGCACTAGATGAAAAGCCAAAATAATTAGCCAACTTATCAATAAGTATTGAGTGTGAAATAGCATCGAAAGCTCTACACAAATCAAGTGACAATAAAATAGACAACCGATTATCACTCAACGCACAACGCACACTGTCAGTTAAACAAAGCAAAAGGTGTGTAGAACTACGTCCACGCCTAAAACCAAATTGACAATTATATAACATTTTATTTGAATCTAAATACTCATCTGATCTTTTATCAAACCTTCAACCAATTTGGCCAAAATAGGCAAAACTGAAATAGGACGCAAATTACTTGGTTCGTCTGAAGAGCCACGCTTTCTAATTGGTGTAACCCTGGCTAATTTCCAATTATTAGGAAAGCAAGAAGTAGTCAAGATTCCATTTACCAAATGTAAAATATGATTCATAAAAAAGGGAAATACTAATCTTAAAAATTTTAATGAAAAGCCATCACAACCAGCAGAATTTGATTTAATTCTTGAAAAAGCAATGATAAGTTCATTAATATTAACACATCTAAACATAAAGCCTTCCAAGTTTGAGTTAAGAAAAATATTATTTGAAACACTATTAGTTTGAAAATCCACAAAAAATCTATTTAAACTATCAACATGTTAACAGTGTACTTCATTATCATTATTCATTATACCAAGATTTCTGAGTCTAGACCACATCTGCTTAGTAGTTATATCGAATACTTTATAATTAGACTCCCTTTT
Source organism: Eustalomyia histrio (assembly GCA_949748255.1). Classification (NCBI taxonomy): domain Eukaryota; kingdom Metazoa; phylum Arthropoda; class Insecta; order Diptera; family Anthomyiidae; genus Eustalomyia; species Eustalomyia histrio. Next base: position 185,173,729 of record OX456523.1, on the reverse strand, counting down.
ATACCTTCTCATGATTGACTTCGCTTTGTTTCTAATTCTACAAAAAATTTTCCAATTTTCATCAGACTTCACATCCATATAAGCTCCATATGCCAAATTACGTAAAGATAAATAATACTTCACCTCAGGAGCGTTAATCCACTTTGTTTGATTTAACTCTCTATTACGTCTAACTAATGGAACAATAGCGTGAACCCTATTTAGAAATAAGTTTAAAATATCGACACGTTCGTTTACATCACTTGTCCCATATAGCAAACTAAAATCACAGGAACCCACAACATTCAACAACGCATTATTATCAACAGCATTATAATCACAATATTCAAAAAAATTATCCGATCTTACAATTGGAAGACTAAAGCTCAAAAAAATTAACGAGTGGTGAGAAATACCTGGACACTGAACCTGTCCAACTTTGGAGACCATTGATTGATTAGAAACCAGAAAAAAGTCTATTAGTGATGATGTCCGAAATCTCAAATCGAAATGTGTAGGCCATGAGCCATGTACACATGAAACATTAAGCCTATTGCAAATATCACGTAAGCTACTGATCGTGGTGCTTCAAACATATTATAGTTAAAGTCGCCCATAATCAAAATATTATCATAAGTTATAATGAGATCACTTATAGCATCCTCTAGAGCAGTAACATTGCCATTCGGCAAATAAACACAACCAATTAACATCCTACCACCATGTACCAGAACCTCCACAAAAATTGCCTCAACTATATTATACATTCTACTGACAAACACAGTTCTAAAATTAATGGAGTCTCTGATATATAAGGAAACACCGCCCCCACGCCTGCCCGGACGATCACTTCGAGCACATTTGTACCCAGGAATATTCACGACACCATCACTTATATTAGGCTTCAACCAAGTCTCAGAAAATCCGATAAAATCCAAAAAATTACCATCAACTATTTTTTTATCTCATCAAATTTAACAGAGTTGTCTGAAATGCTAAAGCTAGTGCAATTTAAGTGAGCTACTTTTATGTCATCACAAATTAATTGAGAATGAATAAAATTACTATCGCTAACTGGTATACCCAAATTAGTGTTAAAATTCATTTTTATATTTATAAGTATATGAAAAAAGAAAACAGTTCAAAATATAGTTTGAGACTGCAAAAACAAGTTATAGTACAAAATAAGTAAAATTTTTGAAAAAAAAGAAAGAAAAACAAAATATATATAATATATAATATAAATATAATTTTAGTATGCGACTTTGACGAAATCATTTAACAGGGCAAGTAATAATACGTTCACATTAAACAATATTAGGAGATTTTAAAAATGAAAATTGTATTGAAAACCAAACAATTTACATTACAATGTTTGGACCTGTACACCATAATTACCTTTTTTATATATTAATTTTTTGCTAAAATAGGTACATGCATATAAAAGTATTAAAAAAATAAATAGAAATGTATTTATCTTTACATTTACATTTCCGAACTGATTTTCAAAATGCCAATATTATTAATTTTCTGACATTTTTCCAAATTTTCCTAATCGTAACTGTATAAATGCGTATATAAATAACAAAGTTGCATTTGAAATGTATTAGTTTTCAAACATATTTTGAATGAAAATACAATAGTTTGGTATCTTCGTTTTGTATACAAAATGTATTTGAAAATACGTATTTTCATTAACATTTTGGGATGAAAACTCAATAAACGTATTTTCGATCTCAATGTGAAAGTATTATAAGAAGTAATTACGTAGTAACAATGAAACAACATGTGTACGATTGTTTAATTAATTAACAACAAATCAAGTTACAATTTAGATATTCCACTTTGCCCTGTTAACAAAGCCGCAAATTCGCACAACATAGGATAAATATAGTGTAAATTAATTTAATTGAGAACCGACTAAAGCAGCAGAATGTTGATTATCATTGTTATTAGTTACAGGTAATCCACTTAATAAATTGCTACATTGTTGCATATTCAACATCTTCGTATGGTACATCCAAGTTAGTAATTTTTACCTTTGGAATGTCTGTATTGATGTATGTGAATTTAGTAATTTTTTTTATTTTTGACGAGATTACGACATGTATTTACTAATTTTAAAGCTTCATTCGTCAGGTGATCATTTAGATATATTTTGGAATTAACTTCCCCTCCAATCACATCCTTTAACGTAATATTGCGATTTTTTTTTAAACCTGCCATTATTAAATCTCTCAGAAATACTGAATTAAACTTCACTAAAACTGATTTACGCCCAGCAATTATGTACAATGCAAAATATCAGCTTCTCCTAAATTAACACCACACAATTCTGAAATTTTTACGATTGGTTTCCTTAGATGCTTAATTGACTCAGGCAGACCATTAATAATTATATTGCTTCTATTAAGTCTTCTTTCATTAATGTTCAAACGGCGTTCGAAATTGTCAGATTTGTTATTGGCACATTTCTCAACCTGCTTTACCAAATTACTACTTCCAATTCTTTTGCATGTTCGACACTCAATTTACTGACCATATCTTCAAATTTGGCTTCTATCTTTGACATTCCTTGCTCTAGTTGTTCTTCACAGCTCAATTTATAGCCTTCGAATTCATTAGCCAACTTAGCTTTTAGTTCGTCAAAACCTTTAGTGAACTCATCTTTAAAGAAACGTGCTGGCGGTATCTCATTGCAGTTACCACACGTATATTTACAATTTTTATGCTCCACGAAAAAAGTAACTTCACTTTCAGTTAAACTTGTGCATTCAACATTGTAATACTCAAAACAAAATCCACAACTAATGCTGGGCTTCATTTTAGTTATATTTCTTGAGCACGAAAAGCAAATATATGGCTCTTTTCTTGAAGGCATTATGGCAAGTACAAAACGGTGAATGCAGTCTTTATTACTACTGGCACAAAAAGTAAACAATGAAGAGCACGTTGAGACTCCAAACTTAACCAAAAAAGATCAGCAAGACAATATATAATATGTACTCCAACAAATGTAAGAACTTATTAATTGGAGTGTACCAGAGAACTGCAAAATCAACTTTTTTCTTGATTTAATCATACACAAAAATTCTTGTTCACTTTTAATAATTCAACAAAATTCACTGTAGAATAAAATCAGCATCATGAACACTGTTAAGTGATTACATTTGCATAAAACATAAACGACAGATGATTCACACAGATTCCAATTACGCGTTCAGTAACATGATACTGATTTTATTCTACAGTGAATTTTGTTGAATTATTAAAAGTGAACAAGAATTTTTGTGTATGATTAAATCAAGAAAAAAGTTGATTTTGCAGTTCTCTGGAGTGTACCAGTTTTCCAAAATACTTTTTTGTTTTTTAAAATGCCAAAGTAAAATTTTAGTACTGAAAACCCTAAACTAATTATTATAAATTCTCTTGCACAACGCGACAGCAAAATCATCTTCATATCCAACGACTCAACAGGCCTGCTGACATTGAAGGAAGAGATTTCATGTAAGTGAAGAGAACACTAATTTACATTTTTTATTAAGTTTGGGTGTTAGTGAAAGAGAATGCAATAAAAATATTTTACTTTTGTTATTAATGACTAGTATGATCTATGCAATCGGTATATGCATTCTCTTCATTTGTTTTTTTTTTTTATCAGAATAAAATATTGAAATAAAAAAACTTTGGATATAATATACATACATATATATATATTATATAAGGTTAAATTTTTTTTGTATCTGAAGTATTTTATGAGGGAAGGAGTCCTAAGCATAAATACTCATAGTTGTATGTATTTCTCAGTTATTATTTTTTACTGGTTGACGAAATGTAGGTAAGGCGTAAGTACATAATTATAGAAGGGCCGACACCTAAACTTCAGGTCTTCAGCAGGATGGGTAGGAAGATAAGACCTTGGAGAAAAACTAACACCTTTTTCTTCCCAAACCGCAACTAAGCGTTCAAACCTATCTTTTCTATCTTTGTTTTCAAAATTTATACTATCCCCTTCTAATTTATATGCTTTTCTGCACACTTTTTTAACGTAACCCCCTGTATGATTCCACCAGCCTACGCCCATTATCCCTGAGCTAAGTCAAAGCAAAGCTAGGTATGTAGAAGTGGTAACCCAGGGTGGTTGAAACGTTTGTTACACATCTTACATCTTTCATCAATTTGCAAAGATGTTAACATCTTCCCATAAGAATTATACAGGCTAAAAATTCTACATCTTCCTACATCTGCAAAAGATGATCCTTTCTCATATAGTTCCATCTTACATCTTTCGTTATTTTAAGTGTCATCACAAAAAAATGGCAAAAAAAAAATCGATTTTCTTTGCGCCATCACTAGCAAACTGACATTGCAGAAAATAAAACAAATGGCCTTCAATATTTCAATGTACTGCATTAAAATTCGGGTTTGTTCTTGCAAAGCAACAACTATTCAAATGATTAATGCTTTCTCTATATCCATTTTTTAATATTTTTTTAGTTTCAACAAAAATTTAGTAGTTTTTTAACCCTACGGTTCATAACCGGGTACCCGCGTAACAATTTGAACTTTAAAGTGCTGCTGTTCCTATAATATTGAAGATATCAACATGAAACTCCGGATTATCAGAGATTTTGGCTAAACTTAGAGACTAGAAAAAAATTTATCAAATTTGGTTAAATATGTATATTAACCAAAAAATGAGTTTAAGGTTTTTGCATACAGGGGTCCATGACCAGGGTACCCGGGTACCTTAGTGCAAATTACCTTATATTTCAAAGAAAAAATGTTTGTTTTATTTTTATTTTGTTTCATAATGTTTATTGATGTGTAAAATATGAACTGTAATTGTTTCTTAGTTGAATTAATTATATTTTATTCATTTTAACTTATTTCTAATATTTGATGTGTTATGTTGAGTCATTGTTGAAACATTGAAAACATTTTGATATTGTTTTATGTTGATCACAAACTGGTTTCTTGCAAACGCTGCAGACTTTTCTCGTCTTTCTTCTCCTTTTATCTGGCAAAGAAGCGCACATATAACAGCTTCCTGTTATTGGCTTCCTGCCATCAGTAGAAGCGGCCGTAGAAGTAGATGCTTGTTCGGTATAGGTTACCGTCTCCACTGGTCTTCCCAAAAAGCTCTCAATTACTGTTTTGGATGAAAAATGGCGCGTTAATTGGCGATTGGTTACTCTTTCTTCTATTATTGGCGCACACAAATCTTCAGAAAGTATACGCAAAAAGCGTTTTCTCCGTGTTTTGTTGATATGGAACAGTTGCGTTATTCTCATAAAATATAGTGTATGCCGCGAAAGTACTAACATCGAGCATATTGTACAAAAACGACAAAGGCCACCTTTTTGTGTGTCTCTTCCGAAGCGTCTGGTCCATAACATCCACGCCACCTATTGTTTTGTTATAAAAATTTATGATTTTTGGTTTGCCGTTTTCTTCTACAGTTGCATCATCATGCATAGTCGACAACATTATTACGGAATTTGTTTTCCTCTGTTTGTATGTAACCATAGTCACCTTCTCGTGGAAACCAAATTTGCTTGTCTCAATGGTCCACCTCTTATCGGCTTTCATTTTTGTTGGTATATAGGCTTTGTTTCGCCGCAGTGTTCCGACAATGCAAAGTTTGACGGATATCAGCTGCTTTGCCAGTGGCAGCGTTGTAAAAAAATTGTTTATGGTGATATTACGTCCGCTATTGTGGTATGGCCCAAGCAAATCTCTGACTACTCTTTCGCCTACACCAATTTCGCGACCACTGTCTTGTTTGCCAGTATATATTTGGCCATGAAGAGGATATGAATTTTTAGCATCGCATATCCACCATACCTTGATACCGTATTTCGCAGGCTTCGATGGAATATACTGGGTAAATTTCGTTCTGCGGCGTATATTTCGGCCACTGCCGTATCCCTCCACTTCAATTGACGCTTTGCTGCATCATAAGTTAAATTTGCTTTTTTGTTGGTATGACGCACGATTATGTCGACCATTTCTATTGTAAAATAACTCGTAATGGACCACTGCGAGTTCTAATGATGTTGTGACTCCTTATTTGTTGACAAACAGGTGGTGTTGGTTGCCATTGAGCACAATCACGTGCAATCATACTTTCTGTTGTGCTTGACGTGCAATCATACTTTCTGTTGTGCTTGATGTTGGTGCATTTTCTTCAACCATATCAGTTTCATTGTCACTTTCATCTTCAAATACATCTTGCTCAATTTGCATTGGCGTGTCAATAGCGGCTGGAATTTCGTTGTTTTCGTTGTCATTGTCCCAGTCTTCACTCTCTGAGTCTTGCACTTCTCCAGTGAATACCTCTTCTTCTTCCTCAATTGGCAATCAAGCGTCGTCATCCTCAGTCATATCATCAAGTATATACTCAATATATCTGCTTCTGGCTTCTTCACTCAAACGCAGATATTGTCTTTCAGTTAAAAATTCCATTTTGCGGTTCATTTTTCTTCAACTTCACTGTTCACTGAAATCATTGAAATGTATTCTTTTTCTAGAGTAGCTGAACATTTGCTACCTAAAAACACAAACAATTCACAAGCAGGTATCAAAAACAATTAAAAAACCAAGCCTTATAAAACCAGTTTCTGTTTACTTTTGTGTGCCTTGTTAGGTACTAAATGTCTATAGAAACCAGTTTTATCTTACAAACATGAAATTTGTACAGTTGAGATGTAAAAACTAAGCTTTTCTAATAATCTGTGCAGATATATATTATTTTATTTGAATATAAACGAAAAAACTGCACCCTGGTTATGGACTCTCGTTCATCCAGCTGGTTATGGACCGTAGGTTTAAACATATATGGCCTCATGGGCTCGGTTATAAACTATATTTAAATAAAAAAAAATTATGCGTCCTTTTCTTTTATTTTTTTAACGTTTCCAACATCTTCCATGTGTTTCACAAAGATGTTGTTCAGTGTAAAAAGCCTATTAAACAAGGTGGTGGACGTGTGATGGTTTGGGGTGCTTATTCGGCTGCTGGAGATGGTAAATTGCACTTTGAAGGAAATGTGGACAAAATGCAATATTTAAATATTTTGAAAAACAACATGAAACAAAGTGCTGAAAAACTGTGCATACTCGACACTTTTCATTTCCACCAGGACAATGATCGAAAACACACAGCTGTAGTTGTTAAAGAATGGTTGCTGTTCATTGTCCCAGAGTAATCAAAATTCCCTCCCAGTCCACAGACTTGACTATTTTTGAAAATTTGTGGCAGCAATTCGAAGTTGAAATACGGAAACATGATATTTGAAACAAAAATTAATTAAAAAATGCCCTTTTGGAGGAATGGGATTAAATGATTCCGGAATACACAAAAAAGTTAGTGGAATCTGTTCCAAATCGTCTAAAACCAGTTATTCGCCAAAAAGGATATCCAACAAAATATTAAAAACTGTTGCAGGTTCTTTCTCCAGTGTATATTATATTCCTTAATATCTTATTTGATCCGAAAAATGGCAGATTAAATTAGACCCAACAATATATTTATATAAATATACAAATAGATAAATATACAAATTTATCCGAAAAAAGTCAGATCGAATTGTACCCCTACCCCTTTTCCAATTGTACTTCAGAAAAAGTTAATTGTATTTCAGAAATTGTCAATTGTATGTCAGAATAGTCAATTGTATTTCAGAATAGTCAATTGTATTTCAGAAATAATCAATTGTATTTCAGAATAGTCAATTGTATTTCAGAATAGTCAATTGTATTTCAGAAATAATCAATTGTATTTCAGAATAGTCAATTGTATTTCAGAAATTGTCAATTACGTTTCAGAAATAGTCAATTGTATTTCAGAAATAGTCAATTGTATTTCAGAAATTGTCAATTGTATTTCAGAAATAATCATGTATTTCAGAAATTATCAATTGCCTTTCAGAAATAGTCAATTGTATTTCTAAAATAGTCAATTGTATTTCAGAAATTGTCAATTCCGTTTCAGAAATAGTCAATTGTATTTCAGAAATAGTCAATTGTATTACAGAAATTGTCAATTGTATTTCAGAAATTATCAATTGTATTTCAGAAAAGGTCGATTGTTTTTCTGAAATAGTCAATTGTATTTTAGAAATAGTCAATTGTATTTCTGAAATAGTCAATTGTATTTCAGAAATTGTCAATTGCGTTTCAGAAATAGTCAATAGTATTTCAAAAATAGTCACGATTTGGAGTTGTTATATACAATTTCGTTATTGTCTTGTATTTTAATAATTTTTTTATTTTCAAATCCTGAATCTAGAAAGTTGAAATTTGGTATGCAGGTTCCTTCTCCAGAGTATATAACAGATATGGCGTGACTTTTTGAAAATTCAAAGAGGAGGGGCAAAAATGCGGGAAATTCTCCCCCTTGACGGCCTGCCAAAACCGCTGGAGCTGCGAAGTTAAAATTTGGTACATAGATTCCTTATCCAATGTAAATGTGCAATTATGCTCATGTGCAAATGTGCAAGAGTGCAAATTTGAAAATATGCATATATGTTAATGTGAAAATTTGCAAATTTACAAAAGTGCAAATGTGAAAATTTGCAAGAGTGCAAATGTGCAAAGGTGAAAATTTTATTGATCGTTTGGTGGTAATGCAATTGTGTAAATGTGCACATGTGCAAATGGGCAAATGTGCAACTGGGCAAATGTGTATCTGTGTAAATATGTAAATATTTATTTCTTTATTTCATTCAACAATGCCCAGCCAATCCGCGGAGGTAGGACGCTGACATTTTGTATGTAGGTTCTCCCTACGGCGTAGACATTCGCTAAGACGAGGTTCTGGGAAACTCCTTCGGGGAAGAGCAAAATGGGGATAAACTCCCCTTTTACGGCATGCCCAAACCCTATAGCTAGAAACCGGAAATTTGAAATATGCTTTAACAGCCTGCACAAACTGTTGGACCTATAAAGTTAAAATCCAAGGGGGGGGGGGGCCGAAAAGGAAAAAATTTTCATCCTTGACTTCCTGCCAAAAACGCTGGAGCTGGGAAGTTGAAATGTGGTTCATATGTTCCTCCTCCGGTGTAGACAATCACCTAAGTCGGATTTTTGTAAATGTCTACGAAGAGGGGCAAAAAGGTGAACAGGCTCCCTTAACGGGCTGCCCACACCGATTTAGCTAGAAACCTGAAATTTAAAATGTGTTACCTGGAGTATGGGGTAACTCATTATAATTATATCTTTTACCATATCAAAAATACTCTAGATATGGAACTATATAAAACAATATCTTAAATTTGTTTGCACGTATTGTATCATATATAATTATATCTCATACCATAATAAAAAATATTTATTTATTTATTTATTTTATTTATTTATTAATCACATAATTACAAATTATATGTTAATACCCTAACCGAGCACTAGCAACAAAGGCCTTCGGCTCTTTGTAGCGAAAACAGACCAGAGCCTCTGGTGGGAATTGAACCCACGACCCCCGCACTGATAAGCTAGTACGCTACCAACTAGCCTACCGGGGCGCTCTAATAAAAAATAAAATTTGAAAATTACACACAAAAGAACAACGAAAATAAGTTTATTGTTGTTTTTTGTGTAATTTTCATATATAATAGCAAATTTTATTGCATTTGAAGACACCTGGTAAACAAGATCATAACTTGTGTAGACATACTTAATAAAAAATGTATCGGTATTTTAAGGTATTTTCTTTTATTTCGGTAACGCTATTTTCTATTATTTCGGTAACTTTATTTTAGGGATAACGATTTTTTCAGTTATTTCGGCAACGCTATTTTAGGGATAACGATTTGTTCAATTATTTCGGTAACGGTATTTTAAGGATAACGATTTTTTCAGTTATTTCGGTAACGGTATTTTAGGGATAACGATTTTTTGAGCTATTTCTGTATCGATATTTTAGCGATAATGGTATTTTCTATTATTTCGGTAACGGTATTTTAAGGATAACTATTTTTTCAGTTATTTTGGTAACGGTATTTTAGGGGTAACGATAGTGAGTTGAAAGGGTATTGAATCGATAACAGTATTTTAGGGGTATTGCCTGCCAACGCTGGTTTATATTGATTTCTAAGTCCTTTTACAGTTCAAATTGGTTGGTTACAGGTGAACCATTTTCACTGTGATCCACAGTATAATCAAATTAGCTTGTATTTTTGTTTAAAATTGATTTTCTTTGCAAGACCAATTGATTTTTTGCAAGTCCAATTGGGTTTTTCCAGATTTCAGGAAAATTTGCTGAAATTTGTGCATTAAGGAAAAATTTTGTTTTGAAATCTGAAATTTGCTAAATTTTCTTGTTTACAATGAAATTTCTATACTTATCCTTCCTCTATTATTAATTATTTCCACACTCGTAATATACAACCAAAAATACACTTTTAACTTTTTAAAACTCGGTCAACCTTTTTGGAAACGTTTTCTAAAAAATTAAAGGTTGATTTACACGTCGACTACGATTATCTGCTGTTACTCAGTATTGGGTTTGAAAATCAGAAAAACAACAAAATAATAAAAACGTTAGAAACAAATATATGTTTATTTTTTTAAATGTATTTTGTGTGGGTGTGAGCAGGCTACATAAAATCTAAACTAAATTCAGGTTTCCAAATTTCTATGAATTTTTAAAATATTTTTGAAAGAAATTTGGAATTTATTTAGCTACCTCGCAAAAGTCCTAAGTGGAATTATTTAGTTTGTATATTTTCTTTAAAAACCAAAAAATTCGCGATTCCATTGTAATACTTTTTTTGATTAAAAATCTGAGATTCAGATACCACATTTAGTCTTGACTCTTTCCGGGGCACTATAAGATATCAGTAAAAATTAAACAAAATTTTAATTTGCTTTCATTTATTATCGAGATTTATTAAGAAATATGCATTAAATGTGTATCTCTGTATACCACCGCGCACAAAATTAATGATTCATTTATAAAAATTACTAAAACATGATTTAGTTTTACTTTGACAAAGAGGCACATTACAAGTCAAAGTCGATTATTGTAGTAGGTCCCTGTTTCGAGTCAGAAAATGATGTTATCTGACCTATAGAATTTTGCTTACTTTTACCACTGCTCTGACGTTCACCTTTGTACTTGAATAAATCCCATATATATTTCTTCTTCACACTTGAAATAGTTTTTATTATAAAATATAAGCTTTAAATTACATGTTAAAACGGTATTTGTACCATACAAATGCGTAGAGAATTTATAAAAAATATTTAACTTAACTTATTAAGACTTAACTTATATATACTTTCAAAGCAGTTATTGTATTTAAAAGTAAGAATTTGTAAAAATGTTGGCAAGTCTTGGAAATTCTTGGCTTTTCTCTGTTAAATGTAAACAAAAATATTTGTCATAAAAATATTTTAAATTTTTCTATTTATAACTTGATAAAATATGAAAAACAACAAAAGCTAATAATTAAATTATGTGTTTATGTGTGTTTAGTAAAAATATATAATTGATATATTTCGTGTTCCGTCGAAATCCATATATGAAAACAAATAGTTATAGATATAGAGATAAAAATAAAGCTTTTTTATAAAAAAAAAAATTATCCATAAATGTAGACAAAGTTGCCCAATAATTACAAATGAAATTAAAAAAAAAAACAAAATAAACGAACACAATTTAAATTAAAAAAATTACAAATAAAACTCAAAAATTCGCAGTGGATACTTAAAAAGATCAATTAAAATTAAAAAATACTAAACTCAATTAAAACAGTTATTTAAATTCAACAAATATTTATTTTATTTCATTTCACGTTCCCATAATATTGAGCTTATTTTTCATTTTTAAAAATTCGATGTAGTGGCGCTGTGCAAAATGGCCCCAAGAAATATGATTAAGCCCCAAAAAGTAATTAAGCCCCATTTCTGTGGGCAAATTTGATAATGAAAATTAACCATAAAAATATAATGAAAAATGACCCTAACCAAATGAAAATTAGCCCAAAAACTAAGTTTGAGGCATATTTTCATTTATTAGGTTAAGGCTTTTATTTATAATGCAAAATAACCCCAATTTGAATAAATGAAAAATGAACCCTACTATGATGAAATGAAAAATTGCTCCAAAATATAAAAAGCAAAGAAATGTTGTTTGAGCACAGCATTATACGCATTTTTATTGCATGGAATCAATAACATACAAATCTACTCCTTATAAACACTAAAGTTACTTGTGCCAACCTAAATTGAAATATTTTAAAGAATTAGAATCAGAATCAATTTATATAAATCAAATATTATTTGCTGGTAACAATGGAAGAGCAATCAATTTCCAATATGCAGTATTTGCAGCATCCGACGATCTTATAAAATTATAGAGCGAATGATTTTCAATGTTAAGAATTATATTTGTTCTTAATGTATGGAAAACTAAATTTATATAAATGTTCCAATATACACTCAGAAGAAAAAGTTAGTAGAAAAATTTGTAAACGGTTTTCAATCCCACTTTACTATTTTTGTACTGATTTTTAGTAAAAAAATTATTATTTAGTAAATATTTTTGCTATTTACATTTTACAAATTACAGAATATTTACAAATTTTTGAAAACCGATTCGCTAAAACAAGCAAAAAAAATACTAATTTTAAAAAAGTGGATATTGAGGGAAATGTTATTTCTAATTAAAACTTACACCTACAAAAGATCGGAAGTGAATATACCGACATCCATTTAAAATAGCACTAAAAAGTTTTTTAGTTCTAAAAAATCAGCCCTAAAAACAATTAAAATTTGATCTTAAAAGTAAAAAAATTTACTAAATATTTTTCAAAAAAGAAATTACCAAATTAAAACAAAATAATAAATTCGTTTATTTATTAACAATTTTTAAGATTTTTAAGCCTTTGATTTTTTTTTTAATTTGGTCTAAAATATTTTTTGAAAAAAATAAATAAAATAAAAAAATTTTCATGTTCGAAAAAAAATTAAATTTTGTTTTAATATTATAATATTTAGTAATTTTTTTTTTGCTGATTTTAGCAAACAGATTTTAAATTCCACTTTGCAAAAAGTTTACTAAAATTTAGTAGCAGCTACTAATTTTTCTACTAATTTCATTAGACTACATGTCAGCAGACATGTGTTGCCAAGATTAGCAAAAAAATACCGCTGGGCTCAAATTAGCAGAATTTCCCGTAATAACAGCAAAATTTTCAGTTGTCATTACAGACTTTTTCTGGTGAATGTAATATAATTTTATGTGAATGTTCTAATTTAAATAACTTACTAAATAATTATTAATTTGCCAGTAAATGTCAATAAAATAAAGGCAATATAAACTTAATAATTGATATGTTGAATTCGATGCGTAGAAATGCTAAGGAAAAGTTTATCTTTGTAGACTACAGAAATCGTTAAGATGCATTCCATATTTAGATGAAATAATCTCAAGTATGACAAATAGATTTTCCGGTCACGATAATGTGGTAAAGAATTGATACAATATTGCACCAAGCCGAGTCTTTGACCTTTCGTCAAAAGAATTTTGTAGCCTAATAGATTTTTATCAAAATGATCTAAAAAAAGAAGCTTTACTACACAAAAAAAAAATCAAAACGTACTTAAGAAATTCAATAAGTGACCTTAGACTTTCTGCATTGGCTCGTATGTCTGTATATCGTGAAAGGTAGACCCAGACAAAAATGTTGATAGTTTTATGTCGAAAAATCGGCGCATTAATTTTTAAGTTCAATATTAAATGTATATATTAGATCTCAGTCAATGTGATAAATAAGTTTTAAATAAAAGTTTTATATAAATTTAAAGCTGCAAATTTTGTTTTAAATGCTTCAAATAGGTCAAACATTTTAGGTTTAGAAATTACCAGCTTTTAAAAAAAAGAAATTTTAGAAAATATATTTTGGTCCACTCCTGATATATATTACCGGTCCACTCCTGAATATTATTTATCCGTGTAATTTCCTTTCATCCTCTAGTAGGTCTTCCTTCGATGTTTACCCGAATAATAGTTTGCAACAGATTATATTTCTGGTTTCTCATGTGAATATTTGTTAAAATTCACATTCGATTTCTAACAATTTTTTGTTTAAAATGCTTCTAAATTGTAATTTTTCGTACAAAAATTCTTTGAAAATACAAATTTTCATGTTGTTTTGCAATAAAAAAAAAAATAAAATATAAAAAAATTATAAAAAGTTTTTGTATTCACAAATCCCATTGTTGGTGCCTTTTTAAAAATATTTTTTTTTTGTATTTTCAAAAATATTCTATGAAAGATGTTCAATATTACAAACAGAATTTTGTAATTTTTTTGTGTGTATGTGTTGCAATGCATACTACGTTTATGAAGTCAGCACATTTTTCTATTTAAAGAACGCATCTCTTTCCATTTTAATGTAACATCTTATTTCTTTTGAAGTATCCCATTTGTCATTGATATTAACTCCGATATATTTAAAAGTGTGTACTTTTTCTACATAACAACAGTGTCCTATTTTAAATGTGGTTGTATTTGTGTTTTTTTCTGTATATCTTGTTTTCTGAGTATTTATTTTCAGCCCATAGTCTGTTGACTAGATCTTAAAGCACCGGAATATTATCGTCAGCATATTTAATGTTGTTAAGGAAGGTTCCATTTACATATATTCCTCCCCAAACGTGATTAATTGCCTCCTGAAATATTGTTTCAGAATAGGCATTAAATAATACAGGGGACAGAATATATCCTTATCTAACGCCCTGGAAATTGCAATACTATCCGTCAGTTCTCCGTTGACATCAACTTGTGCTGTTTGGTGCCAATACAAACTCTATGCATCGAATTTGATCGTCTATACCGGTCGCCTGGTCTAGCCCGGCGACCGGGTAGACCGGTTTACCCGGTTAACCGGGTAAACCGGTACTTTTATTTAAATTATAGAAAAATTGCCACAACTTATATAAATTTCAAAAAACAAACTAAAAAAATTTTATAAAAATCAATTGAGAAAAATTTTTTAAAATTCGAAAATTTTTTTAAAAATCGGAAAATTTTGAAAAATCTTAAAAGTTTGTAAAAATCCAATATTCTCAAAAATCGAAAAAAATTAAAAAAAAATTTTAAAATTTGAAAAATTTTTAACTCAAAAATATTTAAAAATTCAAAAATAAAAATCCATAAATTTAGTAAAAATTCGAAATTTTTTTAAAAATCAAAAAACTGCAAATATCGGAAAATTTTGTCAAAATCGAAAAATTTAAAAAAAATAGAAAATTTTTTAATAATCGAAAAATTCACAAATTATATAATAATCCATAAAAAATTTTTTAAAAATTTTATAAATTTCAATAAATTTTATAAATAAATATAAATTTTATAAAAATAGATAAATTTTTCTTATACGAAAACATACTTTAATTTATAAATGCATATAATATTTCGTATACAACACATTTATGAATCCCAGTAAAACTTTGGTAATCAGTACGATATACTCATGCATTACTTTGTAATGGTAGCTCGTTACTTTTGTATTATTTGCAAGCATAAAGTAATGAGTTACCGATCATTGATAACGTATTGGATGATTTATAAACGTAAAGTAATAATCTAAATATTTTTGAAAATCTATTTTTAGACTCATTACTTTTAATTTATTGTAAGCAAAATTGTAATGTATGTTCGTTTCGACATCACGAAAGAAAACATGAAGAGCGTTGATAGCTCAGTGGGTAGTACAGGGCATACCAGTGATGTCAGAAGTGACAGCTGTCAAACGAGTGAACAAAAACCGTATGGTGAGGGTTGTTGTTGTAATTCATGTCCTAGGCGAGAAAGAGATTTAAAAACAATGTATACAAAAAAACAATGTGTTAAAGTGAACAACTACATAGCATGTTTTAAAACATATGATCGCCAAAGTATCAAAAAGATACCATAGAAGTTCAACATGACTGTATTTACTAAAATTTTAACTATCTTGTTGTTTCATAAACTTAGTACAAACTCACAACAAATTTTATATTTGGGTTACATATTGTAATAACAAAAACTGTTTTATGTTTTTATAAAATTTTTGCACATAATTAATGTATTTTTTTAATTTTATCTCAGTATTCAAAAAAACAAAACATACAACAAAGTTTCACATTTATATGATCTGTGAAATCTATAAGCAAATTAGCACACTCACAAAACACATTTAATTAATCGTCAGCTTATTATTAGTTTGCCCAAACATTTAAAAGAAAAACAATGAAAATGGTTTTCATTTTATATCAACGTTGATATTTGTTATCTCAGTTATGATGCCAGATATCGAAATATGGGTTTCAGAATTAGAAAGAGGATATTCATATTATATATAATCCATTTGCCTCTATTATTACAAATATGGTGAGAGGGCCAAACCAATAATAAGCCGACGAAGTGGAAAATCAGACGCAAGAAAGAGAGACAGAATAATTTGTCATACAGTTGTTTCAACTACAGTTAGTCATATCTTAGTTGCTTTTATAGTATATTAGAGTTGTCGAAATAGTTGTTTCCACGTAGTTTTCTAAAATACCGCAAAGAAATAAAGCGCTCTAATCATCGTGTCTCCGTGGGTAGAGTTCTCGGCTGACATCCAGTTCCTAGGTTCAAAATACAATTTATTTCCATTAACGTTTCTTATATTAAAATTCCTAAAATACAACAAATTTAATTACAATGTTTTAAAATTATTAAAGGAAAAACTTACTTTTTTGGTATGGAAACCAATAGAAAATTATTTTATATAAAAGTTTAATTTACAAAAATAAAATAAAAATTCTTTAAGGTAAGCGACAATCACCACGTCGAGCCAAGCCAAGTACCAGTGTTATAATATTAGAAAATGGTATGAAATCGACGCGTGAAGCACAAAACACTCCGAAATAATTTGCCGTTTACAAATCATTAAATCTTAATTTATGAAAAATAAACACATCTATGGAGAGTTGGAAGTGGCGGTAACAAAAGTGTTTCTGCATTTTAATGCGAAAAGACGCAACACTTTTTTCGTTTATATTACGTTTTTGTTGGAATATTCCAAGGCATCTGTCAAATACTAGTAAAAAGATAAAAACAAACAAAAAACCGCGAACATCATCTGCGAAATAAAATATATTTTTTAAATAAAAAAGTTATATAATTTAAATAAAAGATTTAAAAAAATGTATGGAGTTGCATTGATAACTGCTGAAATGTGCGATCATCGAAATTTACTAAGAACTTATCGCACTCTAGCAAATTCCAAACTAGAGCTCATGTCGTCCACTAATTTCGCTTTCTGCTCCTTGGAAATTCGTTCAGTTTTCTGAAAAAATAAATAAATTAAAAAATTTTTTAATATAAATACCTTTTCTGTCTTACTTACCTTCTTACTATCCATTTTATTAAACAATTATTTTAATGTTTTTGTTTTTATATATTTTACGTGATGACTAGTTCATTTAAACAATTTACTTAATTGTTCTATATCAAGTAGTTCATCGTTCTTTGAAACAAGTATATTTTAGTGGCACCTATCCGATTCCTCTCCCAACGCTCCCAGATATTACATTTTGGAAAAAATGTGCACGAAAAGACCCTTGACGGGAGTTACTTCGGTGCAAAGTTAGAAAATGGACTTGCCTAACTTGGAACAATATATACATCATAGCAAATATAATAAAAACATCTTTTGACTTTTTTTAACCCATTACAGTACGGTGAAGGAATTTTAATTTTCTGTTTAGTTTTTAAAAAGGAATTTGTAAGGGGAAAATTCAAGACTAGGCTTTATTTAGTGTAAGGTAAAAATTTCATTTTATGAAAAAACATTTAAGAACTCCAAAAGATTGAAAATTTCTTCGGTAATGGGTTTACAAATAAAAATATCTAAAATATTTTCAAACTAATTATATTAATTAATTTTCAAACTATCTTTTTGTTGATGTACATTGACCATCAATGACGAAGATAGCCATTTTTGAACTTTGTTCCGAAATAATTGCTGATATACATCTTCCCCGAAAAAATTAAAACCCATGGACTCAATCGGTGACATGACCTTAAATTGTACGTGAAACATTTTTAATTTTAATAAGCATGTAGTTTTTCACACCAACATGAACGATAATAGCAAACTCAAATAAAATACAAAAAAATTCGCACCGTTTTAAATTGTGAGTAAATTTGACAGTTGAAATGAAAAACTTTTCGCCTTAATTGTTTACAGAAACACTTTTTCTCACATGTTTCCAATAATGGTGGATAAAAACCTTACGTGACAGAAAGTTTTCACAAAAAAAAGTTATAGAAACGATCGTGTGAGAAATATGACATTTTGTGTCAATTCATATCATTTTTGTTTCAATCCATGCTGGTTTCGAGTACTTTTCCTTAAGGCCAAACATTACGAGGAAGAGAAGGGTCTACAACTACCACTAAGTCCCCCTGACACAAAGGTTTTTGTTTTTCAAACCACTTTGACATGCACGTTAATGTGGGCAGATACTCTGCCAGCCACTTTTTTCAATAAATGTTCGCATACTGTTGCGAAATTAGCCAATTCTGTTTTAACCCTCGAAGTGGCAACTGGTTCTGGCCAGACATATTTAATTCTCATGCTTCAATTTAGCATACTTCTATTTTAGGTACATGGCTGTAATTTCAGGTAATCTCCCAAAATATTGTTGGCTTTCGATGTATAAATTAATAATTGAAAAAAAGTCCTTGGAACAGGACAAAAAAGCCAAATAAAAAATCTTCACCTTACTTTTGGTACATGGTGTCTGGCCAGACCCCTATGCATTTTGTATGAACGCAAAGGCAAAGCACATGGCACGAGTTGGAAATTTGTATTTACTTTATTCTTTTATGCTTCTTTCTTTCTTCTGATTTTGTTTGTGAGTTAGTTATTCATTGAACGTTGAACAGTGAAGACTTCTTCTAGTTTTTGTGCGGTAATTTTGAACTTATGAATAATTTTACGCAGGTAGATTTGTTGCGTTGTTAGTATATTATGGCAGATGAACTGGAATTTATTTATACACGCTTGCGTAACGCGAATTTGCAACCCCAATTGTCAGAGGCATTAGTGCGTGATTTTCAAATTCAGGTAGAAGCTGATGAAAATTATGATGTTTTTGAAAACGATGGTGACGACACTGCTGATTATGTGCCAGAAGATGATGCATCAGACATAGAAAATGATTTGGAAATTGAACCTAACGAACTTTATGATAGTGATGAAGACGTAAATGAAGAAGAAGAAAGTGGAAATGATGCTGAAGCAGCAAATGAAGTCGAATCAGGCTGTTTTTATGGTCAAAACGGTACTAAATGGAACGAAACTGAACCCCCTGCATCTGGTTTGCGCCAGCATAATATCATGCGTTTTCGATCTGGAACAAAAACAAGGCTCACCAATCCAGTTGAGGTATTCAATCTATTTTTCTCAACCAATATTACGTTCGTCATCATTAGTGAAACAAATCGGCATTGGCGAGAATCAATTAGAAAATGGAATGAAGAACATCCAGAGTCTACCCAAAGAAAATGGATTGATTTGACAAGCTCTGAGCTAGATGCATTCATTGGGATTTTGTTGGCTTCTGATCTCAGCCATAATAATATGCAAGTCTCCAGTATATTGTGGCGTTCTGATTCGCAGCCCATATTCCGTGCGGCTATGTCGCACAAACGATTCATTACTCTATCCAGATATATTCGTTTCGATAATAGTCGTACGCGGGCATTCCGACAGCAAACAGATAAAGCAGCTCCTATCCGGGACCTTTGTAATTTTCTCAATGAAAATCTGCAAAATTATTATGAACCTTATGAAAATATCACTATCGATGAGCAGTTGTTTCCGTATCGTGGGCGCACAAAGTTCACCCAATATATCCTATCAAAACCTGCAAGGTATGGGATCAAAGTTTGGTGGGCATGCGATGCTAAGACTAAATTTCCATTGAAAGGAAAACTATACACTGGAAAGGAAGGAGACAATCGGGAGAAAAATCAAGATGAAAACGTTCTAATGTATTTCGCAAATTGTTACGCAAACAGCGGCAGAACAATTATTTCTGATAATTTTTTTACCTCATTGAACGGCGCTAAACGACTGGCTGCTATGGGACTGGCATTTGTTGGCACCATTCGAGCAAACAAAAGATGTCTTCCTAAGGAAGTTATGAAGAGCACCAGACGACCAATTCTTTCAAGTGTGTTTGGTTTTCATGAAAATCTTGTTGCACTTTGCAGCTACGTGTCCAAAAAAAATAAGGCAGTCAATTTAATTTCAACTGCATTACACGAAATATGTTGAAGGCGTAGCCATGAAACCGGAAGCAATTTTATTTTATAATTCAACTAAAGCCGGAGTCGATACGATGGATCAAATGCTAACTCATTACACAACAAAACGGTCAACCAGACGCTGGACATACGCGTTTTTCTGCAACATGATTGATGTGATGGCATTGGCAAGTTACATTATATGTAAGCTAAATGATGAAAATACAAGAAAAGAAAGAAGCCGCATATTTTTATATAAACTTGCAAAGCAATTGGTACTGGCCAACGTTGAAAATCGCATCAATAATCCGCACATTGTGGCTCAACCAACAACTCGTATAGTATTTGAAGCGTACTTTGGGAGACCTCTCAATATAGCAAACCGTAATGTGGCTTCACGCAGTGGTCCAGACACACTAGCTGCCAAAAAAGATTGCAGAATTTGCCTGCAGCAAGGTGACAAAATACGCCGTAAGACACGCTTTTTTGCTGCAAATGCAACAATCCTGTTTGTCAGCAACATTCAAAAGTAGATTATTTATGTTTTTGTTGCCATCCGCAAAATTCTGAATAAAAAAATTCATAATAATTTTCTATT
This sequence comes from Eustalomyia histrio, assembly GCA_949748255.1. Lineage (NCBI taxonomy): Eukaryota > Metazoa > Arthropoda > Insecta > Diptera > Anthomyiidae > Eustalomyia > Eustalomyia histrio. The sequence goes on along the minus strand of OX456523.1, from coordinate 185,152,860 downwards.
TTGTCATAAACATTTATTACTTTACCCATAATAAAGAGAAATATATATAGAACAAAAAAATTGTTGCCCTTTTCATTCCAAAGAATTTTTCAGGTCTATTTTTTCTTCCTCAGGTAGCTAATAACATAGTAAAAAGAAATAGAAACACAAAATATAACAAATATTTTCCTATCTTAGTAAAAAATTTAACGGCAAACAGCCCTTATTTCCATACAAATGTATGTAAATGTATAGGGGTCTGGCCAGACACCATGTGCCAGAACTAAGGGCTCAAAATATGTGCCTGACGAAGGGTTAAGACCACTCCACTATCATTACAAGTCGACATTGGTCTTAGCCCACTTGAGCTGCCCACTAGAAAGTGGTTAGGAGTCACCGCCTTATCGGTTTCATAATGAACAGGAACGTAGAAGGGCCTAGAATTTATAATATTTTATACCTCGATCAACATACTAAATAACAACTCGTCACTAGGTGCCCTGGATGGCATAATTTTGTATAAAATTATTTTTACCGAACGCACCAATCGCTCCCAAGCGCAGCCCATATGAGGGGATGATGGTGGATTAAAATTCCATTTTGTTGTTGTGCTTGTAAAGATTTTAACAAACTCATTTTGATCGACGTATGACAAAGCCTCACGAAGTTCTCTTTCTGCCCCAACAAAATTTGTGCCGTTGTCGCTGAAAAATTCTAGTGGAATACCTCTCCGTGCCATAAAATTGCGAATAGCTAGTACACACGAAGATAATGTGCAACCTCAATGTGGACTACCCTCACTGTAATACAAGTAAACAGGCAACCGTACCTTTTTTCCTTATGACGATTTACGTTGACCATAATGGGGCTAAAAAAATCCAAGCCAGTATAAGTAAATGGAGCATTGAAAGAAGCTAGACGAGCACGAGGCAATTTAACCATTTGAGGGACTTGAGGAACTGCCTTACATACTTTACACCATTGACATTTTCGAATAACAGATCTAAAGGTAACACGGAGTTTGGAAATCGAATATTTTTGACGTAGTTCGTTGATTACTATTTCATGGTTCAAGTGGTGATACTTGATATGATAATGCTGTATGATAAGGTTTGTAATGCATAGTTTTCACTATGTCATTTTTAATGTCAATTTGTCCAAATTATTGGCAATTGTATGAAAACGGGTTGTCATATGGTGTCATCTGAGTTTGCAGTCAGTTATGCACACGAACTGCCGTCTAAAATGACAGACAAGTGAAAACGTCAAATTTCAGTTTGTCAACAGATATGGCAGCATTTTTTATTTAAAATAAAATTGACAACAAGTTGTCATTTTTTTTGTTTGGCGATCGCAAAGCTTTTATTTATTTTTTTTTTTTTGCTGTAAAAATAAATTTCAATGGCAATTTTTTAAATAAAGAAAGAAATGGTAATGTAATAACACAAAGCGCCGCACTAGCTATAGCCATTTGTTTCTTTTTTATCATTTTTAAATTTTTTCCACTTTTTATTGAACACAAATTAATATTTTCTAATCAGCTGTTTGCTAGCCAAAAAATTACACATCACATTTTACCTTTGTAATGAAATCGGAGTGTCAGTAAACTCACACCAAAATTTGACTTAAGTCTTTGACACTCTCTGCTTTATCGATTTATTGTCAGTTTTTAAGATGTTATGAAAACGGATTTGACACAAAATGACGAGAATTCATTTGAGTCAGTTTTTGTTGTCAGTTCATATGACATAATGAAAACCAGGGGTCTAATCGCCGCTTTCGTGATCGAATATTTTTATTTTGAGATTATGGCATTCGTTATCGAACAAAAATTAACGTATTTTGAGATGATAAGATTCGATAACGAGCAATCGATCGAGTGCAATCTTTTACAATATTGTTCGATACAGCAATAGGTGTCGAAATTAAAAAAAAAAATGTTTTAAAGTGTTTTCATATAAAAAAGTGAACAAAATTTAAGTTTTATTTAATTTTAATTAAAAAAAGTATTAATTGTTAAGTTTTTAGGACAAGTGCAAATTTATGTAATTCGGACACACTGTCTCTTCTATGTCCTTTGCCACATTATTCACAGTTTTGCTAACAGTGCTTTGACACATACCAACTAAATAATCGTTTCCAACCGCATGTTGGAAGCTACCGGTAGCAAACAGAGACAGTGTTCCTGCCAACTGAAGCGTTGGCGGCACCGCAGTTGACATGTGCCCAACAAAATCAATCTGGGCAAGAACATAATTAAACGCCTCCTTCGACAGTCTAATTCGCTGTTTAAACATGCAAATAAATCCTTAGTGAAGTATTTTTTGGTTTTATAAATAAATTAATTACGCTTTAGCCGGCAAGGAAAGAGGGTCGCTTTTATCCCGCATTTGTCTTCTTATGCGCATTACGCCATGTTCATCTTCAGATTCCGATGAGGACATGTGCATTATTAATAGTAATTGTTGACTCATTGTCTATACAAAATGTTTTATTTAAATAAATTAACTAAAAAGCATAATTGTTACTTACTCTGTTTTAAATTTGCTGTTTTTGTTTTTCTTTTTTTGTTTACATTTGTGTGAAACTTATGTCAGGACTCTTTTACAATTAAAATAAAATCTTTTACAATTCGCAAAATTTTCGATTCGTTACCAATCGAATGCCGTAATTAGGCAATTCGATACCTATCGAATTTATTTTTTGTACGATATTAAATTCGATCACGAATGCGGCGATTAGAGCCCAGGCATTATATAACTCGATTTTGATAAAATTATAGGATGTTTTCGATCTTCAGAGACGTTCGCATTGTTGTTCATCAAATAACTTTTCAGCAAATGTAATTTTAAAGAAATGATAAATCATCTCCTCAGAAAGAGTTTCTTGGGGAACTAGAAACACTTTCTAAACGAAAATAAAAAACAGCAGAGTAACCATCTTTGCTGGCATCTACAAAAGTTTGAAATTGTACATCTACGCCATCATGCGGCAAAGTTTTGTAAATAATACCGATGAATTTTTATTTGTTGAATATTTGGCAAAACATTCACCCAATTGGTCCACAGGTTTTGCGATATTTCCTGATCCCAACCTACTTTGGATTTCCATACTTCTTGCAGTAAAATTTTAACATGCATAATGATGTTGCCAATAAGCCCAATAAGTTCATAAATTGACATTACTAAACGAAGCATTTAGTTTAGTGGGTATTTTTCTACAAGAAAAAATATCAGTTTCTATTAACTATTGACAAATGTTAAATGTTATTACGTCTCCCTGATGTTCCCAAAAGACTCCAAGAACCTTTTAGATTTGTTTTTCTTCGTTGAGATTTAAACACTTTTCACCATAAGAACAGTTATCAGAAATCGTATTCAGTACCTCTTTGCTATTTGATGGATATGATGAATATATTTTACGTCAGAAACTAATTTTATGGCCTCTTGTGGAGTGTTAACCGATTCCAAAAGATCATCCATATAATGATTCTCTTTAATTTAACAGCTACAGGGAAATCCTTTTCAAATTTTGCAGCATTTAAGTTTTTAACGTATTGGGAAATACGACATCAGGTTCTAGACTTTGATTTGAATCACGCCACAAAAAACGTTAGACAGTACGGTCATCAGGCCTTATAAAAATTTCATGGAAAATTTCTTCAATGTCCCCGCAGACAGCAATAGATTTTTGTCGAAATGAGAATAAAACAGCTGGTAATGATGCCAGCATATCAGGCCCCTTCAATAAAAAGGAGTTCAAGGAGACACCATTTGATTTTGCAGCAGCATCACAAAGGACACGCGATTTAGCAAGTTTATTTTTGTTAAAAACAGCAAAAATTGGAAGGTACCACTTTTTACCACAAATTTTTATTTCATCCCAATTTAATTTTCGAATAAAGCCCTTAGAGGTGTGCTTTTCAATAGTCATTTTGAAGACATTTAAAAGTTCGGAATTGTGCCGTAATTTGCGTTTAAGACAGAGGAATCGCTTCATTGCCATTTCACAGCTGTCAGGCAAATTTAAAATATCAAATTTCCACAGTAAAGGAGTTTCAAATTGACCGTCTTTTCGTTGTTTCCTAAACTTTTTTAAAAGACTTAGGGCACGCTCATCATCTTTACCTACTAGTGGATCTTTATTATAAATTCCTACACTGTCCAGGGAGTAAAAACTTTTAACTAAATTTTCTAAACCCTCATCACAGTCACAAATATGGTAATAAAAATGCTTACTTGATTCATTATTTTCAGCAACAGTTCCATAAATCAACCATCCAATTCTTGTACGTACAGCAACCACTCGTGGGGGCACCTTGTTTAGTATTTGTCGAAAATCCCAAATTAAAATGATTCAGGCTGATAAGTACTTTGAGTACAGCATCAAAATAACTTTTTATAGGCAAATTTCTTAAATGCCGGAATGTTGCAGATAATTTTTCATAGTTTATCGTCTGTTTTGGCAAATTAAGTGCACTCACTGTACTTACATTCAAATTTATACGTTTATTATTTCCACCTGAAATGTAAGTAGTTTCTTTAAACTATTTCCACACCTTTCAATACCTTCAGGCACAATGGGTTGGTCGTGCCCAATATTTCCAGGTCATCCATTAACTTTTCCTCCATTAAACTGATAGATGATCCTTCATCAGTAAATGCATAGGTGTTTACACTTATTTTTTCCATAAATAGTAATTGGAATAATTTTAAATAACACCTGTTTTGCAATGTCATTATGTGTATTAATGACTTCTATATTGTCCACAGCATGAACGTTGTTTAGATTTTTATTTTCAATATTCACAGTTTTGTTATTGTTTTCTTAAAGAATAACGATGCAATGAAGGGTGATGGTAATATTGACATCCCTCCACACCGCACTTTTTTTCTACACTCACCAGTATGTTTAAACCAAGGGTGTCCAAGCTCTATGCGCTTGATGCTCATTTGTTTTTGTAAAAGCGCTTAGCTATAGGCTGTGTGTTTTAATACACATAGAACACTCAGCAATAGCAATACGAAATACACAAACAACTTTGCCTTATTAGTTTTTTTGTCGTTCTTCAATGTATACACGCAAGTGCAAACCACCAACACTTGTATGCTTTGCTGGTAAACATTGACGACAGCGATCATCAATGTAGATTTTGTTTTTGTTTAACGTGTGATATGAAATTTTTTTTTTCTTTGTATGTATTGGTTTTTACAATAAAAAATATTGAATAAAAATTAGTTATTCTTTAAATGTATTGGTGTTTGCTCTTCCATAAGGAACTTTTGGGCACCCCTGGTTTAAACAAACAGGTTTCCATAGTTTTTTTTTACGTACATTCCATTTGTCTCCACGACTTAAAGAAATGTATTTTTTACAATTTGAAATTGCCTTGAAGTTGTTGTTCTTACACACAAAACATTTTCTAACATCTCGATCTTCACTGTGTATGTAAGTAACCTTTGCTATTATTGTTAATAGGTGCGTGGTGAGCTTTTTCTCTTTTGTTATTATAAGAGTTATCAAATGTTATACAGCCAGCAGACATCCCAATATTAAATACCCATTTGGCAAACTCATAAATTGGGTTTTTTGTTTTTATTTATCAGCTGTAATTTTTGTGTACCCCATTGTAATTGATACAAAGGTGACAATTTTTTAACAATTCCTGAAGAAAATATGAATTTTTTATTTCATCTAACAAATTAGATGCTTCAATTGTGTCAATTAAACTTCTAACGTTTATTGCAAATTCTGTAAATGAAGGTAAGTTGTTTTCATCAATGGAAGGAGTAAATTTAATCCGATTTTTAATTGAATTTACTATTTTTTCAGGTTGGCCATATAAAAGCTGCAATATAGACATGACCCAAGACACATTTGACGGAAAATGTGTTGAACTTTTTTTAGTGCGTCTCCCCTTAAAGATTCTTGCAACCGGATAGGGTTTTCGGCATCGATGAATCCCCATATGGTGTTGGACCAATCGTAGGTAGTCGAAAATAAAGGCCATTCTTCAGGTAAGCCGGTGAAAATTGGCAGTTCCTTTGGCAATGATTTACGGGCTTGAAGTTGCCCTTGATTTAGCTGTCCTGTGGCAACAAAATTTTGTGGTACGTTTACCGGAGCGGAGGCTAGGTAAACTGTTGTTTGCACAGTATTGAGTGGAACTGCTGAGAACATATTGTAGTGCATAACGTGCATAGTTTTGCGCAGAATTTAAAGCCGCATAATTTGGCGGATTTAAACTAAAACTTTTTTCTGTCGATTGACCACAAGAAACAGTATTGTTGAAAATAACCGGTTGATTAATGGATGTTGTAACGCTTTGGCTTTGGAAGCTCCTTTAACCAGTTATGAACGGAAACCAAACTGTGTGACGATGCGTTGCTATGGTTTTCTTCTTAATCTTCTAAGATCTTATAATTTTTGGCTAAGTTTTCGCGGCTCAGGGCTCTTTCTTCTTCTAGAAGTTGTAGCTTTAACTGGACTTGACGCGATTGGGAACTATTCGAGCGAATTGAGGGGCGCGAAGACACACTTTTTAGCGATTCAGGCGAAGCAGTATTTACCGGGTTTGAAATGCAAATTTGGCATTTAAAGATTAGCTGTGATATTTTGTATGAAGTGGCATTTGTGCAAGATCTGTGATAACTTTTTTTTGGCATTTTATGCAAGTTATCATATTCTGGACAGGGTGATCGAAACAGATAGTGGGCTAGCTTGTTGACTCTTAGATTCCATTTGTACTTACTGTGATTGGCAAAATAGGACGCTGTTAGGGGATTCTGCTGTCAGTCCTTGTAGAACGCTGAGGTTGTAGGAAACGTTTAGTCAAAAATAATTTTAAAATGTTGGGAGATGAATCCGCCTCGATAATGATTTCCACGGGATTTTGAATTAAGAAGACAATTGATTTTAATTCAAAATACAATTTATTTCCATTAACGTTTCTTATATTAAAATTCCTAAAATACAACAAATTTAATTACAATGTTTTAAAATTATTAAAGGAAAAACTTACTTTTTGGTATGGAAGCCATTAGAAAATTGTTTTATATAAAAATTTAATTTACCAAAATAAAATAAAAATTCTTTAAGGTTAGCGACAATCACCACGTCGAGCCAAGCCAAGAACCAGTGTTAACATATAAGAAAATGGAGGTATGAAATCTACGCATGAAGCGCAAAACACTCCGAAATAATTTGCTATTTACAAATCATTAAAAAAATAATAAGTATATCTAAATCTAGGCAGATTTGCCAATTTAATTTATGAAAAAGAAACACATCTATGCAGAGTTGGAAGTGGTGGTAACAACCACATTATATTTAATAACGTTTGAAATATTTGTAATAATTTCTTTTTCTAAATAATTTTTTTTATTTAAATATATTTGTAGACACATAACTTTTCCCACCCTAGTAACCATATAAGTAACCACTTACTTAATCACCTCTAACTTAATGGGTCCATACATTACTTTGATGAGCCTCATCGTCTGTAAAATTCATAAATGAAGTAAGGTGTAAAGAAATGCATTGTCCCCTATGGCTACACAATACTTAACACATTATTTGGTAGGAGTGTGTGTGTGTATGCTGTGGAAATTTTCATGGATGCTCAGTATGTAAAACTTGTTGTTGTTGGTGATGATGGTATGCACGTTATATTAAGGTGGCTTTTATTGTAAGAGGAATGTAAAATAAATTTCTATCGCCAATTTTAAAAATAAAATACACCAGAAAAATAAAAACTGTAAAATAGTTTTATTTTAATATGTATGAAAATGTATTTTTAGTTTGGTTCGAGATCATAGAAAAAGTTTTTTCCAAATGAAAAATTTGTTCTTATTTTTTATTTAAAATAATCATGGAGAATACACAGAAAAAGTAATTAGACACTAGGCGAATGGAATGCATTTTCTGGTCAGCTACGACTTTCATCAACATTCTTCGTGCCGAAATGCCAATTGTAAATATCTCTATTTAACTCACAAATCAACGGAAAAAGCAATTTATGCTGACATACAGTTGATTTTTATTTTTGAGTTTAGATGAAATTTACTAACTAACAGAAAAAGACCGTGGCTATTTAATACAAATGTATGACTTCAAAACCCAGTTTCGAAATTTTTTTCCTCTACAAGTTAAATTAATTTGTTCGATTTTAAGTAAGAATTATGTCTATATTGATTTTACAAAATTTTAACTCATAAATGTGTAGTAACCACGGTAAGAAAAAACAATTTCATAATTAGTAGGTAGAAAAAAATATTTGTTTTAATTAAAATATTCAAATGTATAAATATCAAAAATGTCAAAGAAAATTAAAATTAGTTGTGATGCAGTAAACCAAATTTTGTGGAACTTCATAACATTTATGTCAACAGAACAACAACTTAATATTGGCTTTTCCAACTAAAAATATAATTTATTATGAAGAAAGTTGCCGTAACCGCAAGAATTCGATTGTCAGCAAATTCGGTAGCCATAACCGATAATGTTCCCTGGGTGTACGTACCTAGATAAGGGCATCCTCTAATGTATGATGAAAAGATTATAAAAATTTTAGGTAGGTAATGCAATATGTTAATGTTTGTTTTATTTAACTAAAAGCAACGTCAGAATATTCGTAGTATGTATGTTGTTACATTGGTATTTTGTTGCCATTTGTTATTGTCTAAAAAGAAATTTATATCACATTCTTCAGCCAATAAGGGACACCTAAATATGCATATGTCAACAACAACACATAATCATATTATACACACACACACGTGTTTACCAACATACTCATTAGTCAACAACAACAATAGAGTTATCAATTCGTTAACAATTTTGAAAAAATGTATGGATTTTTATAAAATTATAGATTTTTATAAAGTAAATCCATTTTTATAAAATTCATCAATTTTTTTTTATAAGTTTTTAAAAAAAATTTGGATTTTTAAAAAAATTTTTAAATTTATGGATTTTTTAAAATTTTTCGATTTTAAACATTTTTTATGGACTTTTATAAAATTATCAATTTTTATTAAAATTTTCGATTTCTAAAAAATTTTTCGATTTGTAAAAATTTTTCAATTTTAAAAAAATTTTCGATTTTTAAAAATTTTTAGATTTTTATAAAATTTTTCTACTTTTTTTTTTACAAATTTATTTATTCACCCGTCTCATAAATAAAGTTGAATAAGTTCGTTAGAAGATTTATATTTTTACCATCTATTTTATTGTTTGTTTGTTCTTTGTTTATTTTTATATCAAATAAAGAATTATTTTTAAATTTGATTCAATAAGTTAAAGAGTTTAGGAACTATGTAAGTTGTGTTGAAAAGTGCCATGGCAATCTTAATATGATTTTGAGTAATTTGTTTTAAGCCACTTGTAGTTTTTGAATGTGACATTTAGCGGATGTGGACCATACTGGCGCACAATAAAACATTATAGGGTGGAAAATAGCTTTGATGATGAGTTTTCTGTTTTCGACATTTAACTCTTGAGTTCCTGTTGATTAATGGATACATTATTCTGTTAGTTTTATTGATTTTGTTTACCAAATACGAAATGTGGTCTTTAAAATTTAGTTTTGTATCTAGGATTATTCCTAAATACTTTACATTATTTTGGATATGGTGTGGTTTATAAATTGAAGTGAGGTTTGCGGAGTAAAACAATCTTTACGATTCTCAGGATTTTCCAGGATGTTCCATTTTTTAAAGTAATAATTTAAACTAGTTAGTGGAGATTGTAGCTTTGTAGTAACGTCTACTGCTAATTTATCGGAGCAGAGAATTGAAGTGTCATCTGCAAATATTGATGTGACACAGTTGGGAAATGCTAGAATATCTGAAGTAAAAGTGTTCTACAAGATTGGTGACAGGCATGGACCCTGGGGACATCCTGCAGTAATATTCATTTGTTGTGAGATTTTTGATCCTAGATGAACATGAAATGATAAGAAAGTGGCGAGTCAGGAGGCTTATTCGATATAGGGATAGTTTTCGAAATTTTCGACAATGACGGGAAGTAGTCAAGTTTTAGACATCCATTTACAATAGAAGTCAGATAGGTAATTCCCGGAGTTTTTGTCTTTTAAGATAACGGAAATGTTTTGACGAGATGTAAAATAACTGTCTTGGGTGTTTGGATTTATGGTGTATATATAATTTGCAACATTGTCCACTTCTAAAACTGTAGTAGCATCACTGAGGCTTGATGAGATACAGTGGTTTAAACTAAAATTTTGTGCTAGTATTTCACACTTTTCTTGCTGGGTGTAGTAAACAGTATTATTGCGCTTTAATATGGTATGTTTTTGGCTTTTTTTCTAAAAATTTTTGAAATTTTCCAAAAAGGCGTGGACGCTTCGTCTAACGTAGACAGAATAATGTTCCAAGAATAGTTTCCAAAAAAGATTTATTTCCCTAGTTATAATTTTATTTAGTCGGGACATTTGCCGGTGATCATAGTCGTCTCTATAACGTTTCCAGTTTCGACGATATACGTTTCTTAACTGAATAATATTTATAATATTATCTGGTAATGGTTTTATAGCAGGTGCTATCCTGCGTTTGGGCACACTATCCTCTATTGCCATTTTTGTGGTATTAATAAACGTATTGACCATATTATCAACTTGGTTTATAGGTGATTTCGTCAAGATTTTCAGCTATTGGAAGATTTCTGTTAATAAATTTAGCAAAACGAGACCAATTTGTCTTATTGAAATCGTCAATCAAGTTGTCTGTCACATCGTATTCACCATCTATCTTTTAGGGATATTACTGCAATTTGGATCTCTCTCAAGTGATAGAAGTTCCCGTAAGCGATTGGTGTGTATGGATTTCGTAGACCGACCTGCTATTGTCGGTAAAAAATAGTTTTAAATAATCGCTTTAGATAATTTTCTTTTCAGCAATATAAAAAACGTATTTATTGTTGTTGTATAAAGTCATAATGTAGTCCCTGTAATCTTTCTATCTCCTGACATTGTTTATTAAGGTGTTCATTTTTTGCGATGCATAAAGCTGTTTGTATACCCTTATTTAATTCATAATATAACTCGTAGTTCATGTTTTTATACCCTCCACCATATATGGTGAGGGTATATATTAGTTTGTCATTCCGTTTGTAATATGTCGAAATATAGGTTTAAGACCCCATAAAGTATATATTCGTGAACATCCTCCCGGGCAGTTTGGTATTTAAAATGAGCGAAATCGGTTTAGCGGTTTAAAAGTTATGAGTGAAAATGTGAAGGTACCTCTAAATTTTCCATACAAATTTGTACAATTTTTCTGTATCTATTTTAATTTTCTGTTAAGTAAGACTACATTTATTGTCTTTCATACTATGAGAATTATAACATTCTTGGAGATATATGTGTGTTACTGTAATAACTAAGTTAACGTAAAAAGCAACATTGTTAAAGTCGCTAACAGAGCAGACCTCTGTAAATAACATTACTTAAACTAAATAAATAACATTACTAAAACTAAATAACAAAAGTTCTGTTACATAAATTGACAAAACATATTCATATTACAGTTCATCCAAAATTTAGTATATACGTATATCATATTCAGCCCCTATTATTGCTGGAGGCTGGGCTCATATAGAATGAGGTAAGGTCCAGAGGAGCTGGATTGTCGTTAATACGTCCATTGATGGTGTTTTTCTCGTTTTCGTATATTTGGCTGACAAGCAAATTATCGTGTAGCTCAAGTTTCTCAACAAATCTGGCCTGCAACGACATGGCGTACCTACAGAAGGGTAGAACATCGGCATTTTCATAGACGTAACTATTTAAAAATCGTTTTATGAAATTTTCATAATTTTTTTCCGATGCATTTTCTTAGGATTTTACATTTAAAATATCTCCAATTCTTTGGCTACTATATGAGATATAGTAAACCTGATTGGGGTTTTCTGTTAAGCTTTGTTGATTTTTCGTTTAATTCCATAAAATGTATTTTTTGTTTTTGTAACCACATTTATATCTAAAGAAAGAGCAAAATACATAATTGCTTTAGTGCCGCTACTTTTGAATAGGTATCGCTGAATTAACTAAAACAATACCCTGCCCCATGGCTAGGTCCAAAGAAATTGATATATAAAGAAAGAGCAAAATGCATAATTGCTTTAGTGCCGCTACTTTTGAATAGGTGGCACCCCATGGCGATATAGCCTTGGATTAGGCTTTCAATTAATTTATTTACCAAAAATATTAAATTAACTACAAACGTCAAACTTTAATGCATTAAGATGTTACTGGTAGACTTATTACATAATTTTAAAGTCAAATTTTCAAATGTTTGACGTAATAAAATAGTATTTTTTTTTGTTCCATTTGTATTTTTGAGAATTGAGGGATTGGCAAATGTATATTTATGTTAATGTTTTCTTTAAAAAAAAAAAATACACATGAATAAAGTGCAATATTGTGCTCTTAAACATCTAAATAAATATTAATTTAAAAAATTAAGGTATAATATGCACATAAAACATATATTTTTCATAGTTTTTGGCAAATATTCATTTATGTTACGAAGAAAATAGAAAATAAATAATACTCTACTGCATATTGTAGCACAATATGGCTAATGGAGACTAGCTCTGCAGCAAAATATGCCTAATGGAGAGAATGCACCTTCTGATGGGCCATCTATTGACAAATAGTTACAACTCATGTTCTTTCCATAAAAAAAATAATTTATTTGCTTTTAAAAGAAAGAATATTCGTTGCAACTATTTATCAATGCGTGGCGCATCAGAAAGTACATTCTCTCCATTAGGCATATTCAGCTGTAGAGCCATCCCCCATTAGCCGGAACATAATTGAATATTTGACAAAAACTATGCTTTAAAATGTTTTTTTTTTTTTTTTTTTTTGTGCAGTCCATGGTTAAAAAAACTAGTGAAAGTGTAAAGGTGCCTCTAAGGTGCCCATACAAATTTAATACAATTTCATAGTAGCGACTGGTACATAACATATTTTCTCATATTTTTTTCACCATTCGCTTAGCAGTAAATATTTTGTATTCACCTTAAACATTTTTTCACCACAAAAATTTTTTTTCACAACAAAAAATTTTTTCACCTCAAACATTTTTTTTCCACCTCTAAATTTTTTTTTTTTCCAAAAAAGTTCTTTTCACATATAAAAAAGTTGTTCACCTCAAAAAATTTTTTTACCTACATAATTTTACTTCAAAAGTTTTCTTATAATATTTGTATCAAAAACAGTAGAGAACATATTTTTAGGATATTGGTGGAGGGTATTCAAAGATTCGGCACAGCCGAATTTAGCCCTTTTTTACTTGTTATTATTATTATTTATTTTATTAAACATATAATTACAAATTATATCTTAATACCCTAACCGAGCACTAGCAATGAATGCTATCGGCTCGTTGTAGCGAAAACAGACCAGAGCCTCAGGTGGGAATCGAACCCACGACCCCTGCACTGATAAGCTAGCACACTACCAACTAACCTACTGGGGCGCTCATCAAGTTTTTATTTTGCGAAGTTCTTTAATAAATTCAAAAATATCCTTTGTCATCCATTTTTTTGATGCTTCCAGGGTTATTGTCTGCTTTTGATTTACAGAATTCCATATATTTTTAGTATCCTCTCTATCAACTCTAACAAGTTCCCAATTAAATAATTCCTTCATATTCATTCTAACTGTTGGCTCATCTAGTTTTTGCAGCATCTATTTTTTATGTGCAGAGATTTGTCATTAGTTGGTTGTGGACCGATGGTCCATCAGCACCTGGGTAGGTTAAAGTTTTTGTTTTAAATAAACTATCATTTATAACATAATCAATTTGATTTGTGACAATGTATGTTCTTCCTTTGGTTTGTACTAATTGGTAGGCGGAACGTTGTATTAATTATTTTCATACTGTATTCCTGACAGAATTGGATAAGCCTGTCACCATTTCTTTCTCCCAGACCATGTTGGCCTGTGATACTGGGCACCTCGTCTTTCCCAACCTTCGCGTTGACATCTCCTTAGATGATGGTTATCTCGCGAGGTTTTGTCATTTGCATTGCTTCCATAACTTTCTCGTCAAAATCCTCGATTTCTTCTTGTTTTTATCAGCTGTGGATGCATATATTTAAATAATATTTGTTTTTAATGGTTTTGCTTCGATTTTGGTTATACATTTCGCTATATTATTCTTCACAATGATTTACATGCCGTTTCTGTGGATTCTGTTGAGGTTACCTAAATAAATCATCTTTACGTTTTGGGAGGTAAATTCTCCACTATCTAGCCACCATGTTTCATATACTGCAAGTATATCAATATCGAGGTGGTTCATTTATTTATCATGTTAGCCAAATTTCCAGCTTCATAAAGGCTTCATACATTCCATGTACCAATATTAAGGTTTGTCGTTTTGTTTATGTGAAGGTGTCAAAAAACTTTACATTTTTCGTTTTTCTTATTTAGGTGTCGTATGTAATATCAATATCGAGGTGGTTCATTTAATTTATCATGTTAGCCAAATTTCCAGCTTCATAAAGGCTTCATACATTCCATGTACCAATCTTAAGGTTTGTCGTTTTGTTTATGTGAAGGTGTCAAAAAACTTTACATTTTTCGTTTTTCTTATTGGATGTAGCAATAAAACATAAAATAGTTCAGTCAGTAAAAAATAAATAATCGAAAGTTCATAAAAATTGATGAGACATCGCATAATCTGCTATCCTATGTTTGAAAACTCTAATAGAGAAAGAGAAACTTTTAAATCTCTAGAAGCCCGTTCCAAATTTTGGACAGTCTAAAACGATAAGATCTTCAAAAAGAGACAGTATTAATCCGAGGATATTGTATTTGCCTGTTTCTAGTTGAACGTGAAACATCAAAAGGCTGCACTAAATATAATGGGAATCCATTTTTCATAAATTTGTAAAAAAAAAATAATAATAAACGTGTACAAATAAAGTTAAAAAAGAGCACCCAAGAAATCTGTTCACAAATAGGGATACATGTTCCCTTGCTCTTAAACCAAACGCATATCTATTGAAAATTACAGTGTACTTCCTAATCATGTGTTTCGTAGAACCAGAAAATACCTCAACACAATATAATATATGTGCTATAAGTAAAGACTTAGCAATTTTCTGTTTCATAGAAAGAGGCAAATACAAATTCAGTGAATACAGTCTCCTTAACAAAAACGATATTCTACTAGAAATATAATCAATGTGTGAAGAAAATGTCAATGAATTGTCGATAAAGACACCAAGGCACTTTAACCTGTCCACAAATATTACCCTAACTCCGTCAAGAGAAACGACGATATATGCAGTTGATGTTCCAAACCCCATTAGCTTTGTCTTACTAGGATTTATACATAATCCATTTTCAGAGGTCCATCTCACGACTTCTCGAAGAACAAAATTAACAGACTCTTCAAGAACATCTTCAAACTGAGCATCAGCATAGCAGAGAAATTGTATATAATCGCATAAACAAAAGGCAAACAAGAAATTCCATTAACAATTTCCAAGAGGTCGTTCAGACAAACCATAAATGGCATTGGTCCAATAACAAAACCCTCAGATACGCCACTAGTAACACGGCGTATTTGAGAAACGGAGTTTCCAATAGAAACAATTTGAGATCTACCACTAAAATAAGATTGTACAAGTTTACAAGCGTGCAAAGAAAAACCAAAGTACTCACGCAACTTAATCAGCAGTTGCGAATGCAAAACTTTATCAAAAACTTTTGATAAATCCAAAGAAATTAAAACCGCAGCCTTTTTAAAATAATGTAGCTCTCTAATAGAATTAGTAACCCCAATCAAAAGAGAAGTTGTATTGTAACCAAGTGCATTAGATTTTATTTTTCTTAAAGCGAAGTACAACTCGTCCAGATTAACAGTACGAAATGAGAATCCTGTCCCAAATGTATCACCAATCAGTTCAGACTACATAAGAACGTTGGAAGAGTTTATTTTCATTTTTAGAAAAAAATTCAAAGAAAAGCTTATTGGAACAATCGAATAAGCGAAATTGAAATAAAAAATTAAGTAGAAAGTATGCACAATAGAGTTTTTACTTTAATTAAAAATAAAGGTGGAAGAATTCCTTATTAATTTTATTACGTTATATTTAAGGAAAAGTGTTAATGGCGTTATAATTATGAAAAACGAACAATCGGTAAATTACAAAAAAAAAATACAACAACTACAAACACAAAACAGTTATCAATCAAAAGCATATTTAAAGAAGAGTAATTCATCCGAAGAGACCTTAGGAAATCAATATATATTGAAAGAGTTATAGAGCAATTCCATATGAAAGCGATCACCTTTTGGACGACCCCTCTCCGATTTTAAAATAAATAGTCTCAATCGATTGCCCAGCAAAAAATTATGTACCTACATATTTTTTTTTTTTTTTTTATAGTGACTGGTTTAGTGGTGGTGTACACCACTGTCATGTGACAAAATTGAAGAATTCTTCATAAGGGACCTCATTGAAAGTTGTTTTAAAAAAAAAACTACTAAAGCGATCGCAACGAGTGATAGCTCGTTGGAAAGGTATTGAATCAGGTAATTGAAAAATAAAATTTTCCTAATTTTTCTCAGAAATTTACCTTTTTTCCCATGAAAATTAAATTTTCCGATTTTCCACAGAAGCTCCTAAATTTTCCGGCTAATTTTATTTTTTTTTGGATTCCTCATAATTTTTGCTTTAAGAAGTCAATCATTTTGATTTTTTTTCTACATAAATTTTTTAAATTAAAAAAAATAATATTAAATACAAGTTTTTAAAGTAAAAAACAAAGTGCTTTAATAGAACAAGTTATAAGAAGTTCGAGATTTGTGAAAGACAATGAATAAAGGCCGTCGCAGCATTAAAAATAATCAAAAAAATTGCAGTCAATGTAAATTAGTGCTAAAAGAAGATGAGGAAGACTTTATTGAATGTGACAAGTGTTCAAATATTTACCATGTAGTTTGCACAACCTTAGATAAGCGAAAATACGAACATCTTTTGAAGCATGATAGTGAAGAATATGTATGTCATCTCTGCGATAGTAGTGGTACCCTTAAAACAGAGTTAAATGAGATCAAACAGAATTAAAAAAACTTGATCAACTCAGCATTTTACAAGAAACAATGACATTTATGTCTAAGCAATACGATGACATATTAAAGGGTGCCGCAGAAAATAAGAAAAAGTTAGAAATTGTACAAAAGGAAAACAAACAATTGAAGACTGAGGTTAAAACTTTGAAAAATTCAATTAAATTTTTGAATGATCAGAGAGTTAAATATGACTGTTTAATAAGTGGTTTAGAAATACCCAGTGGATCATCAGCAGTAGATGCAATTTTGAAGTTAACGAAGGATGCTGGTGTAGAGTTACAGCCGGGGTGTATTGATGATGCCTATATCATTAAAAAAATAAATAATAAAACTGAAAATAAAAATAAAAACAAAAACAAAAAGGAAGATGATAAGCAAACCGTGGTTGTTAAATTGAATTCCAAAAAATCGAAAGAAAAGATGATGTCTGTTAAACCAATTTTAAAAGAAAAAAAAAATTTTAAGAACATTTTTGTAAACGATTTTCTAAGCAGAGAGACTCTTAGTTTGCTAAATTATGCAAGAACGTTGAAAATCGTGGGCTATCGTTCAGTATACGCAGTTGGTGGAAAAATTTTTGTTAAAAGAAGTGAATTGTCCAAACCAAGGTTTATTGCAAATGAAGAAGAAGTTGATAAGCTTTTGCTGGATGCAACAACAAACAGTTTTCGAGGCCGTAGATCTCAACATAAAGTTGTTGATGGTGATGAACGTGAAGCCCCTGATGATGATGTTTACTTATCTCCCTAAATTACAATAAAAAATAAATAAAATTTGTTTGTATATCTTTTATTTCATTTTATGATTAATAATTATAATAATCAATACTTTTTTAACTTAAAATCATTTGAAAATTATATCAGAAACGAAAATGATTCATTTTTTACTCTAATTTCTATTAATATTAGGAGTATTTCTTCAATAGATAAATTTAATAAATTTAAAGCATTGATTGCAAGGTTACCACGGCTACCCAATAAAGTATCTGTTCAAGAAACATGGTTTAGTAAAGATCAAGTGCAACTATATAATATTCCTGGTTACAATAGCATACATTGCTGTAGAATTGATGGCTATGGTGGTACTTCAATTTTTATTCAAAAAAATTTTCATTATAAAGTAGAAGTGTGTGAGAGCAAGAATTTCTTTGATTTAATTGTTGTGAGTCTAAATAATCAGAAATTTAATGGAAAATCTGTTAAATTCATATCATTTTATAGATCTCAAAAATGCGACACAGGAAGATATTTATTGTTTTTGGAAAATCTTCTTAGTTTGTATGGCCGAAACCCTTGTATTTTTGCTGGTGACTCTAACATTGATGGGTTAGATATGCATGCGTCAGAAGATCTGTTGAATTTACTGGCAAATTACAGCCTTGATAACTGTCATACAATGATTACTCGCCCAGGCAGTGGAACATCCATTGACCATATTTACAGCAATGTTAAAAATTTATTGTGTATTGAATCCGTAGAATGTGGGTTATCAGACCATAACATTATTTCGTGCCGAATTAGAATTGGAATTAAAAAACATGATTTAACTGAGAATATTCGATTGATATGTGATTACAATCGAGTAAAAGATAATATTAGAAACAATCTACCAATTGTGTGTCAAACTGGTGATCCCTCTGCTGATACAAACATGTTAATATCATGTGTAAGTAATGCTGTCAAAAATGCTACATTAATAAAAAGACAAAAGATAATTAATAAAAAAGATATAACTCCATGGATAAATTTAAACTTGCAGAAATTGATATCGTTCAAACAATATCTTTTAAAAAAGCGAAGAAATAACCGTGGTAATATAGATATAGAAGCACAGTTGAAGAGAATTAGCAATGTAATTAAAAAAGCCAACAGGGAGTCTATGAATAATTTCTATAAAGACAAATTGTATGGAATTCAACACGATCCGAAGAAATGCTGGAAGTTTTTGAACGAAACATTGGGAAGAACCTGTTCCAGAACTATTAATTTAAAAGATGATAATGGTGAAATGATTGAAAATGATTTTCAAAAAGCTGAGATATTAAACAGATACTTTCTTCAATCAATAAAAGACTTAAGGTTTCAAATTAATGAATTTCCAAACGATTCTTGTAATTCCTTAAGAACGTTAATACAATATAATGATACATTTCATTTAAGCTGTACAACATATGATGAGGTTCAGATTATTATTTCAAATTTAGCACCTAATAAAAGTGGTGGTCATGACAATATTTTGCCAAAAGTTATCTTAAATAACAAAAGTGATTTTACCCCTTATTTGGTAAATATCTTTAATAATATGATTGATAGATGCATATATCCTGAAATTTTGAAAATTCATAAAATTGTACCAATTCCAAAGGGAAAAAATGCCTGTACAACCGAGATGTTTAGACCGATTGCTGTTTTGCCCATCATTGACAATGTGTTTGAAAGAATCTTACATAATCAGATTGCCTCTTATATGAGTAACAATAACTTATTTAATGATTTTCAGTACGGTTTTAGGAAAGGATGTGGCACAGAGGAAGCAGTTGTTAATGTTGTTAATTTTATATGCAAAGGATTGGATGAAGGACATAGTGGAGTAGCAGGTATATTTTTTGATTTAACTAAAGCTTTTGATCTTGTTGATCATAAAATCTTGATACGAAAGTTAAGATATTATGGAATTTGTGGAAAAGAATTATTTCTTTTGAAAAGTTACCTTTCAAACCGTAAGCAGTTTGTTCAAGTTAACACACAAAAGAGTAATTATGGTGTGGTTGAACATGGTGTTCCACAAGGCAGTGTACTGGGGCCATTGTTGTTTACCATATATATAAATGACATAAAAAATCTTGAGCTGTCTGGAAAACTTTTTTTATATGCAGATGATATTTGTTATATGGGTATATATTTGTTATATGGTATATATTTGTTATATGGGTATAAATATAAGCATGAAACTGTTGTCAAAGCTTACATGGAACGTGATGCAGCATTAATATCTGAATTTTTGAGAATAAACAAACTGTTTTTAAATGCACGTAAAACTTGTTTATTGAGATTTAAACCTTATTGTCATAGATATGACAACTTCAGTATAATTGTAGATGGTAAAGAAATTCAGGAAGAAACATCTATTAAGTATTTAGGTTTACATTTGCAGAACAATCTTTCTTGGAACATACACATTCAATGTCTAAAGACGAAAGCAGCCCAAGCAGTTGGTTTCTTATACAAATTTAAAAACAAATTTGATAGAAATACAAAATTTTTAATTTATACTTCGTTAATCCAAAGCCATTTTAATTACTTGGCTCTTTTGTATGGATATAAAAATAGTTCTGAATTAAAGTCTTTACAACGTTTACAAAACAGAGCATTAAAAGTTGTATCCAGCGTTCCCATAACACATTCAACAATATCAATTTATAAGGATATATTTAAAACAGTGTTACCAATTTATGGCATTTTCAAAATGAAACTATTAATATATGTTTTTAAGTGCTTGCACAATATTGGACATCACACTTTATTTATTTCGAGAAATCAGCATTCTTTTAATGCAAGGAATAATGGCAGCTTAGCAGTTGTTAGGTGTAGACTTGAAACGACCAAACAAAGGATAGAGTGCATGGGTAGTCGTGAATTTAATAATTTGCCTGAACATTTAAAAACCTTAAACAGAATTTCAACTTTTAAAACAAACTTAAAAAATTATTTATTGCAACAATTAGAACAACTTCTGATGTAAAAATTGAGTTTAATTTTTTAATAAAAAAATGGGCCCCGACTCCTTGTTTGGACAGGAGAAGAGCATTTAAGAGACCACCTTGTTCTCATTGTTTTTATATTTTTTATAATTGAATTATTTTTAATTATTTAACATTATTTTATTTTATTATTAAAAATACATTTTAAAAATTATTTTACAGTTAAAATACATTTATGAAGAAAAAATCTTTCTTATTTTGCTGCTTATACTTAATTACAATATTTATTAAAAATTTCAATTGTCTTGGCATCATTATAAAATTAAAGTAACTTTAAATTTAGCACGTCGGCAGACGAAGAGTACCGCTTTACATTAATTGACATATCAGAAATATTTGGTATGAAGCAATGAAACTTTTGCGTTCCAGTTATAGTTTTGACATTATTATACCTGTTTTGAAGTCGTCGCTCCATGGCATCGTGTTCTTTTTGAGTGCATAAAACTGTGTTAATGGCAATTTCCTTGCTTTGAATCCACGAAAACAAATGTTGTACATTTAAGATCTGGTCAGTATATGGCCTTTGCAAACTTGCCTTAGTCGCCATGCGTTTTAGGGTTCCCCCTAACGCATCGCATGGGCCCTTACCGTGGGACGTCGCAAAAAAGTGCCACTCGACCTTGCAGTTTTGTTCTTCTTCAATTATGCAAAGATTGTAAAAATTTTTTTTATTCTTGTACTGAGAAGCCGCGCCGTCTGAGAAAAACGTTACTTTGTCGATTGCATCGAATTTTGATCTTAAGAATTCAAACAGTTTCATTTGAAATAAATAAACGGACACATAATTATGAGCTAAACTCTCCGCGACAACAACAAGGCTTACGGTCTGTAGTTCGTTATCTTCGTTTTTGAAATAAATGCAAAAAGGATGCACCGTGCACTGGTCGTTTGCCCAGTGATAAGCCTGAATTTCATCCTGAACGAGAAAAGTGTAATTCTCGGCAAAGTCGCTTATCACAATGAATTCATTTTGGGCTAATTTCTCCTTACTTTCCTTTAGAAATTTCGATTGCATCTCGGATATGAAATGGTGCGCCTTCAGTTTATTCAACTTGAATGCGAATTCCTCGATGAATTCCGGAATCTGCTTTACCACGGTCTCAAGGGAACATCTGCCGCTGCTAATTATCCACTGTTTGAAATGCACCTCCTGAATTAACAGCTGTTCAAACTTTTCCGCCAAATATTGCTCTAGCTCGTCAATCTTCGGACAATTGTCGCATTTGGACAGATGACAATTTTCCGTGGGGTATGCGCACAACGACTTCGACAGGAGGTCCCTATATGTTTCAATTTCACCGTGAAATACTTTCAATTTCTTGCATGGAAAGAACATTAATTTGATGTTTTGATGAAACATGCAAACGCAGACTGAATGCGTTCCGTGCCTGTCTAATGCCAGCACGCATTCTTTTGGTCGTAGGATGGCAAACTTAGAAAATCCCACTTTTTCTGCTTGGTATTTCTCTTTGAACTGATGGTATGCTTCGGATAGATTACATAATAATAATCTGCGCTGCTTGTGTACTTTTTCTCCAACTTCACGTGTT
This sequence comes from Eustalomyia histrio, assembly GCA_949748255.1. Taxonomy (NCBI): domain Eukaryota; kingdom Metazoa; phylum Arthropoda; class Insecta; order Diptera; family Anthomyiidae; genus Eustalomyia; species Eustalomyia histrio. The sequence goes on along the minus strand of OX456523.1, from coordinate 185,130,454 downwards.
ATGTTATCACACGTGAAGTTGGAGACCTGGGCAGGCGCGGCTGTTGTCATCATTGCAGTAAAAATCTTGAATCAATTTCACCGTTGCTTCACTGAGGGTCCTTGAGCCAAATTTCTTGGTGGGAGTCGCCAATATGCTCTTCTGTCGAACTAATTATTTGCTTCTTCTCGCGATGTAAAAAGATGTTTGAAACTGTTCAGAAATCTTGCGTATAGACCATGATTGAGGCAGCACAGATAAAATGAGATATTTCTCCGGAAAAGTGGTCGCTAAATTGAATTTTCTTTTCAACTGCTCAATCATTTGTTTGCCGTCATCAACGTCATTTGCTTGACTGCATTCGTTATCAGAGCCTTCATCAAATATTGTCGCGATTGCACTCATAACCTTGCCTTTTTTATCTTTCCTGTATTTCTCACTTCGCAACTTTCTTTTTCTAATAGGCGTTTCACCTAAAGTGGTAATAGCCTCATTCAAAGGACTCAAAGACATATTGACCATCGGAATGTCTGCCTCACTATCAGATGAAACATTTTGTTCAATTGTCATTTCACTCTCGGATTGTGGTTGCATTTGTTTCAATGCATTTGCTTGTTGAGACAAATCGATTTTACACTTGGGGCAAATGAATTGTGCTTCTTCACCGTATTGTATATTTAATTCATTCATGTATCGCTTCGAAACACCAGTTAATTTTAATACTTTTATCTTTTTCGAACGATGTCCACTCTTGTTAAACGGATTGCAGCAAAATTTATTCATTTTACTTTAAATTGTCTTTACAGCTTCACTCTTTACTTTACAAAAAAAACACTTTAACACTTTCACGTTTAGTATTTAACTGAAATTTGACTCAGAGTGTGTGAAGTATTTATATTTATTTTTTGGTAAAAAATAGGTAAAAAAAAATAAGCGATATTTGCTTTTCTTTAATATGAAAATTTGCGTGAACTACTGGTCATAAAATGTTTTTTAAAGAGGGACTTAATTGGTTACCGCCAATAAGCCGACCACAGGTCATAAAATGTTTTGTAAATTTTTTAAATTACCAGGTAATAAATATTTCGCCATATTTATGGAAAATCCGTGTTTTATGACTTGTTTCTGCACGTGTCATTTTAGGCGAAATATTTATTACCTGGTAATTTAAAAAATTTACAAAACATTTTATGACCTGTAGCCTCAGTCGGGTTTGGTGTGCCATTACATGCCACTGCTGCTATTATCCATGGATTTATGGCCGATCTTGTGAAGGCAGGCAGACCATATTCACTACACACTCAACTTGGGGCTCTTAAAAAAAAATTGATTTTTTCTTCATAAATGTATTTTTAACTGTAAAATAATTTTTAAAATGTATTTTTAATAATAAAACAAAATAATGTTAAATAATTAAAAATAATTCAATTATAAAAAATATAAAAACAATGAGAACAAGGTGGTCTCTTAAATGCTCTTCTCCTGTCCAAACAAGGAGTCGGGGCCCATTTTTTTATTGCTAATTCTTAAAGCAAAAATTATGAGGAATCCAAAAAAAATAAAATTAGCCGGAAAATTTAGGAGCTTCTGTGGAAAATCGGAAAATTTAATTTTCATGGGAAAAAAGGTAAATTTCTGAGAAAAATTAGGAAAATTTTATTTTTCAATTAAAGCCTGATTCAATACCTTTCCAACGAGCTATCACTCGTTGCGATCGCTTTAGTAGTTTTTTTTTTTAAACAACTTTCAATGAGGTCCCTTATGAAGAATTCTTCAATTTTGTCACATGACAGTGGTGTACACCACCACTAAACCAGTCACTATAAAAAAAAAAAAATATGTAGGTACATTATTTTTTGCTGGGCAATCGATTGAGACTATTTATTTTAAAATCGGAGAGGGGTCGTCCAAAATTTGCCAATTTTGATCGTTTTCATATGTAATTGCTCTATATTAAAAAAAGTGACGTTATAATTATGAAATGGACCTTAGTAGAAACATGTTGTATATTTACAAGACTAATAGCCTTTTTCCACTGAGCTACATCTTTCATCAATTTGCAAAGATGTTAAAATCTTCCCATAAGAATTATACAGGCCAAAAATTATACATCTTTATACGTCTACAAGGGATGATCCTTTCTCATTTTGTTCCATCTTACATCTTTCGTTATTTTAAGTGTCATCCCTAAAAAATGACAAAAAAAATCGATTTTCTTTGTGCCATCACTAGCAAACTGACATTGCAGAAAATAAACAAAAAAAAATTATTCAACAAAGGAAATGAGCGGCACATGTAAGAATTTCTACTAAAAGTTCTTCTTCATCATCATCTTCTTCCAGAATGGCCTTTAATATTTCAATGTACTGCTTTAAAATTCGGGTTTGTTCTTGCAAAGCAACGACTGCTCCAATGATTAATGCTTCCTCTAAATCCATTTTTTATTTTATTTTTTTGACAGCTGAATATATAACAGATGAAAGATGTTGCCAGTGTAAACACATGTTTCGCGTTTTATTTATTTATTTAAGTCTATGGATACAATATTATCCTTACAGACTAGCATCTTAAAACTATTACATAAATTAGAGTAAATTATTTAAGAGAGACTTAAAATTCAAAGAAGGAAGACTTATATCTAATTTATTACAATAATTATTAAATAACCTCATAGATTTGGTAAGAGGTTCATTTAAAGAATAATCAGTTCTATGCAAATCAATATAAAAGAACTTATCATTAGTTCTAAAAACTCTTGGAGGTACATAAATAGGAATTAATTTTAATAATTCAGGAGAATCTATTTCACCACAAATAATGCCGTGTAAGAAAAGTAAAGAAAAAATATTTCTTCGAGCTTCTAAAGTTTTCAAAAAAAATGTATTTATATTTATCTTCATAAGTTGGACGAGAAAATGTAGGAATGTTAGAAAAATTACTAGTATATGAGGCATTTAAAAAAGGAAGAGCGAACTTAATAAATTTCTTTTGTATTCTCTTAACGCGACTAATATGAATATTAGCATTGGGGCTCCAGATAAAGGAGGCATATTCCAATCTTGATCTAACAGGAGGAAAATAAAACTTTTTTAGTGAAATGGTCGAAATGTTTGCCGGAATTCCGAAGTATCAAAACAGATAGCGAAGCCTTAGGAACAATAAAATTCAAATGACTACAAAAAGAAAGTTTAGGATCGAAAACCACACCTAAATCCAACATTTCATCTACTGGGGATAAAACATTGGTTTTCATTCTGTACTCAGAAAATAAAATGTGACGACATCTATGGTACGTCATACAGAAACATTTACCAATATTGAAAGGTAAACCATTACGTTCCGTCCACAAAATTACGCTATCTAAGTCATCCTGAAGATCAGAAATGTTTTTTTGAGTATAGGCTTAAAAATCGTAAGATCGTCAGCATACATTAAGAACTGTGAGTTTTTAAAGCAATGAAAGATGTCATTAACAAACAAAATAAACAGCAATGGACCCAAGATACTACCCTGTGGAATACCTGAAGAAGGAGTAAAAGAAGTAGAGCAGACTCCATCAACAGAGACAACTGCATGTCTGCCAATTAAGTAAAAACGAAACCAACTAAGCAAATTGGAATTAAACCCAATCTTAGGGAGTTTAAGTAATAGGAGATCATGAGGTACACGGTCAAATGCCTTTGCAAAATCAGTATAAATTGCATCAATTTGAATACCTTTTTCAAAGCAAGATATACAATAATTAGTAAAAAATGCCAAATTAGTAGTAGTAGACCTACCACCCATAAATGCATGCTGGTATACAGTAATACGACGTTTTAAAGAGAAAAAAAGTTTATCATAGACAATAAGTTCAAAAATTTTAGCAACGTTTTTCAATTTAGAAATCGGTCTATAGTTAGTAATATTACTTTTATCACCAGATTTATGAATATGAAAAATAGTTGTATATTTCCATTTCTGAATAAAATAACCACCACTTAAAGATTTATTAAATATAATTCTCAGTGGTAAAATAAAAGCAGAAAAACATTTTTTTAACAGAAAAGCGGATAGACCATCATCATCACATTTAAATGAATTGGATAGTTTACCAATACCTGTTGCAATATCTTCATCAGAAATTTCCATAGGCCCAAAATCAAGCACAGTACAAATATTATTTAAATCAAACCCATCTAGGGGGAAAGAGTTGTCATTAAAATTTGATTGAAAATAAATAGAAAAAAGATTAAGAGAGTCCGAAAGGTTGCTCGAAGATAAATCATTAAAAGACATCCTTAAAGGAATAGTGGAATTAGTTTTCTTAGAGTTTATAAAACTCCAGAAGCACTTAGTGTTATACTTAATTGAGTCATTAAAACTCAAAAGATACTGATTGTATAAATATTTATTAGGAAAATTAAATTCGCGTTCATACTGTAAAAATTTTTGCTTATCACAGTCATTATTAGTGGCTTTAAATTTATTATGATACTTATTTCTAAGATTTTTCAATTTCTTCAATCCTTTAGTGTACCAGGGAAGTTTATACACTTTAGGATTAGCTAAAGGTACATTATCTTTAATAACTCTTAAAACATTAGATAAAAAAACTTCATAACAAATTGATATAATATCATTATTTAATAAATCGTACCAATTTAAATTATAAAGAAAAGTATTTAAGGCATTAAAGTTACACTCATAATAGTTATAACGAGCGTTATCAATTACATTCAGAAAGGCATATTCATAAAATTCGATTTGAATTTCCAAAGCACAATGGTGAGAAGTAGAAGGTGAAATTGGAAAATCAGATACACTTAAGGCAAACTTTAAATCAGAACTTATAAATACCAGATCAAGAATATTATGAAAATTATTAAATACAGTGTTAATTTGCATAAGATCAATACTTAAAGCTGCATCTAATATACTAATTTCATAACATTTATTAACGTTATGAGGAAGAAACATACCGGAGTTAATTACTATGGACCAAACGATATCAGATAAACTGAAATCACCTAATACACATAATCTATCACCATCACGGATGAAATCAGAAAGATGAGCAATATTATAAGCATGAGCAGAATACAGTCTTTCAGATTTTTCAGGCGGAATGTAGGAAGTATAAATATATAAATCATAGTTAACAGCTTTTATAGAGATACATAATTGATCCAATAAAGAATCCATATTAGGCAGATGAACAAGTTTCGAAATGAGAGATTGATAAACCGCTATAAGAACACCACCCCTATTGTGACCAGTTTTAACCGCATCTCTATCACTTCGATAGACAACATACAAATTAGGATTAAAGAACTCCTCACTATAGAAATCTGAATTCTGCCAGGTTTCCGTGATCACAAAAATATCATATTCACATTGTGAAGTAAAAGAAGTAATTATTGACGACTTAGTCCTCATGCCGGAGACATTTTGGTAATAAATTTTTAAGGAATTGATGCATGACGTTACTCTTGATGTTGAACTAACGGCTCTTTCGGAAAAAAATTAAAAGGACGGACTCTTACAGCAGAAGTCCACAGTTCAGGCTTATCATACAAATCAGCAGAAATTCCAAGTTTAAAATTAACAAATTTTAACTCAGCCAACGAAGCATCTTTTTTCACAAGTTTATAACAAGCCATGCGTGATTTATCAGCATTGAGATGTTTAGCAACGTACGATAATATATTTTCTTCAGTAACTGTTGGCTTAAATGACGATAAATGGACCCACTTCATTTTAAGAACCACATCCAATTCAAAATTATCACTACCACCAATAATAAAATTATGTTTTTTAGGCTTTTCTTTCTATTTGAAACATTAATCCAATTTTATGAACTATTAGCGTCAATTACGTTATTCGGATTTAAAACCTTACTGATTGAATGGTTAACAGACCCAGCTGAATTAACAGAGTTAACAGATGCATTGACGACATCAGTAGGTTTAACAGTTGTGGCTTTTTTTAGCATTATTAGCAGCAGAACGCTTAACAATGTTTACATTGTTATTGCTCTCATTAGCATCAAAAGAAAATGTTGAATTTGTTTGTGAAGCAGCAGCAAACCAGAGCTTAAACTGGTTTTGAGCGCAGTCAAACTATGATGTTTTTTGTTGTTGGGAATCGTAATGTTATTATCTTTATTATTATTCAAAAATTGAGTGAAAAAGTTTTTTAATTGCTCAATTTCAAAAGACATTAAACTAATTTTTTTATCAAATCGCGTGATGACAACAAACAGTTATCACAATTAAAAACAATATTGTCATAATTTAAAAGAGCATTAATAACATCTTCACTTTCAACTTTGGCACAGACTTTATGAAATTAGCATTGACAAATCTCACATGCAATTTCACAGTTAACTTGAATGTTTTTAAAACATTTTGAACAAATATTTTTTTCCGTTGACAAATTAGCACGATTGATACTGACAACATCTTCCATGCGTTTTACAAAGATGTTCAGTGTAAAAAGCCTATAAAACAACTGATCGTTTAGCCGACAAAACTATTGTTGGATTTTTTTATTTATCATTTTGTGGTCACTATTAAAATAAAGTTAAATAATGGATCAAAATAATGAAAAACCCAACTTAAAACGAAAGCGTGAAAAAATAAGTAATAAAAGATGGACCGATAGTGAAATTAGCAACTATTGGTTTTTAGTATTACATGTAATACCGTACCTCTAAACCCAAATTTTTTTATGCATAGACATTTTATTGATTTTTATAACACACTTATAAATCAAATTAACATGTAAAACAACAACAAGTTCTCTTTATAAGACTGCTATAAGAATAAAAAAAATGTTTATGCATTTGACTGAAAATCTTTGCAAATTTTATTTGGTCAATTGCATTTAAAAAAATTATAATTATCAGCTGATTCATTAATTTACAATAGCTGTGTTTATGCGGGAAGTCAATACACGAAAAATGCGTTCACGCTTTGTAGTATAAAAGGGTTGTAAATATACCACCAAGAGTGAAACCCGCTTCTCTTTCATTATTATTGCTGTTGTCCGTACAATTTTTCATATTTTATAAAATATTAATTTACTGATTCGAAAGAATTAATTCAATTTAAATTTAATTAAGTTCAGGAGATTGTGTAACTTTTTAAGGAAACACGATAGTCAAATGTCATTTAAATAATTATTGAAATTTTTATTTTATGAATTGAAGAATTAAATTTTTATTCAAATGTTCTTTTTTATTTAACCCCAGTATCATTACCAGTTTCGATATTTCGTCATACAGCGAACAAATTTCGCGCTCAGTTTGAAGTCTACAAACTATATTTTAAAACTTTAATGGCAGTGCTACACGTTCAATATATATTTTGATATTTGGATCGCGTTACATTTTAATGTATTGGTGAATTGCGCGCTTATGCTACACGTTCAATATTTATCGCGCCAGTATTAAAACTATTTTTGTGCCGATTCTGCGAGCAGCATACACTCGCTTTCAATAACTTGTGGCATTATGAATGTTTTACTCTTTTATTTGTTAATTTTTTTGCACTGCGTATTTTATTTGTTTTTTCTTTCCTTATTCTTGCACTTACTAACGTATCGCGAATTAATATCACAATGTATGGTACACGTTCAATATTTATCGCGTGATCCACGATCCGCGATATAGATTTCAGAATAATAGGCTCTTCTGCTATATGGATCGCGATCCATGAATACTGCATGCCACGCGTTCAATGAATATCAATATTTTATTTATATAAAATGTTTTTATCGAGTTTTAAAATTTTTTAAAATCGGTTCCCAACCAAATCTATTCCAGAAGGTTCTACTAGAACTGAAGTTCAGGGAACTAAAATGGAAGAACAAGTAGTTCAACTACAAGTTTTTGAACTCGTTGCTTCAAAGGCAATTTTAAACAAAATCATCGGTGCTAAAAGTTGAGGCTGGGCTCAAAATAAAAATACATGGGACTAATTAATCGAAATGAATCGATAATTTCGATATCTTTGCGTTAATATTAATTTGAATGAATTTATTTGGTTTACCATTTTTGGAAGATTTAAGAACTTAATTTTATTGATTACACAGTACAACATTTTAAGATAAATTTAATGCATCGGGGTTGCGATCCATCATTTCGAAAAGACTTTGGGACAAAGACCACATATATGGTCTTAAAATTATAAAGTTAGCTATAATTTAAGAATTATTTGCAAGACAGTTTTTGTAGGAATTTTAATTTTTTTATAAATTGTTGCAAAAAAAAAAAACACGAAATTTAAGATAGTTAAGGTTTATTTTGTAACATTCAAATGGTATGAACTCTGCCCTTTAATTTGATATATTACACGTTTCTACAAGTGCGTTAATATTCCCTATACTTGTATTTAAAGTTAAAATTTCACTTTTTTAAAGATTTCGTTAATAAATAATCTACAGCGAAAATGTGTGTACTTTTAGTAAACCGCACGTGTTACTTAATTTCTCTTTTAATTTAAAGTAAAAAATAACTTAAACTGAAAATAATTGATTTTTTATACCTCAAAATTAATGAATATAAAATGTATGAATATAATTTACATAAAAAGCATACAAAAATAATTTAAAACAAAAATGCTATCAAGTTTGTATATCAGGTTGATTTTTCTGAATATTCTGATGTAAAAGCTGAAATCTTTTTGATGAAATGAATTAAATAGGATGTAAACTAACATCATGTGTTAAAATTTTGCAAATCCGATTAAAGAATTTTATAAGATTTTCAATTTTTCTAAATTAGTCAAGATTGCACTTTAACTGCAAGAATATGATACATCCTTCATCTAATCGAAATAAATTGGAATGGTATATAAATTAATAAGAAACTTTTAAGAAAAAACTGGGTTTTCGTTAAAACTTAATTTTGCGAATATTTGAAGAAGTACGCTAATCTTTAAATTTGGAGTTCACATTCCTGATCTACATTCTAAAATCTATCAGAAAATATGGATCGCATGTCGGATACATTTTTGTGTTGTACTGTATTATTTATAATGGTTTTAAATTTCATTACCATTAATAATGCTGCAATTAAAAAAATAATTGCCATTAGAGATAATCTTTACAACTAACGTTAAAATTAAGAAAACTCTTCAAAATAGAAAAAAGTTGATATAATTGGAAAAAATTAATAAATAGTACTTAATAATACCACGATTTACATGAAATAATCATGCCCGTGCCAAAATCATTGCCCGTTATTTTTATAAATTTTTTTTTTTTGTAAACAAATGCTTTTTTGATTTATTGTAATTAGTATTTTTAGGCATTAGTACCTAGTCATTACATCAGTAATGTTTTTTCTAAACAAAATATAACATTATTATTAAATGGTAATGAAATTTTATTCATTTGCTTTAGTTCCAACTAATAGGTAATGAAAAATTCACAATAATGTACATAAGAGAATAATAGTGAAAATCTAGCGAGTTTAAAAACGGTACTCTTGCATTTTGACGTTATTAATAAATTTCTAAAAAAAAAATTTGCAAACACAACGAGCATTAACAGTTTAAAATGTTTTTAACTTTAATCTGTTTAACTTTGATTTACTTTAAATACCTAATGTTGAAAGATAATAGCGAAAATACAGTTATTATTGAATTGCTATTTTTGTAAAATTTTTAAGCTAAATTTTAAAAGTTCCAAAAAATTTTGTAACAAAAATAGCGATTTATCACTAAATCCTTTTATGTATTTTTTTGATTTAGCTATTTTCTAGTTTTTTATTCGTTTTTAATTATGTTTTTTGCGGAAAAGTTGCAACTTTAAACGGGAATAAAACTAATTTAAAACAGGCAAAATAAATAATAAATTAACTCGTCTCAAGTGTTTTTCAAATGGCAGTAATTTTAAAACTTTTTGTTGAATTAAAACGTCAACTCTTACACATAGTTCTAAATTTTTAAAACACTAAAAGTGCTTTCAGTTGACCTTATTTTGTAATAAATAAATTGTAGAAAAATATTTAAAAAAACATATAGAATGGCAAAAAAAGTATGAGACAAATTTCCAAAAAAAAACTGACTTTAAGGGCAAACGGAGGACCGCACTAAAATCAACAATTGTAAGCTTCATTTATACGCTCTTATTTCAGACTCATTACTGAACATGCAGGGGTCTTGTTTAGACGATCCACTTGCTTATGAAAAGGGGAAAAAATAGTAATAAATATTTCTTTTCTAAATTAATTCTAAGTGTGGCTTAGAATTTTTGGCGATTTCTCATGGAATGAATGATATAGTATGTAATTTGCGAAAAGTTACGCCAATACATCTACTTTTTAATTAGTAAAGTTTAAAGTATATAAATATTAGGTATGTTCCACGTCGTAACCGCGAAAAGGCACTGGAACCAAATTTATACACAATTTTGACAATAGAAACGCTTTTTGGTAAAATTGGATACCCGCGGTAATGTACGTGGAACAAATCTCTTACAGTAACATAATAATTATATTTAAATACAAAAGATTTAATTTGTTACTTATAAATTATCATTGTACGTAAGTCTAACATAACAAATTTTTCTTAATTGTGTGAAAGAAATCATAAAAAGCATTTATTCGTGCTATGTATTGTGCACAAAAATTAAAACCATAAGAGTACTCACGATAGTGTTTTGCACACAATGCAAAAAAGCTCGGTTTGCATCGTCATAACCACTTCAGGGTAAGAAAATGAAAATAACTGGATGAGCTTTTTTTATTGTACCACCCTATATGTGAATACCCACCCTATATGTAAATGTTAAAAAAATTTGAATATGTAAAATTAATGTTATTTTTTAAGTTCTAAACTTGTTTCTATAGTTTTAGTCAATTGTTATTTTTAAATAAAATGAATGAATTAAATTGAAATTTGTATTTGAAATGTAATCGTGAGTCTTATTACACTATGCAACGGGAATTACTGTAGACTATCAGTAGATCAAAACCCCCAAAGGGTTTTAAAACTTAGCTCGTACTCTTAATAAGTGTGGGAACTCAAAAATTTGTACAAATTTGTAAAAGTTGTTTCTGGAAGGTGTTTGTTTACACAAATACTCAGTGTGTGGAGAGCAAAAATATAGAGTAAACTGACAGTTTGATGCAAGAGAACTTACTGGTTTTTACTAGATAAATTTTTGCCAGTAAGAATTTGTAAGAAAAACAAGTAAGAGCGGCTAAATTCGGCTATGCCGAATCTTATATACCCTTCACCATGTTTGGGAAAATAGTGAAGTTTATATATGGACATATATGGAATGGACAGATTTATATACGGACATCTTTAAGTGGAAGTTTACCATTTAGTTTAGTGATAAAACTTGGACTCTGAAAGATTTATGGTTCCCGAAAATAGGTATTTAAAAAAAATTTATGTTTTGGTCATAACTACTTTCAGCAAATATGTTCTACTAAAGATTTTCGATCTTTGGATATATAAGACGTATCCATATTATTACATTTTAGTTTTTATAAAAATTTTTATGTTTTTAGCCCATTTATGGAGTATTTAATTACGGTCTTACCGTTCTTAAGATATAAATCAATCTATTTTGTGCCACGCCCAATTCAAGGATCCCGCCCACATTTGGTCAGATGTTGTGTATTGATAACCAAGATGCTTGCACCTTATTTGGAAACTTTTCCTCTTTCCGTTCTCCAATTATACAGAAAAGCTGACCAACATCGTTAAGACAACTGTGCTGGACGCATTTGTTTTGTTAAAAAAAAAAATAAAAAAAATAACAAAAAGTCTTAAGAAAATAAAAAAGTGTTAAAAAAATATAAAAATAAAAAAAAGTTGAATAGACGGGGCTCGATCGCGCTTAGACCACTGAGCCATTGAAGGACATAAGCAAACGTCGTTAATAGAAGTAAATAAAGAGTTTTCGTTTAAAACAGATTTGTTTGGGTTTTATTTAAATGACAAAACTTTGTATGGATTTGTTGTTTGTGGGTAAAAGGTGAGGAGGTGAAAGACAAAAAGTTCAACAAATAAAATAAAAACAACAACAATCACGATCATAATGCCAATCAGTGTTGTCATATTTTTTTCAAAAATCTTTTTAGTTCTAAAAAAAGCTTTTTTCGACCAAAAAAATATTTTTTTACAAATCGTTAAAAGAAATCACTAGAACTGCATGTGTTTTATTTCTACAAATATGTTTGATTTAGCTGGCAAACTTGCATTTGGGATTTTATTTCGCTTTTTTATTACAAAATATTTTTAATTTATTTAGCTTAATTTTAAAAAATTGAAGGAAAATAGTTTATAATTTTTTTTTTATAAATTATTATAAGTTATGACCTAAAATAGTTGCACTCAAAGGGCAATTATGTATTAAATTTTCTTAATATATGAGAAAATGGTTTAAAAATCTGTTTATAAATTCTTTTAAAACGGAGCAAAAAATAGAAATAAAACCCGTTTGTGTTTTGTTTGTATCAGAGGGTTTTTATACAAATTTTGATGTTTTTAGCCTATTTATGGATTATTTAATCATTAATATAAAATTTTATTTAAATATATATTTAATGTTAAAAAAACAAAAAAATAAAAAAAGTCTTAAGAAAATAAAAAAAATGTACAAAAAAAAAGTTGAATTGTGTCTTCAGTAGGATTCGAACTCGCGTTCTTAGAGAAAAAAAGTATTTGTGACATAGCGTTTAGACAACTCAGCTATGAAGGCTATATGGAATAATCGTTTATAGAGTCAAATGAACAGTTTTCGTTCAACAGGGATTTGTTTGGTTTTTATTTAAATGAGAAATCTTTATATGTGTTTGTTGTTTGTGTATAAAAGGTGAAGAGGTGAAAGAAAAGAAATTAATGTGTTTGTTATGCGTAATATTCAACATACATATAAAAACAAAGGAATTTTACGGAAAAAATTAGAGGTATTCCTGGTTTTTTGCTAATATCTCAGCCATTTATCAACCGATATGGCTGATTTTTAATAGCAAGCAGAAATGGATCACATTTAACAGAAATATATAACAATCAAGTCCTTATCATGTCTGGGATCTTCGGAAAACCCATTTCAACACACAGACGGACAGACGGACATCGTTAAATCAACTTCGCTCTTCATAAGGACCCAGAATATATATACTTTAAAGGGTCTAAGATCAATATTGTAGAAATTACAAACGGAATGACAAACTTATATATACCCTTCCACCTGTGGTGAAGGGTATAAAAACAGCTGTTTAAAACAAAATATATTTGAAAAATAAAGAATTTGTAAAAACATATTAAATATTTTTTTATAAAAGTAAAAAAAAAATATGTAAATATCGTCTTATTTACGATGGAAGAAGTAAGATTGAAGACAGGAATGTTCCTGGAGAATATTTCACATCTAATTTCCTATTTTAAATTCACGTTTTCCATTTACCAGTTGAATTTTTTTGTTATTTTGTATTTAAAATCAGCTGTTTTAACTATCTTACTAAGTCTTACAAATTTTCCGTTTGCGTACTTTTTTGTATATTTTTCTTTTTGGGAGTAAATTTTGTCTTACTTCTGTAATTTTGTTACTGAGTAATTTTTACTTAACTTTACTGGAAAAGTACACAAACGGACCTAAATTATAGTCTTTTGAAGTGAAGCTATTCTAAGGCAAATTTTCACATATGTATATATTTCATATGTAATCTAATGGCGTAAATCAATAAGGTTGTTCATTAAATGTTTTTATCAACAATAATGAAATACATTAAAAAAATAACCAACTTTGCCTTGTTTACAGATTATGTACAATTTTTTTTTTATTTATATTAATCATATAATAAATTATATCCTAATAACCTAACCGAGCACTATCAACAAAGGCTATCGGCTCGTTGTAGCGAAAAACAGGCCTGAGCCTCTGGTGGGAATTGAACCCACGACCCCCGCACTGATAAGCTAGCAGGCTACCAACTAGCCTACCGGGGCGCTCTAAGTACAAATTTAATTAACTGGCGGCACAAAATAATACTTTTCAGCAAATGGCATCTCAAATTTTATATTGAATGTTGGTAGTATTGGCATTCATATCTAGTTTTTATTTATTAAAAACAATAAAAATGAGCACAAGTAAATACACTCTTAATAATCCATAGGTAAAATACACAGAAACTGTGGTTAATTTTTTCAAATATTTGGTTTTTCTGACATTACGAAAAATTTTGTAATATATACAAATGTCATCGTTAATAGTAGCAAATTTCTATATTTTACGAAATTTCATAAAAATACTAAACATATACACTATCCCACAAAAGTTTAGGACGACCACAAATTTTTTATTAATTCAAATAATTGTTGTTTGATTCTGATTAAATTTGGAACGTAAGATCAGTAACTTATAATAATAAGAAAAATGCTTAAAAGAAACAAAAAAATATAATGTTGCTGTAGTTGTTGTATGAGAACACAAATTTTTTGATATTGAAATTCCACAAAAGTCTAAAAACAACTTTCTCTATTATTTTTTTTTGTAAAAAGTAAAAAAAAAATGTGTGAAATTAGAAGATATTCAATAAGTTTTTATTAAGCTAAGAAATGAAAAAATTAAAGACTTTATCAGAAATTGGAAAAGTGTTAAATTTATCCAAATACACAGTGCACACTATAATTAAAAATTATAATGCCACTGGTACATACGCCAGTGCTCACCGAACAGGTCGTTCAAGAAAGCTGGATGAGAGAACTGAAAGGATGATTATACGAAATGTTACCACAAATCCCAGATTGAGTGCTGTAAAACTGGCTAATGAAGTGGAAAAATATAATGGAATTAACGTTTAAAAAAGAACAACTTAAGCCAACCCAGCAAAATAAAATGGAAGTTATTCTTTACGAATCTCTTTTTCAGAACATCCAAAGAAGTTAATAGTGCAAATTTTTCGATTTGTAAGAAGTCATTTTAAACAACTTCCAAAATGTTGATATTAACCCCTACTAGTAAAAAAAAAAAACAATTATTTAGTTGTTCCATAAATAGTTAATTCCTGCAGTCTTTAAATGCCTTATTGAAAACATATTTTGCACACCCGTGATATTCACTTTGTCCTGGTCGGAATAATAATTCTTGGCGTGTTCAAAATCACATTTTCAACTTAAAAAAAGCAACTCCCTATATTTATTTTGTAGTCCCTATATTTAACAACTTCCGAAAACTAATGAAAAAGTCCATCTGCTCATCGATTTTTCATAGCACCAAAACAAACTAATATGATGAAAAGGCTAGAGTATGCAAAAAAGTATAAAGTTTGGAGAAAATCCGGTTCTGCTCTGGCACCAAAGAACTTACGAGCTACAGTCAAGCATGGTTTGGGGCTGTATTTCCGCAAATGGTGTAGGCAAATTGAAGTTTATTGAATGAATAATGAATGCTCGTACGTATTTAGACATTATCAAAGAAAATTTTGTTCCAAGCATCGAAATACTAAACCTAGAAAGGTTAAAGAATGGTTGTTATATAACGTTAATTCGAAGTTAGATCATCCACCTCAGTCTCCTGACCTTAACGTAATTGAGCATTTATGGGATTATTTGAAACAACAAGTACACAAAGCAAATCTATTATCTATCTCCCAACTAAAAACTATTCTTAAGGATGAATAGGGACAGGTATCGCCAGAGTTTACAAAAAAACTGTGTTACTCCATGCCAAAGTGACTGCAAGAGGTGATTCAGTTAAAAGGGGGGCCAAACAGCTATTAACTTATTTATGAAACAGCACTAATAACAAGCGTTTGTAGACTTTTGTGACATCAAAAATATAAGGAAATATTACTTTTATTTTTCAAAAATTTAATTGAGTAAAATGAATTAATATTTTTTATATATAATATCCTTAATATATATTCCTTTCCAAAAAAATTAAACAAAAAAATTAGTTTCATTTCATTAAGAAAAAAAATTAAAAGACATGTCGTTTTTTTCCCCATTATTTATTAATTGAATCTTCACCTAGATTATGTGAACTAACAATAAGTATGCACATCTTAAAACTAAATCTTAATATTAAGTCCAGTCAGTGCCAGACGAAATTCTCATTTCTTCATAAATTTATGTTCATAGATATGTATGGCATCTGAAAATTTTTCCTTCTTATGTTTGATAGGTCTGCAGTGTCCCTCCGTCTTAGTCGCCTATGCCCATCATTATTCAAAAGATTCCTTGCTAGAACAATGGGATGAGTTTCCAGTTTCTTCAAGTAGTTGTTGTTATATCTAGTGATTTCGTTACTAACTAAGGGTACATTGAGATCTTTATAAATGTTGTCATTCGTAACATATCAGGGGGCGGTTGTAATAATTTTCAAGAGCTTGTTTTGCCTTCTCTGAATTTTTTCAATATTAGATGATGAGGCAGTACCCCAGAGCTACCCATTACCCAAAAGAGTTGAATAGTCTTGAACTTTATTTAGGTAAGTTTTGCTTCTATATGACTTTTTCATGTGAGATGACGGTCAATATGGATACCAAGATACTTTACACATGTATATTGGGGTATGTTCCGACCATTAATGCGGATCGGCGGGCAAGTTTCTCTTCTCAAAGTAAAGTCATTTGAATACATTTCTGCTCGTTAACCTTAATTCTCATCTATTTAGCCAGTGCTCCAAAACTGTTATGTGGTTCTGAAGCAATCTAGATGCTATTAGCGGATCATTATGAACGCTAAGTATTGCAGTATCATCAGCGAATGTTGATGTGTGAGTGTTTTCATTCAATGGCATGTCCGAGGTGTATACAATATACAACAGTGGACTCAATATAATACCTTGTGGTACTCTCGCTTGTATATCCTGGCGGGAGCTGATAAAATTTTTTCCGAGAGGGTAAATTTTCTGTTAGTTATATAGCTTTCTAACAGCTTATGGGTACTTGGGGGTAAAATAAGTTTAATCTTATATATTAGTCATTCATGCCAGACTTTGTTAAATGCCTGTAATACGTCAATAAAAAGAGCATAGCAGTATTGTTTATCCTCGAAGGCTTTCTTAATAACGGCAACTAATCTATGAACTTGCTCAATGGTCAATGGCCTGAAACCAAATAGGTTTGCTGGGATTAAGTCGCCTTGATCTATCAGTACTGTCAGCTATTCAATTAGTAACTTTTCAAACAACTTAGACATATTTGAAAAAGATTGATTGGTCTATACGATCCAAACCTCGAGTGATCTTTACCTGGCCTGGGTATCATTTTAACGAGTCAAACTTTCCATTCTGGGGGATAATATTCTAGACGCATTATAGCATTAAAAATAAAAAAGCATTATTCTTAATGCTACACGGGGGAGCTTCATAAGCATCCTGCTACTGATATTATCAATACCAGGGGCTTTTTTGGAGTTTAATTTAACGATCGTCTTTTTGACCTCCCGAATTTCAAACGATAATAGGGGGTAATCTGCTATGTGCTGGGGTACAAATGGTGGCAACTCTTCTATAGAATGTGATATATTTGGCGTGAATACTCTTTTCAAGTATTCTACAAACAGATCTACTTTCTCGGTATCATTTTGTGCCCAACCTCCGTTTGATTTACGCAAAGGAGGCTTACATACGACAGGTCTTTTAAGATTTTTTGTAGCACGCCGTACCGAGTAATCGGTTGTTGATGTAGGATCAAAGTTCTCAAGAATTCTATTAAATGAAGCAGTTTTCTGATGTTTAAGTAAACGTTGTAATTTTTTTGTTGAGATCTGTGCAGTTGCCACTCTCTTCGAGCTCTTCTTTTTTCATTTAAGAGTCGTTCGACACCCGCAGAAAATATTACAATTTGTCTGTTGTGTCGAGGGATTTAGTATCAAGTTTAGTAGCAAGTTTGAGATTTGATTTGAAATTTCTTATTGAGAGGTCAACATCGTCTGGTGTCCTTAGCGGCATGTTTTCCGAGCAATGAGTACTGAGAAATTTTTTGTGTTTTAGCCAATTTGTTCTTCTTGTCACCAGTGGGTGATACAATTTCTTGGGGATCTATAATAGTAAGAATATTGGGTGTGTGATCTGCGGAGAGGTCTAACGAGGATTCTACCCTTATCAAGTTACTGGGGATACCCTTTGTTACTCCAAAATCAATAAGATCTGGTATTTTCTGCCGATTTTTGGCCAATAAGATCACATCCAAACCCATTTTAGAAATTGCATCAAACAAAACAAGGCCCTTTCGGGGTAATCAGCCATGACCCCCAGAATGTATGCTTGGCATTATAGTCGCCAGCTGATTTATAGAAATCCGTGTATAGTGTCTCCCTAATGGAAAATCTGGGGGGAAAATAAACTAACGATATCACTATGTTATTATGAAATTCCTCAAAGCATATAGTATTTGCTTAAAGATATTTTTCACAAAGGTCACTCATGGGGAATGTTTTAGTCCAGATTTAATAAGAATGGCTGAGCCTTACCATGCCCTACCTCTTGGGTCTTTCGTGTTATAAACAGTGTAACCGCGGATTAAAAATACACTTCTCGAGGTCAAATGAGTTTTCGATACAAGCATTACATCAATATCCTTGCTTTTGAGAAAGTATTCCAATTCTTCTTTATGTTGGCGGATGCCGTTTGCGTTCCAGAAACATAATTTCAAACTGTTCATGGTTTATTTAAAATAGCCTGCAGTAACATCATCATCTCTTGCATGATGTTGCCCATTGAATTAGTAAAATTGTTTATAGTCTGCACTAGAGTATCAAGCGTTTTCTCTAATTTGCTCATTAGGAGGAGGTGGCTGGAACTCAGATGATACTATATCAGTATACGATCTACCGTTGATATTATGCTGGAGGAAATTTTTTATTGGGGTTGTTGTGGAAACCCCGAAGCTTTTTGGCTATAATGACTTGGGACTGGGGCAGATCTTCTTTTGTTAACAAGCATTTGCTTCTCTGAAGAAAAAACTACGCAACCGTAATTCCGCGTTAAAGTAGATACTTTGATTGTATATTGGGTGAACCTCTCCCTTTTTCAATTTAATATCATCATTCTCAAGCTATACCCGAAAGAGGGGTTGGGATAATTTGTCCCTATTTCTAATATTAACTAACGACTTTATTTTAAAGCCGTTTTCTCCAGAGCCTCCTTCACTTTACTAGGATCGACGCAGGAGTCAATACCTTTAATCACGATCTGCAGACCTTTGCTGCTTTTCAATTGATATGTGTAATAATTCCGCCTCTGTTTATCAAAGTCGTAATCCAATTTGCGGAAAGGGTTTCACTATAAGTTTAAATCTTCCTTTCAAAAAGCTTACCTCGTTTAAGGGGGACAACATGAAAGGAATTCTCACAAATAGAAGTAATAATATTCTTAAAAACTTCATTTGAGTTCTGTTCTCTTAAATAAATGGAGGTTTATACGCCTTATCTGGTGGTTCCGGTTCATTGCTTTCACTATCCAGAATAGCAAATCGATTACCAGTTTAAACGTCCGACTGCTCTTTCAATTGCTTCGAAGGTTTAGGAATCGTTGAAGATTTTGGACTGCTTTTTCTCTTCAGTATAGTAAAATATCGATCTATACCTGTTTGTACCGTGGGGTTAGATACGATACCGTCAACTGGTGTTATGGCCGAATTTGTCTGCAAAGGGGTTTGGGGTGTATACTGCACTGAAAATTGTTTTGGCTCAGCTACTTTTGAACAAACCAGATTAGTACCGGGGTTTCAATAGTGTTAATTTGTTTTTCCATTGCTGCTGCTGACAAAGTGTTTGCAGTCAAAGCAGGAAGAGAATACACATATGGTTGTTGGTGTTGGTTTGTACAATCAAAACTCTTTTCTAAACCAACAATATTGGTATTATTTGGCGCTTTTTTTATCACTATTTAAAAGAGATTTAGAGAGCTAGCTCTGACTGGCTTCGCGGTTAAATAATTGCTATTGCAATTTTTATTGTTCACTTTATTATCTTTTACTGCATTCACTGTAATGTAAGCATTGCGGCCATTTAGGCTGAGACGTCTTTTATTTAACGCAGTATTGAAAAAAACAACGGTGTTTTGTTAATTATTATCTTTTTTTTTATTGTTTTGTGTTTACAATAAAGAAGAAGTAACACGGAGGTTTTGATTTAAACTTTTTTTATAACATATAATGTATGATTTTAGCGTCCAAGCGCTTATATTGATTTTATTATTTTAACACTTTTATGCCGATAGTTTTTATAAAAATCACTGATCAACTATAATAATACGTCTTGCTCTCACGAGTAGACTTTTGTGATATAGTGTATATAAAAATATAAATATTTTGTTAAGATGCAATATAATTTTGTGCAAAAACAAAACTTGGTTTGTATTATTTACGAAATTTGTACCATCAGCTGGGTACGAAATTTTGTAATGTTGCAATTTTATACTAAAAATAATTTACAAAATCATTGTCTTATTTACAAAATTTATGAAATTTGTATATACAAAATATTTGTATATTGTACGAAAAATATATTTGTATTTTTAAACCTAGATTAACCAACATTAAAGGGTGTTCACGGTGCCCATAGGTTGATTTTAATTTTATACCAAATAAGCTAATAACCAGCCTATCGTGAACAACCTCAATATATAAATAAAAAAATAAAATTGAATATTTTAGGCCTAAGATATTTAAAATTTTTAATTTTTATACTTTTTGTGGTATTAATTTAACTTTTTGCCCATTTTCGGTACATTTTCTGTGCATTTCATGTATTTTCGTAAAATTTTCACAATACAGTTCGTGTATTTTGTTAATACTTTAATTAAAAAAATTACAAGAAAATAAGAAGCTTCGTAGAGAATTTTATAGAGAACATGCTTTGTTTTAATTATGTTTGGATTCAAACTGCGCTATCTATACTTAACAAGGTTTAGCATCTTTTTGAAAAATGTTTTGAGAAAAATACAATTAAAAGTGATTGCCGTAAATGCAGCTTCCAATCCGTAAAAATCAAGAATTTTAAACTTTTTAATTAGAGAAAATATCTCTGTTTATTTGTAACAAAATAAAATCACCTTAACAAGGGTTTTTGCACGTAATGGCGCTAATTGTTAAACAATAACTAACTCTATATAAAAATTGAGTATAGAGAAAGGAGACCAACAATGCCTAAAGGTGCCGTTAACGGTTTACTTGCTAGAATCCGTGTAAATACTGCCACTAAAGTTGTAAATGAGGGGAGTAAAAACAGGGTTCTAAAGAATAATTAACCCTACCAAGGGTAAGGGGGTATCAAAGAGGTACCTTAAGTAAAATAACCAAAATAAAGGTTTACGTTTAAACATTGCCGGCCACCTTGCAATAATAAGATATGTTGTAACGAAATTCCATTAATAAAATAAATATTTAAGGTTACAAATAAATTGATATACATTTTTTTTTTTTTGATTTAGATTTATTAATTTTTTTCAAAAACACTTAAAATCTACGACGATGACCCAAAGGGGGTCATCGGTCCAAGGGGGACCAGGGTTGACACAAAGGGTGCCGGGTGATCACAATGATCGTTGGTCCAAAGGGGACCAGGGTTGATCCGAACGGATCTATCCCCTAAAAGGGGGATTGGCCAGTTATGACCCACCCAAAC
Source organism: Eustalomyia histrio (assembly GCA_949748255.1). Taxonomy (NCBI): domain Eukaryota; kingdom Metazoa; phylum Arthropoda; class Insecta; order Diptera; family Anthomyiidae; genus Eustalomyia; species Eustalomyia histrio. Next base: position 185,108,897 of record OX456523.1, on the reverse strand, counting down.
ATTGGGTCATTGGAAAGCCCGGGCTCGAATATATTTTAGCCTTCATAATTTTAGGGCTAACCTCAGGTCCCAAAACCAAAACCACCCGTCCCGATACATAGAAACGGGGGTCGGCCAGCTGAAAACCTGCAAAATTGTCCTTTACCACATCTGAAACTGACTCCGTTGGAGCCTTTACACCTCTCATCTTAGTTACTGTGGCAGTAAAACTATTTTTTTGCAACACATCGTAAGACGAACCGACCGTTAAGCGACAGTATTTGCGTGGAGGACACTGGTAACCGCGGGTTGTAAACGAAGGTTTCGCATATGTAGCTAATGATACAACAGGGGTCCAGTGCCGTACGAACCGGTATCGATTTATTAGGTAACTGAAGATGAGCTACCAGAGTAGGCGAAAATGTTATAATATGACGTATAGGTAAAGAACAAACCTTGCTTGGAACAGTCTTCTTCGAAGAAGGTCTCGTAGCCTGGGATGTTTTGGAACCAATTTAAGCAGACGGAGGACCATGCAAAATGAAATTATGATCTCCATTGCAGTGGCGACATTTCGCCGAACTCGGACATTTTTGGCCTCATGTGTTTTAAACGACCGTTCTCAATATTAGTCGTTGACGTATTCGAGGCCGGGGTAGCAATAATACCCGACAATGTATTGGGGGTCAACGGTTTCGATGTAGCTTCGACCAAAGAGGACGTAGCCACCGTTTGAGCAGCACCACAAGGAGATGCAACCACAGTAGAAAGAGGTATTATAGGCGCCAATAACTGTGTATGAGTTGTTATAATGGTGGGAGCAGGTGTAGAAGGAACCAAAAGGGCCTTTGTAGCTGATTCCATATCGTCCATTGCTTCGTCATAATCGTCCAACAACGGGTCGTATAATACAGTTTTTAGGGCGTCCATAGTGCTAGGGAAAATTATATATTAATGAAAAAAGAAAAATAATTTCCATTTAGTTAGTATGACCAGTTTTGCGATATGTCTTACAACCCCATTCGCAGTCTGGACATCCACGACCCTAACGCCACCGTCACTACCCGGGTATATTTTAACGACCCGACCTAATTTCCACGAGGTTGGAGGTAAGTTTTCATGACGTATAACAACTAAATCATTTTCCTCTAAATCGCGATTCGGATTTTGCCATTTATAACGCTTATGCAAATTCATGAGGTATTCCTCCTTCCACCGACGGCAAAAATGCTGAGAAATAGCTTTCATTTTCCGAATGTGATTAACAAGACTTATCGGAGAGTCATTTATTTCAGGCTCCGGAGGAGCTAATATGGGAAAACCAATAAAAAAAGTGTCCAGGCGTTAGCGCAACCGGTTCCAACAGATTTTCCGTCATAGGACAAAGCGGACTTGAATTCAGACACGCTTCTATTCTCGCAAGAAGCGTCGAAAGTTCTTCAAACGTATATTTGAAGGCCTGTGCCTCTTTTCGAAAGTGAAGCTTGAAACTCTTCACACCGGCTTCCCAAAGGCCACCCATGTGAGGTGCGCCTGCAGGAATAAAACGCCACGAAAGACCCTGAATCCCATACGTATAACTCACCGTGGTTTGACTTTCCTTAAGAAAGGCCCGAAAATCTCTCCAACTCACGCGACGCGCCTACAAAATTTGTGCAATTATCCGAAAACATTGTTTTTGGACACCCACGTCGCGAAATAAACCGTTGAAAAGCGGATAAAAAAGTAGCTGTCGACAGATCAGATGCTGCCTCTAAATGTATTGCCTTCGTAGAAAAACAGACAAATATACAAACCTATCAAGAGCAGTCCTTTCAGGCGGAAGAGCGGCCATAATTTGACTACAAGAGCGCTTTTTATCCAGTATACAACGTTTGCAGCGACTAATAACTGCGCGAATTTTAGATCTAAGTCTGGGAACCCAATATTCTATGCGAAGAATCCGAAGCATGAACTGATTTCCACCATGAATTGAAATCCTATGAACAAATTCAATTAAAAGCAGCGTAAATCTGCTTGAATAGGGCAAAATAATAGGATGCTGCTCAGTATACGTTAGAGAAGGTGATCTCACTAAACGGCCATTTAATCTCATGACGCCGTGTTGATCCAAAAATGGGTTCAAGGTAATAAGAAAACTCCCTGGAGATAAAGGCTTTTGGTTCAAAAGACATTTATATTCCTCCGAAAAGTGAAGTTTCTAAAACACTTTTGCCACATGCAACTTTGTCCTTTTCAACTGAAAAGTAGAAAGAGTTTCGTTAGTACAAAATTGACGACCTAATTTGTGAGCAGAATGACTGTTGTAAAAAAACCGCAAAATATACGATATTAAACGAGAAAAATCCTTAAGTATATCCACATACTTCCCCTTTCGTGTTCCTAAAAAACTAAGTATAAACTTGAAGAGCTCGACCCTCAATGTCAGTATCAAGGCGAAAGAGATCAATAACATTCCATGTAGATTTTTCCTGACGAAGCCACTGTGGCCCATGCCACCAAAGTGAACTGTCAACTAGCTCCGAGGGAGAAACACCACGACTGCCCAAATCGGCGGGGTTATCTTCGGATCGAAAATGATACCAATTATGTCGACCAACATTTTCTTGAATTCGGCAAACCCTATTAGCAACAAATGTGGTCCAAGAACAAGGGTCTTTTTTCAACCAATAAAGAACTATCGTATAATCAGTCCAGCAATAAATTTGGTTAAGTTGAATATCAATTTCACTAAGTACCGTTTTTAAAAGCTTAGATGCCAAAACTGCACCCCAAAGTTCAAGACGCGGAATTGAAATCGATTTTATAGGAGCCACTTTCGTTTTGCAAGACAGCAAATGGGTATGAATTTCACCATTCGGGGATTTTATTCGAATATATACTTCCCCCGCGTATGCTTTTTCCGAGGCACCACAAAAAACATGTAATTCAACCGAAGACTCAGGGGTATAATGAAGCCATCTCGGAATTCGAATACTATTTACCTCATGATATGACATAACAAATTTCTGCCAACTATTTTCTGTTGAGAGCGGAAGCGAATCGTCCCAACCTATATTATTGCATGACCATTTTCGCAACAACCACAACTGGGCCTAGCCAACCAACAGGGTCAAATAATTTTGCAATAGTTGACAAAACTTCCCTTTCTGTATGACTCGATTTATGTGTAATAGAATTTACACTAAAATAAAATGAGTCCAATTGAGCATTCCATTGAATACCCAAAGTTTTAGAACTACTAGACTCCACCAAAGTCAAAAGTTTGGCACTTACCAAATGTTCCGGAGGAAAACCTTCTAAAATTGTGCAATCGTTAGAAGTCCATTTTCTAAGCTCAAATTTCGCCGAAGCCAACGCCGATATAAGCTAATCACGAGCGATCAGTGCAGACGAAATTTCGTGAGTTCCCATTAAAACGTCGTCAACGTACATACACCTTCGTAGAATGTGCGATGCAACAGGAAACTCAGCCTCAGAATCTTCTGCCAATTGCAACAATGTGCGAATAGCCAGATAGCACAATTAACACCAAAAGTAACTATTTGCAACTCATAATCTCTAACGTTCTCCGTAGGAGAATCTCTAAATAAGATCCGTTGAAACGGAGTATAAGCTGGATCAACTCTAATCTGCCTGTACATTTGAGTGATGTCACAATTAAAAACAAATTTAAAAACGTAGAATCAAGAGAACCAAATCAGCTTGCAACGTAGGACCAACATAAAGGCAATCATTTAGACTCGTCCCATTCGACGTCTTATTCGAAGCGTTGAAAACTACACACAATTTTGTAGTCTTTCGTTCAGGTTTAACCACTGGATGATGTGGCAAATAACAAGAAAACGTAGTGGCGGCCGAAGAATTTCAACAAGATTCATATGATCCAATTGTAGATATTCCCTAACCACGTTATCGTATATCTCCTTAATCTCAGGTCTTCGTAAAAGAGAAGACTCTGTCCTGAGATATTGTTTTTCGACATTTGACCTAGAAATTCCCAAGTGCAACTGATGACGAAATTCAGGTTTGAATGGAAGCTTCACAATGTAGCGACCATCAGAACCCCGACGTGTAGTCTTCATATAACTTTCCTCACAAATTTTATCAAAAATGGATAAAATTTTCCTTTTGGGTGTTTCCTCAAGTTCCCAAAATCTAAGAAGATTTCTATTAAGACAATCTTCCTCTGAAAATTCAACGCGAGTTGAAAATACCTGAACTGGAGGTTGTACAATTGAACCAGTAATAATCCAACGAAAAACTGTATTTTGGGCCAATTTTGATCCAAAAACATCTCTTGGAACTTCCCTTAAACAAATTTTAGGAAAAACCTCACCGCCAAGCAAAAGGTCAACAGGTCTACCGTCATAGAAATTGCAGTCTGCCAAACGAAGATTTGGTGAATTTTCCCTTATATCAGAAGGTACTTTAAACGATGAAAGACTCCCAGACAAATTAGTCAGAACAACGACTAAGGCCTCAAACGAAAAAGTTGAATCAATAGGTGAACCAACTTTCACCGAACAAAGTTTGCCGACCTTCGTAGAAAGTGTCGGAAGTTTCAACCGATTAACCAAACGTTCCGAAATAAAAGAACTTTCGGCGGCGGGATCAATTAATGCACGCGCTGGGTATGTAATACCCTGGTAAACAATATCAACCATAGCAGTCCCCAAAAACACATTCCTATTTAGAGCTGTATGAAATACCTGTCTATTCTGAGGAAATGCCGAACTGCTACCAGTAGAAGTGGACTGTATATTAGAATCAATTTGTGTGGGGTTGAGAAGACGAGGAGTCGTACCCGAACCGCCAGCTGTAATAGCAGAAGTATTTCCCCTATTGGAAATACCATCTGAAAGTGAATCACGATGTAATAAAGTGTGGTGACGTTTATTACATTTCGAGCAATTGTAATTGCTTTTACAATTTCTTGCCTCATGTCCCTTTGCAAGACAATTGACACAGCAGTGAAATTTTTTCACCGTAGCATATCTATCAGCCACTGATCAATTTTGAAAACGACGACAAGACCTGAGAAAATGAGCCTGATTCTTACACGAAACGCAAAACCCATTTCCAGAAGTGGTAGTATTTGTGAGGTGAACCTTAACCTTCTGTTCAGAAGGCTTTTTAGAAAAATCTGAATTCCTAAGATGACGAGCACATTCTAAAGTATCGATCCTTTCCGTTAAAAATTGATCTAAATCCGCCCAATTGAATAAGGCTTTTTTATCGCTCACGCTCTGTTCCCATAAATTAATCGTAGCCGCAGGTAATCGCTGAATACAAATGAAAACAATCATATGAGAGCTAAGTTCTGTAGTAGATTCAATATCTAAACCAGCCAGAGACGAAAGACAACCGATAATTCCACGTTGTAGTGATTTTAAACCATCACTCGTTTCCTTATCAAGAAAAGGAAGATCAAAAAGCTTTCCAAGCTGATCGTGAACCAACATGCGCAAATTCTCATATTTATCTCCTAATCGTTTCCAAGCGTCATCAAATCCTTTATTAGTATATGGGGCTTTAGAAACAATTTCCCTCGCATCACCACTTGTTTTCTCAATTAAGTAGCTTAATCTTAAAATCGGACTACGACGCGAACAATTTATGACGATAGCGGTAAAAAGATCTCTAAAGGTAGGCCAAGAAAGATAAGTTCCCTCAAAAATCGGAATAGTCGAAAGCGGAATATTCAAATTATGATGAAAATCATCCAGCTCATCAGCATCAGAAGCTCTAATGAAAATATCAAGAGACGATAAAGGTATCTTCACCAAATAATGGTATAAAATGACAAAAAAAATAATATTAAAATAATTTCCAATTCAAGTAACACACCCTATAAGTCGCGACCAAAACGGACAGTAGAGTACCAATCGAGATTGAACAAAAAATCAACAACAACAATGCAATACGTATGTAAGCCTCTGTTATTATTAAAAATACTGTAACTACCGCTTGTATAAAAAAATCAATGTTTATTTGGAATATAGCACAAAAAAGAATAGAAAAAAAAACACTGATATGTAAGTATGTAGATATAAATATGTAAAAAATATAAATGTGTTTTTTTAATATAACTACGATCAATAAATTATCACTTTTTTTTTTAACAACCCGACGGAATTATGTAAAAATTTAATATTTATAAATTTTCTTAACACTTTTACACCAACAAAATTTAATTAAAAGGGTATTATAATAAAATTACCGAAAATTTTGTAATATTAAAAAAAAATAATTTGTCTGTCCGTGTAAACAAACGCACCGGTGAGAAAAAAAGTAAATACGAAAATTAAATTACCTTATAAATATTACTCGCGAAGGGTTTTAACACGATTAAATTCACCATAAAATAATAAGAAAAAATGGTATTAAAATTTTTAATACTTTTTTATGCAAATTTAATAAAATATTTTTTATTTGCAATTTAATAAAATTATTTTATTTTTAATTTTCTTTATCTTCTTCTTTTATTCTCTTCTTTTTCACACTAGCACTTTTCTCTTTCTTAAAAAAAAATATAAAACAGTACGCACCTTTATTCGATGAAAACAAATTAAACAATTTTAATAAAAAGGCTGCTGCTGTTGTGTACCACAAAAAAAGATTGGGGCTCTGGAAGTATTAAAATCACTTCCACTTTTGTCCTTTTTACTTGGAATCCGGTTCGAAGGGCCAAATGATTGCCGTAAATGCAGGTTCCAATCCGTAAAAAAACAAGAATTTTAAACTTTTTAATTATAGAAAATATCTCTGTTTATTTGTAACAAAATAAAATCACCTTAACAAGGGTTTTTGCACGTAATGGCGCTAATAGTTAAACAATAACTAACTCTATATAAAAATCGAGTATAGAGAAAGGAGACCAACAATGCCTTAAGGTGCCGTTAACGGTTTACTCGCTAGAATCCGTGTAAATACTGCCACTAAAGTTGTAAATGAGGGGGGTAAAAACAGGGTTCTAAAGAATAATTAACCCTACCAAGGGTAAGAGGGTACCAAAGAGGTACCTTAAGTAAAATAACCAAAATAAAGGTTTACGTTTAAACTAAAGTATTCAAAAACCGAAAACCGGTTTCTTTTATTTTAAAAACCGATCGGTTTCGAATATTTTGTAAATTCGAAGAAAACCGAAAACCGGTCTTTTTTGTTCGGTTTACCGGTTTTTTTAATAACATCACCAACTGGGTTACTTGATCTCTTTTATTTTTTCCGAACACTTATAATCGTTTGTTTGGTTATGAAGATTTAGATGCAAGTCCGATAGATTCCGATGAAGACTTAACTTTGGATATTCCAAGTTCAAATAGTTTAATTTCTGATCTAAATAACACAATAAACAGTATTCAAAATCCTAAAAAAGAGACTGTACAAAATCATTCATCATTATATGATGATTTCATATATCTTGATAAATGCGACAACAGAACTAAAAAGTTGGACAAATTATATAATTGTCTTTAGACTATTTGTCCAACATCTACTATTACTGAAAGAGTATTTTCCACTTATAGCTTTATCAAAAGTAAACAAAAAATCGTCTTAAAACGAAACATTTAATTTGCATATTATTTCTAAAATATTATTTTAGAAGTGAAAAATAGATTTTCTTTTTACATATTTAAAATGTAATATTAAAAAAACTTTTTAATGCCAAAGGTTTCAAACGTTCAAATTACTAACGTACCTAATTTTACCCAATTTACAAACTTAATGATCTCTATTCATTTGATATGAATATAGTTTTATAATATTAATTTTTAAGATATTATATTAAAAAATATTGGTTTTAAGTAAATTTTTTGTTGAAATGAAATACAATAAAAAATTAAATTTATATATATTTTTTTTTCAAAGAATGTATTTTTTTATTTTTATTACTTTATACATTAAATTTCTTATTTTTTGTTTTTAATAAAAACAATTATCAAATTATGTAAGCTTTTTATTCAAATAAAAAAAACGAAAAAACGAAAAATTCGATTTTTCGAAGAAAACCGAAACCGGTTTTTTCAAAAGGCCGGTTTTTTGAATACTCTAGTTTAAACAAAAGGTATAAAAAAAGCAAAAAAAAAAACTATACAAACGTACAAGATTCTGATTAGATGAGCTGAGGTTTTGTAATAAGTGGTAATGTTAATCTGAAGATTTAAATGATATTTTAACTCGGTTTAGTGAAAAGTTTCATGAAAGTTGTGGCTAACCCCGTCAATACACTCATACTGTTTTACTACCACACTCACACTTATGCTAATTGCAACTCAGCTTGCAATGAAATATTCAAGCAAGTGAATTTTTGACAGTTGATGCAAGTAGAATGACAAAACGAAAAACAGAGTTGCCGGTTATTGAGTTTTATACTTATTTATTTGTTGCAATAGGAGTTAATATTATAGCGGATTTTGTGCATATATATAAGAAGGATAACGAGAAAGGATATAAAGTCGCCTTTTAAAGGTAAGTTTAAATAATAAATTTACGTTTTAATAAAAGAAATATAATAACATGATATATATCCCTACGTATCGCAGTGTTAAGTACTTGACAATACTGTAATTCCTTTAAGACAACAATTTGGATAGCACTTCTCTTGTTGACGACATTTTAAAAATGAACTTATCTCGACCACGTTTTCCTTCATAACTCAGGAACCAAATGAGTCTCCACCTTAAAATTGCCACAAATATAAAGAGTTATTAACATATACTTTTTCAGAATTTTAAAAAAATTGGATTTTGAGATATGTTTCTTTGAAGATTAAACTAAAAAAAATTACCTTTAACCTTTCGAAGGTAATGTTTTCACCTTTAAAATGGTAATAGAAAAATTTTAGGTTGTATAGTTCAGAAGTTATGGGCGACTTTGTATGGAACTTTTTTGATATTTTGACGTTTTTGCCAATTTACATGACGTCATATTTCAAAATGTGAAAGGGGGCCTGTTCGGAAATGCATCACTGCTCTGCATCTGATGCGCAGGGGTGATTAGTTTGCGATCCTGATGCGAATCAGCTGATGCTTAGTTTGTTGCGCAGTTTGTATACAATTTCGAACGCATGAGCATTAAAATGGAAAAGTTAATAATAAATTTGTTTTGTTAGTTGGATGAAAGTAAAAATGATTGTAAATTGAGCAATTTACAAATACAAACGATTTTTAAAGTACAAAAAAATAAATTTATTGTTGAAAAATATATGGACCTCCTCCATGTCAAATCCAACACTAATTAATAATTTGGCATCAGCCTCGATCCTAAAAAGTACAAAAACAAAAATAAATTAAAGAAAAACATAAAATAAATAGCAAATTGTGTACTTACTTTTGAATTGCATCAGCCATTTTGTGATGCGTGTTTGACATTTGTTTGCGGATCATCTGCTTTAGTGATGCTTTTTCGAACATCTGACATTTGCAGTGATGCCAACTTATGCTTTTGCGAACGCGATGCGCATCAAATGCAGCGCAGTAAAGCATTTCCGAACAGGCCCAGGGTTTAGGATCGATAGGTTAATGATTTGATGAACACTACCCATTTGCAATATTTGTGGTGAATTTCATTAAAATCGGGTATGACAAATCCGAAAATGTCAGTTTTCTGTGCGGTTTGACATGGAATGGCCCTTTTAACACATTATTTTCACCCTAATAAAAGAAATGGTGAAAAATAAGGTAGTTTTTAAAGGCTATAAAAATCAATAAGAGCTAACTTTGAAAAACCTCTGAGGGTTTTGATATATTAATGGTACACTTTCATTTTCCTTTGGACTTATTCGGGAAATATTTTTTTATTGCACAGTGTAATTAAAAAGCAGTAGTAATAATATGGATCTTCTAAAGTAATGGATCACACTGTAGCGCGTCCAATTTGACTGTATTGGGTGTATGAAACTTGCAGAGCGTAAAAGTTTATGTTCACTTTTTTTGTTTTAATTATTTAAATATTTATATTGTTCCAAAGAATAACGAAACATTTTCTTGCAATTACTAGTAATCAGTGTAGCAACTTCCATGTTTGCATATTTTTTTATAAATGTATATTTTGGCCTTAAGTGCATGCCATACTAGTGCAAAATGCAATTAATTGTAATACTCACATTTGTATTGCCAAAAGAACGAGTTGTTACTGTCAAGCGTTGAGGAGGTATGGCGTACAGGCGTTGGAAGGGGGCCGGCGCGGCGCCTTCGCGGCCGAATTTGAAGAACCGTTTGTTTATATGACCACCTTTTTCTTCCCAAGCGTTGTGCCCAATTTGTCGTGCCCATTATCAAGGATGGCACACATTCATATATTGTTAATTTTTAAAAAATCGATTCACATTTCCATTTGTTAACTGAACTTATTGTATTTTTGTTTATTTTTTTGTAATTAAAAGAAATCAAATACACTACAAAAATATTGCACAGACAATTATCAAAGGTGCAATAATGCCATATGGCTTTATTGCCTATGGCTTTATTACACGGCACCTATATATATCCAGAATCCGGCATTTTGGTTTTAAAAATATAGTCAGAGCACATTATTATTTTTTTGCAAGTTCAAACTTTGCCGCGAAATTCCCACTAATCCGCTAATTTGCCAGCAATGACCAATACGGCGTTTAATTTCTACAAGTGTTCTGAATATATTTCAGAAAAGACAGAACCGTCCGATTAGTGAGTCTCCCGTTGGCCTTAAAATAGTGAAAACGTCCGCAGGTACCTATAACAAATTGTATGATATTTCGCTTGATGGGGTGAGTTTTGATTGAGTTTGATGGTTTTGATTGTTTAATTTAGAATATATACAAAAAGAAAAAGGAACAAGAAATATCTTTTTGACAATTTCATTTAGTAATAAAATACACGAGAAAATTAAATAAATCACTTTTGTAATGATTCTTGCTGTCTTTCCAGTTCGATTGTGCAGGTATTGCAAAGATGCAGCAATGTTGAATGCTCAGCGCAACTGCTTTGTTGCAAGTAAAGCTCTGGTATTACGCCGGCGTTCGTACTCCACATGACATAACTGGCATGACCGCCGATTTTATCGAGGCGCAAAAGAAGGCGCAGCTCATGCTGTCGATCTTGCTACTACTTACAAGGATAAAAATATTTAGTTTTTCCGGTTTTGTATGTTTCAAAATTATTTTATTTTACCTTTACATTGAATGCTTTGAACCCTGGGATATCTTTTTATACATACGTCCATTGGTGGCTCGTTATTCCATATTAGGCAGTGCTAATTGTGTCGTGAGCAATCGCAAAAATGAACGTCGCATTTTGTTCATTATATGGTTACAAGAAATTTCCACAACTAGAAATTACTTCACGCGAATTTTGACAGCTGGAAAAATCTAGTGCCGTAATAAACTGGAAAAATCTAGAATACCTGACTACTCATATAAATACTGGTACTCGGTGACGCAGCAGTTCAGTTTATAAGAAAAACGCAGAGACTGAAGAACTAAAGTGTGGCTAACGTTTAGTCTATCTAAATCGTGTAAATAAAGTGTCCTATTAAAGTGTATTTCTGTAATTTTTATTGACGGTTATAAATAAATAGAGCTATAAATAACTTTAAACAGTGTTTATTATTTGCAATATAGAAAGATATCGATTTATTTAAAAGGTAAATAAATCAACGATTTTATAAAGGGTAAAATCGTAACAATTGGTGTCAGAAGTGGGATTGCAAAATAATAAGCAGTTATGAAATTAAAGGAGCAGCTCAAAAAGGAATTGAGCATATTGGAGCTACCGACAGCAGGAAATAAGACAGAGTTACAAAAGAGGTTGATAGAGGAATTCGAGCGGCGTAACATTGACATTGCGACGTACGAATTTGATGAAAAAGATGCAATGGAGGTTAGTACCCTTAAAACAAAAGGTAATAGGGAGTTAAGCACAATGTTGGCTGCTATGATGCAAAAGATGGAAGACAACAACGTGAAATTGTTAGAAGCTTCTAGAGCTGACAACGAGAAACTTTTGACCAAGATGGAGACGAACGAGAAATTGCTTATAAAGATGGAAGAAAAGTTTCAAGAAACATCTAGAGAAATTTCCGAAGTTTCAAAAAGAGTGACCGACTTAGAGAATGACGTCGAGAAAAAACTGCAAGATCTGGAAAGCAAAATAAATAATTCTCAATGTCAAGAGGGGCCAGTACAAATTATTCAGGAAAGTTATGGTAGAGCAAAGGCCCCCACTTTTGACGGCAGCGTACCATTTAATGTTTTCAAGTTCCAGTTCGAGACAGTTGCCGCCAGAAATATGTGGAACATCGAAGAAAAATCTATAGAGTTGATTCTGGCCTTAAAAGGAAACGCTGCAGAATATCTAAAAAGTGTGCCAATCACCTGCAGAAATAATTATGACAACATAATGTTGGCACTGCAGCGAAAGTATGGTGGCGAACACAAAAAGGAAATTTACGGAATGGAACTTAGAGGTAGACTTCAGAAAGCAAATGAGTCGTTGCAAGATTTTGCAACAGAAATTGAATTGAATAGGCAGCAATAAAATTCTTGCCAAAAAGGATAGACGTGTTATTTATTCGGTCCGTGAATTTATTAAAATATCGGCTTATTAGTGTTTAAAAAAATATATAAAAAAAAACAACAGAGCTTGGACGCTTAAAAATAATATATTTATTACAAAAAACAAATAAACCGTGTTCAATTTAAAATTTAAATAAAAAAAAAAACATTTATAAAATACCCTTAACAAACAGGGATTTGTCTTGTTTGTTTTGATTATTTTTTTTTTCTTTTCTTATAAAGAAAAGAGCATATGAGCTCTATAATTCAAGAGGAGAGAAGGCTCAGTGCAAATGGCAGAAATGCCTACGTTTTTTTAAAGGGAGATAACATCAATGTTAATAAAAACATTCGTGAACCCAATTACAACAAAAATTATTTAACCGCAAAAACAATTGAGAGATCCCGTTCATGTTCTCCTTTACTCTCATGTGAAAAAATTAAAACCAATAACACAAAAGAACATGAAAATATAAAAGTACCAACAAATACAGTGCCTAGTTTAACAACAACACACAAAACGCTGTCTGCTTTGACTTCACCAAAACCTACAGCTACAATATCAACAAATAGTGAGACTATTAAAACACCAACAACATCTTCTGCTACGTTAAACAGTGATATCAATATTATGGCTCAACCTAATAACTTAAAACAGCCCCAAAGTATGCTTCACTTTCCGTCAGTAAGTAGTTTAAATATTAACCCCTCAACTGGCGCAACACCCAATGTTGACCTGCCAGTCATCAATACCGCCAAACCATTGGTACAGACTGGATTAGACAGGTATGTTAAAATAGTGAAGAGGAAAAGAAGCCCAAAATCGGCTAAAACAGCTCCCTATCCTAAGCTTAGTAGAGGTGAAATAAATGTCACTAAATCCCAAAACCGTTTTGCCATACTGGAAAGCGAAGATAATGATGCCCCGGTGATACCTAAACCACAAAGACCTCCCCCTATCTATCTAAGAGAGCAAAATTCAAATGAATTTGTTAAAACCCTAGTCAGCCTTATTGGGGAAAACTCTTTTTATATTGTGCCAATAAAAAATGGCAAAATTGTTGAAACTAAGATTCAAGTTCAATGTGAATCCAATTTCAGAAAATTAGTATCATTTCTTGAATCCAGAAAAAAAAAATTTTATACTTACCAGTTCAGATAGTGATTAAGGGTATTGAATCATACAATGACCCACTTGAAGTAAAGAAGGCACTCGAAATCAACGGCTTTAAAGTTAAGTCCGTTGTTAATATTAGAAACCGGGATAAGCTCCTCCAACCCCAGTTCCGAGTTGAATTAGAGCCTGGCGATATCAAGTTGAAGAAAAATGAAACACACCCTATTTATCAACTTAGGTACTTGCTACACTATAGAGTTACAGTTGAAGCACCACATAAGCGACGAGGACCTGCTCAGTGTACGAACTGCCAGGAGTATGGTCACACTAGGTCTTATTGTAGACTACATGCAGTTTGCGTAGTTTGCGGTGAGCTGCATAGCACAGTTGACTGCACCAAACCAAAGACAGTAAATACTGAAAAGAAATGTAGCAATTGCTTCATACTCTGAAGTTCTAAGACGACAACCACAGCCCCCAAAAACTCCACATGCCGCACAAGTCAATCCAAATGCTCCACTTTCTCAATCTGAACCCCAGATACAAAATTTCACCAGACTTGAAGCATCCATTGAATCCCTGGTTCAAACTGTTACTAACTTTACAAACTCAATAAGTAATATGATGCAAGAGATGATGAGAAATCAGTCTATTTTGATGCAAGCTTTGTTAACTAAACCATGAACAGTTTGAAAATATGTTACTGGAATGCTAACGGCATATGCCAACATAAAGAAGAGCTCGAGTATTTTCACAGAAATCAGCAAATTGACGTAATGCTTATTTCTGAGACCCATTTAACCCTGAGAAGTTCATTTTCAATTCGCGGGTACACAATGTATGATACTAAGGACCCAAGAGGCAGGTCATGTGGAGGATCAGCTATTCTCATTAAATCTAGATTAAAACATTTTCTTATGTGTGATCTTTGCGAAAATTATCTTCAAGCCACTACTATATGTTTTGAAGAATTCGATAAGGACTTAGTGATTTCGTCAATTTATTCTCCCCCCAGATTCTCCATAACGGAGGATCAGTACACAGGCTTTTTCGAATCATTAGGACCGCGTTTTCTGGCAGCTGGAGACTATAATGCCAAGCATACATTCTGGGGGTCACGGCTTGTTACCCCTAAGGGCCGTGTTTTGTTTAATACAATTTCTAAGCTGGGTATGGATGTGATCTCTAGTGGAGAACCCACGTACTGGCCAACGGATCGTCGAAAAATACCCGATCTGATAGACTTTGGAATAACAATGTCTATTGCGAGAGAATTGGTCCATGTAGAACCATTATTGGATCTCTCATCTGAGATGAGAGAGGTCGAAAAGGCTATTTTTGAACTAAACCCAAAAAAAGCTCCTGGTATCGATGGAATCGGTAACAGGATGCTCTTGGAGTTACCCCGTATAGCATTAAAGATAATTCTCTTTATTTTTAATGCTATTATACGCCTTGAATACTATCCCCCAGAATGGAAAGTTTCATTCGTTAAAATGATACCCAAGCCAGGCAAAGATCACACAAAAGTGGAATCATATAGGCCTATAAGTCTATTATCCAATTTGTCAAAGCTGTTCGAGAAGATCCTAATGGAAAAGATAACTGTTTATGTGGAACAAAACAACTGTATTCCATCACACCAATTTGGCTTCAGGAGAAAACACAGCACCATTGAGCAAGCCCACAGGCTAGTTACTGTTGTCAGAAAACGTTCGACGAGAAAAAATACTGCTCTGCCCTTTTTATCGATGTTTCACAGGCTTTCGATAAGGTTTGGCATGAAGGTCTACTGTTTAAAATAAAACTTTTGTTACCAACAAATACTCACAAGCTACTCAAAAGCTATATAACAAATCGAAAAATCACTCTTGCTGAAAAAAGTTTCGTCAGCTCTCCTCAAGATATACAAGCCGGAGTTCCACAAGGTAGCATTTTGGGTCCTCTGTTATATATCATTTATACTTCAGACATGCCATTAGATATTAATACCCACACATCGACTTTCGCTGACGATACTGCAATCTTAAGCGTCCACGATGACTCAAAAATAGCGTCTAGAATGTTACAGACTCACATTTCACAATTGGAAGCTTGGTTGGATAAGTGGAAAATTAAGGTGAATGAACAGAAATGTATCCACATTACTTTCACACTGAGAAAAAAAACGTGTCCACCCATTAAAATTAATAATCTGAATATACCCCAACACACATGTGTGAAATATCTCGGTATTCACCTTGACCGTCGACTCACGTGGAAAAATCATATAGATGCGAAAATAACTCAGATGAGGCTAAAAACTGCTCAACTCGCTTGGCTTACTGGCAAAAACTCTAAACTAGGCCTGGACTGCAAATTACTTATTTACAATTCGATCATGAAACCCATATGGTGCTACGGAATTTAGCTCTGGGGTACTGCCTCTGCGTCCAATATAGGGAAAATTCAGAGAATGCAAAATAAATTCTTGAGGACGATCACGAACGCACCCTGGTATGTTAGGAATTACAACATACATAAAGACCTGAATGTACCCCTGGTCAAAGATGAAATTATTAGACACTATCAACGCTATTTGACAAAACTGGAAACACACCCCAACATACTAGCCCGTAACTTAATTAATAATCACGGCCACCAGCGTCTTAGGAGGAGGGACACTGCGGATCTGGTCCGCTAATAATAAGGGAAATAATGGTCCCAGTTGAACCACATAACATCAGTCTGGCACTGACTGGACTTAACAATTAATATTTAGTTTTAAGATTTGGATAATTATTGTTAGTTCACAGTTTTTAAAAGTGAAGATTCAATAAATAATATGAAATATGGAAAAAAAAAAAGAAATTGAACGGTTGGTGCAGCTGACTTATCCAGGTAAAAATCATCCATTCTTAGATCAGTCCAAAATTGAAACATTTGTGAATGGAATTCGGGATTCTGATGTAAGACATGCGGTGTGTGCTACGCAGAAATCGACTTTTGCTGAGACTGTCTCATTCGCGCTGGCCCAAGAGACTGCGAAGGTGATTTCCAAGCCACAAATATTTAAGGTGCGTAACATCGAAGTGACTGCTGAAAAAGAGGCAGATATGAGCACGAAGTTAACAGAGGCAGTTAAGGAGGCAGTTATGAAGGCATTAGGTGAAATCCGAGGCAAACTGAAGGACAAATGCTAAAACTGCGGTAAAATGGGACACTTTCAGCGAAACTGCAAAGCACCAAGGAAGAGCCTTCGGACCGATCGGCAACCACCTAAAGAGTCACCGTTAAACTAAAAAGAGCTTGCACTACGGGGCATGAGCAAGCTCCCACAACCGATGGCCCCACAATCTCCATATCAATAGCACAGCAGGGGAAAAGCAATCTTACTGCTTATGGGTGCATCAACGAAAGCACATTCTTACGATAGACACAGGAGCATCACAGTCCATCATCAAGCCCGATATAATTAGAAAGCCAGTTGAACCATTGCACGGGGTAAGTTTGTGAACAGCTACTGGAGAGCAGGCGTCTGTCTATGTTAAGGTTAATGTGAAACTAACAATTGCCAACATAAGCGTCAGTCACGTATTTATTGTTGCCGATATTGTGGATGAAGTTATTATTGGTGCAGATTTTATGATTTGTCACGGCATTAACCTGCATATGGGGCAAAAAGTTATGATTTGGCAGAATGTTGAAATACCCCTTTGTGTTGTATATGAACGCGAGGATCAGGTAAGAAAGCTAGTTACCATCAGTCAAAAACTACTAGCACGGGCAGAAACTTTAGGATGGTTGCGCATGGAGGGAGATTGTGAGGACAGCAGCTTGTGGGTGGTAGAACCATCGGAAATAAAAAGTGACCTGATAACAGCGAAAACCCTAGTGAAAACCAGCATAACTGGCGCCGCCTGATAGAAATAAAGCCAAACAATTAATCAGAAAATACGGCTCTGTCTTCGCCATGAGAAACCAAAGTCAAGGAAGAACGGCGATTGTAAAACACCGAATAAATACTGGTGAAGCAAGGCCAATAAAGCAGGCGCCCAGTAGTATTCCTCTAGCAAAACGAAATGAAGTAAAGCAGTTAGTCAACGAAATGAAGCGTAGTGGAGTAATCGAACCATTTTCTACCCCATGGAGCTCGCCTATTGTTTTAGTTAAGAAAAAATATGGCAGCACCCGATTCTGTGTTGATTACAGAAAACTAAACGATATCACCAAGAAGGACCGGCAATTGACGACACTCTAGACACGCTAGCAGGAACCAAATGGTTCTCCACATTATACTTGCAAAGTGGTTATTGGCAAGTAGGAATTTGTGATTTGTGCAATGCTCCAGCAACATTCGAGCGTTTAGTGGAAAATGTGCTGAAAGGACTCCACTGGAAAACTTGCCTAGTGTATCCTGACGACAATTGTCATGGGAAGAACTTTCGATGAACACCTGAAGAACTTAGCAGAAGTCTTAAGGCTTAGTGTAAAGAAATGAACACTGTTTCAGAGGGAAGTCAAGTATTTGGGGCATCGCGTAACTGCAGAGGGTATATCAACCGATGAAGATAAGATTCGGGCTGTTAAAGATTGGCCTCATCCGAAAAATCTGCACGAGTTGCGCAGCTTTCTAGGTCTCTGCACATACTACCGACGATTTGTACCAAATTTTGTCGGTGTGGCTGCGAGTTTAAATGAGCTGACTAAGAAGGCGCGACCATTTGATTGGGGTGAAGCTCAAGAACAAGCATTCCTAAGGCTCAAGGAGTTAATATGTACGGCACCGATTCTTGGATATCCTGTGGCCGGAGAAAAATTTGTGCTGGATAGCGATGCAAGCGGATACGGAATAGAAGGTGTGCTTTCGCAGGTTATCAATGGAACCGAAAAAGTCATAGGCTATTACAGTCGAGTACTTTCGAAGCCTGAAAGAAACTACTTCGTAACGCGACGGGAACTCTTGGCGGCGGTAGAATGTGTAAAGCACTACCACAAGTATCTGTATGGTCAGCACTTTCAACTAAGAACCGACCATTCTGCACTCAGGTGGCTGCTGCAATTTAAACAACCAGAAGGGCAGCTGGCTCGTTGGATTGAACGACTTCAAAGCTATGATTTCAGCATCGAGCACAGGAAAGGCATAAAGCATTGCAATGCGGACGCCCTTCCAAGACGCCCCTGCAATTTGAGTGCAAACATTGTTTGAGGGCTGAGTCAAGTGAAGCATGGTCGGCGGCGCAACAGAATGACCCCATACTGTCAAAAATTATGTCGGCCAAAGCAGAGGACAGGAGGCCTAACGGTGAACAAATATCAGCTGAAAGTGTAATGGGCCCAGTGGAACGGTCTACAGGTAATTAATCATTGCTTATACCGTATATGGGAAAGTGCGGACGACAAAACTGAGACAAAGCTAATTGTGGTGCCGTCAAGCAATATAGACGAAGTATTAAAAGACTTCCATGACGGTCCCAGTGGTGGTCACCTCGGTGTCACGAAAACCCTAGAGAAGTTAAAACAACGATTCTACTGGGTCGGCTGCCAGCAAGCTGTAAGCGACTGGATAGCAATTTGCGCGCAAATACAACTCGGGTGCCCCATTTGAGCGAATAGCAACGGATGTAGCAGGCCTTTCCCTGTCAGTGATTCCGGAAACCGTTACGTTCTTGTGGTGATCGACTATTTCAGTAAATGGCCTGAGGTATATGCTATACCGAACCAGGAAGCCAGAACGATAATAAGCGCATTTGTGAACAACTGGGTGTGCCGCTACGGTGTTCCATTAGAATTACACTCTGACCACGGAAGGAATTTTGAATCTGCTATCTTCAAGGAAATGTGTGAGTTGTATGGAATAAGAAAGACAAGAACCACTCCTCTGCATCCACAATCTGATGGTATGGTCGAAAGATTCAATCGCACTTTAGAGGAATACTAAAGAAAAGTGGTCAGTACTCATCAGAAGGACTGGGACGAACACATCTCCAAATTTCTGCTGGCATATAGATCGGCTGTTCACGATTCCACCTCGCGGACGCCTGTAAAAGTTATTTTCGGAACGGAACTTAAATTGCCTGGCGATTTAGAATTTGGTGTTAAGCCCGCCGCTGTAGATAAAGACAACGATAACGCTTCCCAGGAACAAGAAGACTTTAACGAGCTTCATGAGTCTGTTCGCAATCGAATTAAAATAGTCAGCGATAAGATGAAGGCAAGGTACGATAAGGCAGCAAATTCTGAAGGATTTAATGAGGGTCAGCTGGTTCTGCTATTTAACCCGCAACGGAAAAAAGGACTATCTCCCAAATTACAAACGCATTGGGACGGCCCCTATAGAATAATTAAAAGGTTTAATGATGTGGAATACAGAACGACTAGCCAACTATGAAAAAGGAATAGCTATGTCTGTTCGGGACAAACAGGCTTAAGTGGGCGGCAGTGTTACAAGTAATGTCCACAACTAGAAATTTCTTCACGCGAATTTTGACAGCTGGAAAAATCTAGTGTCGTAATAAACTAGAAAGAACTAGAATACCTGACTACTCATATAAATACTGGTACTCGTTGACGCAGCAGTTCAGTTTATAAGTAATACGCAGAGAGTGAAGAACTAAAGTGTGGCTAACGTTTAGTCTATCTAAATCGTGTAAATAAAGTGTGCTATTAAAGTGTATTTCTGTAATTTTTAGTGGCGGTTATAAATAAATAGAGCTATAAATATGTTCAAACAGTGTTTATTATTTGCAATATAGAAAGAACACGATTTATTTAAAAGGTAAATAAATCAACGATTTTATAAAGGGTAAAATCGTAACAATATATAATAAATGCAGCAATATCTACCGTATTGCAGAATATTGCAAGTGGCCAGCGGTTTGTTGATCGTTTGCAAGAATATGTGCCAAGCATTTGGTCCATTGGACTTTAATTTTTCAGTTATGTCTACATCGCAAGTGTAGTGCATTCTAGATAGCAAAATTACCGTTTTATTCTTCTTCGGAACATATGAGCACACTGATACATCGCCTTCGTAGAAGCCAAAAAATAAGCTAGCTCGAAACTTTTTTTTCTCAAGTTGGTATAACTGTCCTGAGAACACATGCAAAGTTGCAAGTCATTCTGTCAATTCTTTCTTTGTTTACAAGCCATTTGAAGTTGACGTGTCATTGATTTTTTTTTAATATGGAAAAAATTTAATATCGTGCAGTCATTAGATTCTTTATTTTGAAGGGTTTAAAAGCAAAGGAAATTTATGAACAATTGTAAGAAGTATATAAGGAGTCCTCACCTTCAAAACGCACCGTTGAATTTTGGGCTGGTGAATTTAAACGTGGTCGTACCAGCCTTAATGACGATCCTCGCGAAGGACGACCAAAAACTGCAACCACAGCAGAAATCATTGAACAGGTACATAATATGGTTAGTGAAGATCCAAGTTTGACTAAGCGTGAAATTCCTAATGCTATAGGCATCTGAGACGAACGAGTACTCCATATTTTACATGAATAATTACGTATGAAACAACTGTTTGGCAAGTTAGTGCCGCACACATTAACATTTCAACAAAAACTGGATCGAAAACAAATTTCTCAGCGTAATTTGGAGCGTTTTAAGCCGAATAAAACCGACTTCTTGCGTCGTTTTATAACTATGGATGAGACTTGGATCTACCACCATAATCCTAAATAGAAACAAGAACGTTTACAGTGGACTGAAGCTGGTTGTTCAGCTCCAAAGCAGGTGAAGTCACAACGATCAGCAAAGAAGGTTATGGCATCAGTTTTTTGGGATGCAAAAGGAATTTTGTTAATTGATATTATTGCAGCCTTTTGGATCAGCTGCATGAAAAAATTCGTGAGAAAAGACCTGGTTTAAAGAAGAAAAAAATCATTTTTCATCAAGACATTGCACCTGCTCACAAAAGTGTTTTGACGATGGCTTAATTCAAAGAATTAAAGTACGAATTGCTTGAACATCCACCGTATTCGCCAGATTTGGCTTCCAGTGACTACTATCTCTTCAGAAATCTCAAACAATTCCTTCGTGGAAGCATTTTTCGTCGAATGAAGAGTCCATAGCAGCCGTAGACGGTTATTTTGCAGAGCTTCCGGAAAACCATTATAAGAATGGGATAAAATTATTGGAAGATCATTGTAACAAGTGAATTAAGCTTCTAGGAGATTATATTGAGTAAAAAAATATATTTCGTAACAAAAATAGTATTCTTTCATTTCGAGCGCAGGAACTTTTCAACCAACCTGTATTTACATATTGGTTTAGAATATTATTTAATGCAACAAAAAGTTTGTGTATTTAATTTTGTACGCCTCTGATTAATTTATTATGAATGGTACCTAACGGTTATATTACGATGTTAAAACATACCAACAAAAGGAGAATATCAGAATCATACGATTTACTACCTGCTAGCTACTGCATATTAATAAATTGTTTTTTGTACAAATTGTTGTCAACAAAGGAATTAACAGTATTATTCTCTCTACTTTATATATTATATACTAACTCAAGCATTGCTAATTCAAACCTTTCTTATTTGATAATGTAAATTAATTATTCAGTATTGGTTTGTGCATCGCAAGATAAAGTAAATAAAGTTAACATTGATTTATGTCTTATAACTTTAAAGTACAGTCCACTAAGTGTTTTTATTTAACCTATCTAAATTGTGTTGGATTATAATTAACTTATAAGTCCAGTTATTATACAACACATATCTTTCCAATAATTGACACAACATTCTCTCCTTGATTTATCCCACGCTCTAGATCAGGCAACTTCCCAGATTAAATCATTTCTTTGAGTGGATAAAATCGCACAGCCAATATACATTTATTCCGTACTTGATTGGCTTAGACTGCTACTCAAGGCTGCACTGGCGACAACTGAGGAAAATACTAGAGGGTGCACAATAGATCTACTTGGTCGCGGTGCTGGAGATACAGACTACTCAACCCAACTCCATCGTAAATCGTTCTGTGTAAACCAGCATCTATTGGGAATAATTGCTCGTCCACGGCCAGCAAATCATGCGGGATGTAAGCTGCCGCCAAATTGGCTTGCAACATTTGCCAAACATCGTCAATAGTAGCAGTCTTACTGTTGATTAATCGCTTCTGTGGCGTATTTGGGTTATCAAAGCGAATGAATTTTTTGGTAAGCATTAATCGAACGTATGATAATGCGGCTTTGTATATTGGAGCATGGGTTGGGTCCCACAGTTCGTTAGCAGCCTCATTATTCAATTTAGACAGTTGTTACTTTTCGATTGGTTTCCCGTATCTTCGACGATGAGCGTGCGGAATATGGTGTAGGGATCTTATGTGTCTTTTACTGGCCCTCGTTTCCTTTTTGTATATTCGGAATAAGGATATTCGGTAGTGGAACTTTACTCCATTTCGTGCAACTTTTAGATGTAAAATAACTAAAGTTTCGGTAGTGGCAGGAGCAGTTTTTAATTCATCTTCGTCGTCTTCATCTAGATCCTCATTGATTTCCACATGCGGTTCATCAACGTCAAGGTTTGACTGATATGTTAGGTCGTCATTATCTTCAACCTCGACATCAAATGCAACATCATCATTTTCACAAACCGTGTTCAATTTAAAATTTAAATAAAAAAAAACATTTATAAAATACCCTTAACAAACAGGGATTTGTCTTGTTTGTTTTGATTATTTTTTTTTTCTTTTCTTATAAAGAAAAGAGCATATGAGCTCTATAATTCAAGAGGAAAGAAGGCTCAGTGCAAATGGCAGAAATGCCTACGTTTTTTTAAAGGGAGATAACATCAATGTTAATAAAAACATTCGTGATCCCAATTACAACAAAAATTATTTAACCGCAAAAACAATTGAGAGATCCCGTTCATGTTCTCCTTTACTCTCATGTGAAAAAATTAAAACCAATAACACAAAAGAACATGAAAATATAAAAGTACCAACAAATACAGTGCCTAGTTTAACAACAACACACAAAACGCTGTCTGCTTTGACTTCACCAAAACCTACAGCTACAATATCAACAAATAGTGAGACTATTAAAACACCAACAACATCTTCTGCTACGTTAAACAGTGATATCAATATTATGGCTCAACCTAATAACTTAAAACAGCCCCAAAGTATGCTTCACTTTCCGTCAGTAAGTAGTTTAAATATTAACCACTCAACTGGCGCAACACCCAATGTTGACCTGCCAGTCATCAATACCGCCAAACCATTGGTACAGACTGGATTAGACAGGTATGTTAAAATAGTGAAGAGGAAAAGAAGCCCAAAATCGGCTAAAACAGCTCCCTATCCTAAGCTTAGTAGAGGTGAAATAAATGTCACTAAATCCCAAAACCGTTTTGCCATACTGGAAAGCGAAGATAATGATGCCCCGGTGATACCTAAACCACAAAGACCTCCCCCTATCTATCTAAGAGAGCAAAATTCAAATGAATTTGTTAAAACCCTAGTCAGCCTTATTGGGGAAAACTCTTTTTATATTGTGCCAATAAAAAATGGCAAAATTGTTGAAACTAAGATTCAAGTTCAATGTGAATCCAATTTCAGAAAATTAGTATCATTTCTTGAATCCAGAAAAAAAAATTTTTATACTTACCAGTTGAAGAGCAGCAAAGGTCTTCAGATAGTGATTAAGGGTATTGAATCATACAATGACCCACTTGAAGTAAAGAAGGCACTCGAAATCAACGGCTTTAAAGTTAAGTCCGTTGTTAATATTAGAAACCGGGATAAGCTCCCCCAACCCCAGTTCCGAGTTGAATTAGAGCCTGGCGATATCAAGTTGAAGAAAAATGAAACACACCCTATTTATCAACTTAGGTACTTGCTACACTATAGAGTTACAGTTGAAGCATCACATAAGCGACGAGGACCTGCTCAGTGTACGAACTGCCAGGAGTATGGTCACACTAGGTCTTATTGTAGACTACATGCAGTTTGCGTAGTTTGCGGTGAGCTGCATAGCACAGTTGACTGCACCAAGCCAAAGACAGTAAATACTGAAAAGAAATGTAGCAATTGCTTCATACTCTGAAGTTCTAAGACGACAACCACAGCCCCCAAAAACTCCACAAGCCGCACAAGTCAATCCAAATGTTCCACTTTCTCAATCTGAACCCCAGATACAAAATTTCACCAGACTTGAAGCATCCATTGAATCCCTGGTTCAAACTGTTACTAACTTTACAAACTCAATGAGTAATATGATGCAAGAGATGATGAGAAATCAGTCTATTTTGATGCAAGCTTTGTTAACTAAACCATGAACAGTTTGAAAATATGTTACTGGAATGCTAACGGCATATGCCAACATAAAGAAGAGCTCGAGTATTTTCACAGAAATCAGCAAATTGACGTAATGCTTATTTCTGAGACCCATTTAACCCTGAGAAGTTCATTTTCAATTCGCGGGTACACAATGTGTGATACTAAGGACCCAAGAGGCAGGTCATGTGGAGGATCAGCTATTCTCATTAAATCTAGATTAAAACATTTTCTTATGTGTGATCTTTGCGAAAATTATCTTCAAGCCACTACTATATGTTTTGAAGAATTCGATAAGGACTTAGTGATTTCGTCAATTTATTCTCCCCCCAGATTCTCCATAACGGAGGATCAGTACACAGGCTTTTTCGAATCATTAGGACCGCGTTTTCTGGCAGCTGGAGACTATAATGCCAAGCATACATTCTGGGGGTCACGGCTTGTTACCCCTAAGGGCCGTGTTTTGTTTAATACAATTTCTAAGCTGGGTATGGATGTGATCTCTAGTGGAGAACCCACGTACTGGCCAACGGATCGTCGAAAAATACCCGATCTGATAGACTTTGGAATAACAATGTCTATTGCGAGAGAATTGGTCCATGTAGAACCATTATTGGATCTCTCATCTGAGATGAGAGAGGTCGAAAAGGCTATTTTTGAACTAAACCCAAAAAAAGCTCCTGGTATCGATGGAATCGGTAACAGGATGCTCTTGGAGTTACCCCGTATAGCATTAAAGATAATTCTCTTTATTTTTAATGCTATTATACGCCTTGAATACTATCCCCCAGAATGGAAAGTTTCATTCGTTAAAATGATACCCAAGCCAGGCAAAGATCACACAAAAGTGGAATCATATAGGCCTATAAGTCTATTATCCAATTTGTCAAAGCTGTTCGAGAAGATCCTAATGGAAAAGATAACTGTTTATGTGGAACAAAACAACTGTATTCCATCACACCAATTTGGCTTCAGGAGAAAACACAGCACCATTGAGCAAGCCCACAGGCTAGTTACTGTTGTCAGAAAACGTTCGACGAGAAAAAATACTGATCTGCCCTTTTTATCGATGTTTCACAGGCTTTCGATAAGGTTTGGCATGAAGGTCTACTGTTTAAAATAAAACTTTTGTTACCAACAAATACTCACAAGCTACTCAAAAGCTATATAACAAATCGAAAAATCACTCTTGCTGAAAAAAGTTTCGTCAGCTCTCCTCAAGATATACAAGCCGGAGTTCCACAAGGTAGCATTTTGGGTCCTCTGTTATATATCATTTATACTTCAGTCATGCCATTAGATATTAATACCCACACATCGACTTTCGCTGACGATACTGCAATCTTAAGCGTCCACGATGACTCAAAAATAGCGTCTAGAATGTTACAGACTCACATTTCACAATTGGAAGCTTGGTTGGATAAGTGGAAAATTAAGGTGAATGAACAGAAATGTATCCACATTACTTTCACACTGAGAAAAAAAACGTGTCCACCCATTAAAATTAATAATCTGAATATACCCCAACACACATGTGTGAAATATCTCGGTATTCACCTTGACCGTCGACTCACGTGGAAAAATCATATAGATGCGAAAATAACTCAGATGAGGCTAAAAACTGCTCAACTCGCTTGGCTTACTGGCAAAAACTCTAAACTAGGCCTGGACTGCAAATTACTTATTTACAATTCGATCATGAAACCCATATGGTGCTACGGAATTTAGCTCTGGGGTACTGCCTCTGCGTCCAATATAGGGAAAATTCAGAGAATGCAAAATAAATTCTTGAGGACGATCACGAACGCACCCTGGTATGTTAGGAATTACAACATACATAAAGACCTGAATGTACCCCTGGTCAAAGATGAAATTATTAGACACTATCAACGCTATTTGACAAAACTGGAAACACACCCCAACATACTAGCCCGTAACTTAATTAATAATCACGGCCACCAGCGTCTTAGGAGGAGGGACACTGCGGATCTGGTCCGCTAATAATAAGGGAAATAATGGTCCCAGTTGAACCACATAACATCAGTCTGGTACTGGCTGGACTTAACAATTAATATTTAGTTTTAAGATTTGGATAATTATTGTTAGTTCACAGTTTTTAAAAGTGAAGATTCAATAAATAATATGAAATATGGAAAAAAAAAAAAGAAATTGAACGGTTGGTGCAGCTGACTTATCCAGGTAAAAATCATCCATTCTTAGATCAGTCCAAAATTGAAACATTTGTGAATGGAATTCGGGATTCTGATGTAAGACATGCGGTGTGTGCTACGCAGAAATCGACTTTTGCTGAAACTGTCTCATTCGCGCTGGCCCAAGAGACTGCGAAGGTGATTTCCAAGCCACAAATATTTAAGGTGCGTAACATCGAAGTGACTGCTGAAAAAGAGGCAGATATGAGCACGAAGTTAACAGAGGCAGTTAAGAAGGCAGTTATGAAGGCATTAGATGAAATCCGAGGCAAACTGAAGGACAAATGCTAAAACTGCGGTAAAATGGGACACTTTCAGCGAAACTGCAAAGCACCAAGGAAGAGCCTTCGGACCGATCGGCAACCACCTAAAGAGTCACCGTTAAACTAAAAAGAGCTTGCACTACGGGGCATGAGCAAGCTCCCACAACCGATGGCCCCACAATCTCCATATCAATAGCACAGCAGGGGAAAAGCAATCTTACTGCTTATGGGTGCATCAACGAAAGCACATTCTTACGATAGACACAGGAGCATCACAGTCCATCATCAAGCCCGATATAATTAGAAAGCCAGTTGAACCATTGCACGGGGTAAGTTTGTGAACAGCTACTGGAGAGCAGGCGTCTGTCTATGTTAAGGTTAATGTGAAACTAACAATTGCCAACATAAGCGTCAGTCACGTATTTATTGTTGCCGATATTGTGGATGAAGTTATTATTGGTGCAGATTTTATGATTTGTCACGGCATTAACCTGCATATGGGGCAAAAAGTTATGATTTGGCAGAATGTTGAAATACCCCTTTGTGTTGTATATGAACGCGAGGATCAGGTAAGAAAGCTAGTTACCATCAGTCAAAAACTACTAGCACGGGCAGAAACTTTAGGATGGTTGCGCATGGAGGGAGATTGTGAGGACAGCAGCTTGTGGGTGGTAGAACCATCGGAAATAAAAAGTGACCTGATAACAGCGAAAACCCTCGTGAAAACCAGCATAACTGGCGCCGCCTGATAGAAATAAAGCCAAACAATTAATCAGAAAATACGGCTCTGTCTTCGCCATGAGAAACCAAAGTCAAGGAAGAACGGCGATTGTAAAACACCGAATAAATACTGGTGAAGCAAGGCCAATAAAGCAGGCGCCCAGTAGTATTCCTCTAGCAAAACGAAATGAAGTAAAGCAGTTAGTCAACGAAATGAAGCGTAGTGGAGTAATCGAACCATTTTCTACCCCATGGAGCTCGCCTATTGTTTTAGTTAAGAAAAAATATGGCAGCACCCGATTCTGTGTTGATTACAGAAAACTAAACGATATCACCAAGAAGGACCGGCAATTGACGACACTCTAGACACGCTAGCAGGAACCAAATGGTTCTCCACATTATACTTGCAAAGTGGTTATTGGCAAGTAGGAATTTGTGATTTGTGCAATGCTCCAGCAACATTCGAGCGTTTAGTGGAAAATGTGCTGAAAGGACTCCACTGGAAAACTTGCCTAGTGTATCCTGACGACAATTGTCATGGGAAGAACTTTCGATGAACACCTGAAGAACTTAGCAGAAGTCTTAAGGCTTAGTGTAAAGAAATGAACACTGTTTCAGAGGGAAGTCAAGTATTTGGGGCATCGCGTAACTGCAGAGGGTATATCAACCGATGAAGATAAGATTCGGGCTGTTAAAGATTGGCCTCATCCGAAAAATCTGCACGAGTTGCGCAGCTTTCTAGGTCTCTGCACATACTACCGACGATTTGTACCAAATTTTGTCGGTGTGGCTGCGAGTTTAAATGAGCTGACTAAGAAGGCGCGACCATTTGATTGGGGTGAAGCTCAAGAACAAGCATTCCTAAGGCTCAAGGAGTTAATATGTACGGCACCGATTCTTGGATATCCTGTGGCCGGAGAAAAATTTGTGCTGGATAGCGATGCAAGCGGATACGGAATAGAAGGTGTGCTTTCGCAGGTTATCAATGGAACCGAAAAAGTCATAGGCTATTACAGTCGAGTACTTTCGAAGCCTGAAAGAAACTACTTCGTAACGCGACGGGAACTCTTGGCGGCGGTAGAATGTGTAAAGCACTACCACAAGTATCTGTATGGTCAGCACTTTCAACTAAGAACCGACCATTCTGCACTCAGGTGGCTGCTGCAATTTAAACAACCAGAAGGGCAGCTGGCTCGTTGGATTGAACGACTTCAAAGCTATGATTTCAGCATCGAGCACAGGAAAGGCATAAAGCATTGCAATGCGGACGCCCTTCCAAGACGCCCCTGCAATTTGAGTGCAAACATTGTTTGAGGGCTGAGTCAAGTGAAGCATGGTCGGCGGCGCAACAGAATGACCCCATACTGTCAAAAATTATGTCGGCCAAAGCAGAGGACAGGAGGCCTAACGGTGAACAAATATCAGCTGAAAGTGTAATGGGCCCAGTGGAACGGTCTACAGGTAATTAATCATTGCTTATACCGTATATGGGAAAGTGCGGACGACAAAACTGAGACAAAGCTAATTGTGGTGCCGTCAAGCAATATAGACGAAGTATTAAAAGACTTCCATGACGGTCCCAGTGGTGGTCACCTCGGTGTCACGAAAACCCTAGAGAAGTTAAAACAACGATTCTACTGGGTCGGCTGCCAGCAAGCTGTAAGCGACTGGATAGCAATTTGCGCGCAAATACAACTCGGGTGCCCCATTTGAGCGAATAGCAACGGATGTAGCAGGCCTTTCCCTGTCAGTGATTCCGGAAACCGTTACGTTCTTGTGGTGATCGACTATTTCAGTAAATGGCCTGAGGTATATGCTATACCGAACCAGGAAGCCAGAACGATAATAAGCGCATTTGTGAACAACTGGGTGTGCCGCTACGGTGTTCCATTAGAATTACACTCTGACCACGGAAGGAATTTTGAATCTGCTATCTTCAAGGAAATGTGTGAGTTGTATGGAATAAGAAAGACAAGAACCACTCCTCTGCGTCCACAATCTGATGGTATGGTCGAAAGATTCAATCGCACTTTAGAGGAATACTTAAGAAAAGTGGTCAGTACTCATCAGAAGGACTGGGACGAACACATCTCCAAATTTCTGCTGGCATATAGATCGGCTGTTCACGATTCCACCTCGCGGACGCCTGTAAAAGTTATTTTCGGAACGGAACTTAAATTGCCTGGCGATTTAGAATTTGGTGTTAAGCCCGCCGCTATAGATAAAGACAACGATAACGCTTCTCAGGAACAAGAAGACTTTAACGAGCTTCATGAGTCTGTTCGCAATCGAATTAAAATAGTCAGCGATAAGATGAAGGCAAGGTACGATAAGGCAGCAAATTCTGAAGGATTTAATGAGGGTCAGCTGGTTCTGCTATTTAACCCGCAACGGAAAAAAGGACTATCTCCCAAATTACAAACGCATTGGAACGGCCCCTATAGAATAATTAAAAGGTTTAATGATGTGGAATACAGAACGACTAGCCAACTATGAAAAGGGAATAGCTATGTCTGTTCGGGACAAACAGGCTTAAGTGGGCGGCAGTGTTACAAGTAATGTCCACAACTAGAAATTTCTTCACGCGAATTTTGACAGCTGGAAAAATCTAGTGTCGTAATAAACTAGAAAGAACTAGAATACCTGACTACTCATATAAATACTGGTACTCGGTGACGCAGCAGTTCAGTTTATAAGTAATACGCAGAGAGTGAAGAACTAAAGTGTGGCTAACGTTTAGTCTATCTAAATCGTGTAAATAAAGTGTGCTATTAAAGTGTATTTCTGTAATTTTTAGTGGCGGTTATAAATAAATAGAGCTATAAATATGTTCAAACAGTGTTTATTATTTGCAATATAGAAAGAACACGATTTATTTAAAAGGTAAATAAATCAACGATTTTATAAAGGGTAAAATCGTAACAATATATAATAAATGCAGCAATATCTACCGTATTGCAGAATATTGCAAGTGGCCAGCGGTTTGTTGATCGTTTGCAAGAATATGTGCCAAGCATTTGGTCCATTGGACTTTAATTTTTCAGTTATGTCTACATCGCAAGTGTAGTGCATTCTAGATAGCAAAATTACCGTTTTATTCTTCTTCGGAACATATGAGCACACTGATACATCGCCTTCGTAGAAGCCAAAAAATAAGCTAGCTCGAAACTTTTTTTTCTCAAGTTGGTATAACTGTCCTGAGAACACATGCAAAGTTGCAAGTCATTCTGTCAATTCTTTCTTTGTTTACAAGCCATTTGAAGTTGACGTGTCATTGATTTTTTTTTAATATGGAAAAAATTTAATATCGTGCAGTCATTAGATTCTTTATTTTGAAGGGTTTAAAAGCAAAGGAAATTTATGAACAATTGTAAGAAGTATATAAGGAGTCCTCACCTTCAAAACGCACCGTTGAATTTTGGGCTGGTGAATTTAAACGTGGTCGTACCAGCCTTAATGACGATCCTCGCGAAGGACGACCAAAAACTGCAACCACAGCAGAAATCATTGAACAGGTACATAATATGGTTAGTGAAGATCCAAGTTTGACTAAGCGTGAAATTCCTAATGCTATAGGCATCTGAGACGAACGAGTACTCCATATTTTACATGAATAATTACGTATGAAACAACTGTTTGGCAAGTTAGTGCCGCACACATTAACATTT
Source organism: Eustalomyia histrio (assembly GCA_949748255.1). Taxonomy (NCBI): domain Eukaryota; kingdom Metazoa; phylum Arthropoda; class Insecta; order Diptera; family Anthomyiidae; genus Eustalomyia; species Eustalomyia histrio. The sequence goes on along the minus strand of OX456523.1, from coordinate 185,077,129 downwards.
CAACAAAAACTGGATCGAAAACAAATTTCTCAGCGTAATTTGGAGCGTTTTAAGCCGAATAAAACCGACTTCTTGCGTCGTTTTATAACTATGGATGAGACTTGGATCTACCACCATAATCCTAAATAGAAACAAGAACGTTTACAGTGGACTGAAGCTGGTTGTTCAGCTCCAAAGCAGGTGAAGTCACAACGATCAGCAAAGAAGGTTATGGCATCAGTTTTTTGGGATGCAAAAGGAATTTTGTTAATTGATATTATTGCAGCCTTTTGGATCAGCTGCATGAAAAAATTCGTGAGAAAAGACCTGGTTTAAAGAAGAAAAAAATCATTTTTCATCAAGACATTGCACCTGCTCACAAAAGTGTTTTGACGATGGCTTAATTCAAAGAATTAAAGTACGAATTGCTTGAACATCCACCGTATTCGCCAGATTTGGCTTCCAGTGACTACTATCTCTTCAGAAATCTCAAACAATTCCTTCGTGGAAGCATTTTTCGTCGAATGAAGAGTCCATAGCAGCCGTAGACGGTTATTTTGCAGAGCTTCCGGAAAACCATTATAAGAATGGGATAAAATTATTGGAAGATCATTGTAACAAGTGAATTAAGCTTCTAGGAGATTATATTGAGTAAAAAAATATATTTCGTAACAAAAATAGTATTCTTTCATTTCGAGCGCAGGAACTTTTCAACCAACCTGTATTTACATATTGGTTTAGAATATTATTTAATGCAACAAAAAGTTTGTGTATTTAATTTTGTACGCCTCTGATTAATTTATTATGAATGGTACCTAACGGTTATATTACGATGTTAAAACATACCAACAAAAGGAGAATATCAGAATCATACGATTTACTACCTGCTAGCTACTGCATATTAATAAATTGTTTTTTGTACAAATTGTTGTCAACAAAGGAATTAACAGTATTATTCTCTCTACTTTATATATTATATACTAACTCAAGCATTGCTAATTCAAACCTTTCTTATTTGATAATGTAAATTAATTATTCAGTATTGGTTTGTGCATCGCAAGATAAAGTAAATAAAGTTAACATTGATTTATGTCTTATAACTTTAAAGTACAGTCCACTAAGTGTTTTTATTTAACCTATCTAAATTGTGTTGGATTATAATTAACTTATAAGTCCAGTTATTATACAACACATATCTTTCCAATAATTGACACAACATTCTCTCCTTGATTTATCCCACGCTCTAGATCAGGCAACTTCCCAGATTAAATCATTTCTTTGAGTGGATAAAATCGCACAGCCAATATACATTTATTCCGTACTTGATTGGCTTAGACTGCTACTCAAGGCTGCACTGGCGACAACTGAGGAAAATACTAGAGGGTGCACAATAGATCTACTTGGTCGCGGTGCTGGAGATACAGACTACTCAACCCAACTCCATCGTAAATCGTTCTGTGTAAACCAGCATCTATTGGGAATAATTGCTCGTCCACGGCCAGCAAATCATGCGGGATGTAAGCTGCCGCCAAATTGGCTTGCAACATTTGCCAAACATCGTCAATAGTAGCAGTCTTACTGTTGATTAATCGCTTCTGTGGCGTATTTGGGTTATCAAAGCGAATGAATTTTTTGGTAAGCATTAATCGAACGTATGATAATGCGGCTTTGTATATTGGAGCATGGGTTGGGTCCCACAGTTCGTTAGCAGCCTCATTATTCAATTTAGACAGTTGTTACTTTTCGATTGGTTTCCCGTATCTTCGACGATGAGCGTGCGGAATATGGTGTAGGGATCTTATGTGTCTTTTACTGGCCCTCGTTTCCTTTTTGTATATTCGGAATAAGGATATTCGGTAGTGGAACTTTACTCCATTTCGTGCAACTTTTAGATGTAAAATAACTAAAGTTTCGGTAGTGGCAGGAGCAGTTTTTAATTCATCTTCGTCGTCTTCATCTAGATCCTCATTGATTTCCACATGCGGTTCATCAACGTCAAGGTTTGACTGATATGTTAGGTCGTCATTATCTTCAACCTCGACATCAAATGCAACATCATCATTTTCACAAACCGTGTTCAATTTAAAATTTAAATAAAAAAAAACATTTATAAAATACCCTTAACAAACAGGGATTTGTCTTGTTTGTTTTGATTATTTTTTTTTTCTTTTCTTATAAAGAAAAGAGCATATGAGCTCTATAATTCAAGAGGAAAGAAGGCTCAGTGCAAATGGCAGAAATGCCTACGTTTTTTTAAAGGGAGATAACATCAATGTTAATAAAAACATTCGTGATCCCAATTACAACAAAAATTATTTAACCGCAAAAACAATTGAGAGATCCCGTTCATGTTCTCCTTTACTCTCATGTGAAAAAATTAAAACCAATAACACAAAAGAACATGAAAATATAAAAGTACCAACAAATACAGTGCCTAGTTTAACAACAACACACAAAACGCTGTCTGCTTTGACTTCACCAAAACCTACAGCTACAATATCAACAAATAGTGAGACTATTAAAACACCAACAACATCTTCTGCTACGTTAAACAGTGATATCAATATTATGGCTCAACCTAATAACTTAAAACAGCCCCAAAGTATGCTTCACTTTCCGTCAGTAAGTAGTTTAAATATTAACCACTCAACTGGCGCAACACCCAATGTTGACCTGCCAGTCATCAATACCGCCAAACATTGGTACAGACTGGATTAGACAGGTATGTTAAAATAGTGAAGAGGAAAAGAAGCCCAAAATCGGCTAAAACAGCTCCCTATCCTAAGCTTAGTAGAGGTGAAATAAATGTCACTAAATCCCAAAACCGTTTTGCCATACTGGAAAGCGAAGATAATGATGCCCCGGTGATACCTAAACCACAAAGACCTCCCCCTATCTATCTAAGAGAGCAAAATTCAAATGAATTTGTTAAAACCCTAGTCAGCCTTATTGGGGAAAACTCTTTTTATATTGTGCCAATAAAAAATGGCAAAATTGTTGAAACTAAGATTCAAGTTCAATGTGAATCCAATTTCAGAAAATTAGTATCATTTCTTGAATCCAGAAAAAAAAATTTTTATACTTACCAGTTGAAGAGCAGCAAAGGTCTTCAGATAGTGATTAAGGGTATTGAATCATACAATGACCCACTTGAAGTAAAGAAGGCACTCGAAATCAACGGCTTTAAAGTTAAGTCCGTTGTTAATATTAGAAACCGGGATAAGCTCCCCCAACCCCAGTTCCGAGTTGAATTAGAGCCTGGCGATATCAAGTTGAAGAAAAATGAAACACACCCTATTTATCAACTTAGGTACTTGCTACACTATAGAGTTACAGTTGAAGCATCACATAAGCGACGAGGACCTGCTCAGTGTACGAACTGCCAGGAGTATGGTCACACTAGGTCTTATTGTAGACTACATGCAGTTTGCGTAGTTTGCGGTGAGCTGCATAGCACAGTTGACTGCACCAAGCCAAAGACAGTAAATACTGAAAAGAAATGTAGCAATTGCTTCATACTCTGAAGTTCTAAGACGACAACCACAGCCCCCAAAAACTCCACAAGCCGCACAAGTCAATCCAAATGTTCCACTTTCTCAATCTGAACCCCAGATACAAAATTTCACCAGACTTGAAGCATCCATTGAATCCCTGGTTCAAACTGTTACTAACTTTACAAACTCAATGAGTAATATGATGCAAGAGATGATGAGAAATCAGTCTATTTTGATGCAAGCTTTGTTAACTAAACCATGAACAGTTTGAAAATATGTTACTGGAATGCTAACGGCATATGCCAACATAAAGAAGAGCTCGAGTATTTTCACAGAAATCAGCAAATTGACGTAATGCTTATTTCTGAGACCCATTTAACCCTGAGAAGTTCATTTTCAATTCGCGGGTACACAATGTGTGATACTAAGGACCCAAGAGGCAGGTCATGTGGAGGATCAGCTATTCTCATTAAATCTAGATTAAAACATTTTCTTATGTGTGATCTTTGCGAAAATTATCTTCAAGCCACTACTATATGTTTTGAAGAATTCGATAAGGACTTAGTGATTTCGTCAATTTATTCTCCCCCCAGATTCTCCATAACGGAGGATCAGTACACAGGCTTTTTCGAATCATTAGGACCGCGTTTTCTGGCAGCTGGAGACTATAATGCCAAGCATACATTCTGGGGGTCACGGCTTGTTACCCCTAAGGGCCGTGTTTTGTTTAATACAATTTCTAAGCTGGGTATGGATGTGATCTCTAGTGGAGAACCCACGTACTGGCCAACGGATCGTCGAAAAATACCCGATCTGATAGACTTTGGAATAACAATGTCTATTGCGAGAGAATTGGTCCATGTAGAACCATTATTGGATCTCTCATCTGAGATGAGAGAGGTCGAAAAGGCTATTTTTGAACTAAACCCAAAAAAAGCTCCTGGTATCGATGGAATCGGTAACAGGATGCTCTTGGAGTTACCCCGTATAGCATTAAAGATAATTCTCTTTATTTTTAATGCTATTATACGCCTTGAATACTATCCCCCAGAATGGAAAGTTTCATTCGTTAAAATGATACCCAAGCCAGGCAAAGATCACACAAAAGTGGAATCATATAGGCCTATAAGTCTATTATCCAATTTGTCAAAGCTGTTCGAGAAGATCCTAATGGAAAAGATAACTGTTTATGTGGAACAAAACAACTGTATTCCATCACACCAATTTGGCTTCAGGAGAAAACACAGCACCATTGAGCAAGCCCACAGGCTAGTTACTGTTGTCAGAAAACGTTCGACGAGAAAAAATACTGCTCTGCCCTTTTTATCGATGTTTCACAGGCTTTCGATAAGGTTTGGCATGAAGGTCTACTGTTTAAAATAAAACTTTTGTTACCAACAAATACTCACAAGCTACTCAAAAGCTATATAACAAATCGAAAAATCACTCTTGCTGAAAAAAGTTTCGTCAGCTCTCCTCAAGATATACAAGCCGGAGTTCCACAAGGTAGCATTTTGGGTCCTCTGTTATATATCATTTATACTTCAGACATGCCATTAGATATTAATACCCACACATCGACTTTCGCTGACGATACTGCAATCTTAAGCGTCCACGATGACTCAAAAATAGCGTCTAGAATGTTACAGACTCACATTTCACAATTGGAAGCTTGGTTGGATAAGTGGAAAATTAAGGTGAATGAACAGAAATGTATCCACATTACTTTCACACTGAGAAAAAAAACGTGTCCACCCATTAAAATTAATAATCTGAATATACCCCAACACACATGTGTGAAATATCTCGGTATTCACCTTGACCGTCGACTCACGTGGAAAAATCATATAGATGCGAAAATAACTCAGATGAGGCTAAAAACTGCTCAACTCGCTTGGCTTACTGGCAAAAACTCTAAACTAGGCCTGGACTGCAAATTACTTATTTACAATTCGATCATGAAACCCATATGGTGCTACGGAATTTAGCTCTGGGGTACTGCCTCTGCGTCCAATATAGGGAAAATTCAGAGAATGCAAAATAAATTCTTGAGGACGATCACGAACGCACCCTGGTATGTTAGGAATTACAACATACATAAAGACCTGAATGTACCCCTGGTCAAAGATGAAATTATTAGACACTATCAACGCTATTTGACAAAACTGGAAACACACCCCAACATACTAGCCCGTAACTTAATTAATAATCACGGCCACCAGCGTCTTAGGAGGAGGGACACTGCGGATCTGGTCCGCTAATAATAAGGGAAATAATGGTCCCAGTTGAACCACATAACATCAGTCTGGTACTGGCTGGACTTAACAATTAATATTTAGTTTTAAGATTTGGATAATTATTGTTAGTTCACAGTTTTTAAAAGTGAAGATTCAATAAATAATATGAAATATGGAAAAAAAAAAAGAAATTGAACGGTTGGTGCAGCTGACTTATCCAGGTAAAAATCATCCATTCTTAGATCAGTCCAAAATTGAAACATTTGTGAATGGAATTCGGGATTCTGATGTAAGACATGCGGTGTGTGCTACGCAGAAATCGACTTTTGCTGAAACTGTCTCATTCGCGCTGGCCCAAGAGACTGCGAAGGTGATTTCCAAGCCACAAATATTTAAGGTGCGTAACATCGAAGTGACTGCTGAAAAAGAGGCAGATATGAGCACGAAGTTAACAGAGGCAGTTAAGGAGGCAGTTATGAAGGCATTAGGTGAAATCCGAGGCAAACTGAAGGACAAATGCTAAAACTGCGGTAAAATGGGACACTTTCAGCGAAACTGCAAAGCACCAAGGAAGAGCCTTCGGACCGATCGGCAACCACCTAAAGAGTCACCGTTAAACTAAAAAGAGCTTGCACTACGGGGCATGAGCAAGCTCCCACAACCGATGGCCCCACAATCTCCATATCAATAGCACAGCAGGGGAAAAGCAATCTTACTGCTTATGGGTGCATCAACGAAAGCACATTCTTACGATAGACACAGGAGCATCACAGTCCATCATCAAGCCCGATATAATTAGAAAGCCAGTTGAACCATTGCACGGGGTAAGTTTGTGAACAGCTACTGGAGAGCAGGCGTCTGTCTATGTTAAGGTTAATGTGAAACTAACAATTGCCAACATAAGCGTCAGTCACGTATTTATTGTTGCCGATATTGTGGATGAAGTTATTATTGGTGCAGATTTTATGATTTGTCACGGCATTAACCTGCATATGGGGCAAAAAGTTATGATTTGGCAGAATGTTGAAATACCCCTTTGTGTTGTATATGAACGCGAGGATCAGGTAAGAAAGCTAGTTACCATCAGTCAAAAACTACTAGCACGGGCAGAAACTTTAGGATGGTTGCGCATGGAGGGAGATTGTGAGGACAGCAGCTTGTGGGTGGTAGAACCATCGGAAATAAAAAGTGACCTGAAAACAACGAAAACCCTCGTGAAAACCAGCATAACTGGCGCCGCCTGATAGAAATAAAGCCAAACAATTAATCAGAAAATACGGCTCTGTCTTCGCCATGAGAAACCAAAGTCAAGGAAGAACGGCGATTGTAAAACACCGAATAAATACTGGTGAAGCAAGGCCAATAAAGCAGGCGCCCAGTAGTATTCCTCTAGCAAAACGAAATGAATTAAAGCAGTTAGTCAACGAAATGAAGCGTAGTGGAGTAATCGAACCATTTTCTACCCCATGGAGCTCGCCTATTGTTTTAGTTAAGAAAAAATATGGCAGCACCCGATTCTGTGTTGATTACAGAAAACTAAACGATATCACCAAGAAGGACCGGCAATTGACGACACTCTAGACACGCTAGCAGGAACCAAATGGTTCTCCACATTATACTTGCAAAGTGGTTATTGGCAAGTAGGAATTTGTGATTTGTGCAATGCTCCAGCAACATTCGAGAGTTTAGTGGAAAATGTGCTGAAAGGACTCCACTGGAAAACTTGCCTAGTGTATCCTGACGACAATTGTCATGGGAAGAACTTTCGATGAACACCTGAAGAACTTAGCAGAAGTCTTAAGGCTTAGTGTAAAGAAATGAACACTGTTTCAGAGGGAAGTCAAGTATTTGGGGCATCGCGTAACTGCAGAGGGTATATCAACCGATGAAGATAAGATTCGGGCTGTTAAAGATTGGCCTCATCCGAAAAATCTGCACGAGTTGCGCAGCTTTCTAGGTCTCTGCACATACTACCGACGATTTGTACCAAATTTTGTCGGTGTGGCTGCGAGTTTAAATGAGCTGACTAAGAAGGCGCGACCATTTGATTGGGGTGAAGCTCAAGAACAAGCATTCCTAAGGCTCAAGGAGTTAATATGTACGGCACCGATTCTTGGATATCCTGTGGCCGGAGAAAAATTTGTGCTGGATAGCGATGCAAGCGGATACGGAATAGAAGGTGTGCTTTCGCAGGTTATCAATGGAACCGAAAAAGTCATAGGCTATTACAGTCGAGTACTTTCGAAGCCTGAAAGAAACTACTTCGTAACGCGACGGGAACTCTTGGCGGCGGTAGAATGTGTAAAGCACTACCACAAGTATCTGTATGGTCAGCACTTTCAACTAAGAACCGACCATTCTGCACTCAGGTGGCTGCTGCAATTTAAACAACCAGAAGGGCAGCTGGCTCGTTGGATTGAACGACTTCAAAGCTATGATTTCAGCATCGAGCACAGGAAAGGCATAAAGCATTGCAATGCGGACGCCCTTCCAAGACGCCCCTGCAATTTGAGTGCAAACATTGTTTGAGGGCTGAGTCAAGTGAAGCATGGTCGGCGGCGCAACAGAATGACCCCATACTGTCAAAAATTATGTCGGCCAAAGCAGAGGACAGGAGGCCTAACGGTGAACAAATATCAGCTGAAAGTGTAATGGGCCCAGTGGAACGGTCTACAGGTAATTAATCATTGCTTATACCGTATATGGGAAAGTGCGGACGACAAAACTGAGACAAAGCTAATTGTGGTGCCGTCAAGCAATATAGACGAAGTATTAAAAGACTTCCATGACGGTCCCAGTGGTGGTCACCTCGGTGTCACGAAAACCCTAGAGAAGTTAAAACAACGATTCTACTGGGTCGGCTGCCAGCAAGCTGTAAGCGACTGGATAGCAATTTGCGCGCAAATACAACTCGGGTGCCCCATTTGAGCGAATAGCAACGGATGTAGCAGGCCTTTCCCTGTCAGTGATTCCGGAAACCGTTACGTTCTTGTGGTGATCGACTATTTCAGTAAATGGCCTGAGGTATATGCTATACCGAACCAGGAAGCCAGAACGATAATAAGCGCATTTGTGAACAACTGGGTGTGCCGCTACGGTGTTCCATTAGAATTACACTCTGACCACGGAAGGAATTTTGAATCTGCTATCTTCAAGGAAATGTGTGAGTTGTATGGAATAAGAAAGACAAGAACCACTCCTCTGCGTCCACAATCTGATGGTATGGTCGAAAGATTCAATCGCACTTTAGAGGAATACTTAAGAAAAGTGGTCAGTACTCATCAGAAGGACTGGGACGAACACATCTCCAAATTTCTGCTGGCATATAGATCGGCTGTTCACGATTCCACCTCGCGGACGCCTGTAAAAGTTATTTTCGGAACGGAACTTAAATTGCCTGGCGATTTAGAATTTGGTGTTAAGCCCGCCGCTATAGATAAAGACAACGATAACGCTTCTCAGGAACAAGAAGACTTTAACGAGCTTCATGAGTCTGTTCGCAATCGAATTAAAATAGTCAGCGATAAGATGAAGGCAAGGTACGATAAGGCAGCAAATTCTGAAGGATTTAATGAGGGTCAGCTGGTTCTGCTATTTAACCCGCAACGGAAAAAAGGACTATCTCCCAAATTACAAACGCATTGGAACGGCCCCTATAGAATAATTAAAAGGTTTAATGATGTGGAATACAGAACGACTAGCCAACTATGAAAAGGGAATAGCTATGTCTGTTCGGGACAAACAGGCTTAAGTGGGCGGCAGTGTTACAAGTAATGTCCACAACTAGAAATTTCTTCACGCGAATTTTGACAGCTGGAAAAATCTAGTGTCGTAATAAACTAGAAAGAACTAGAATACCTGACTACTCATATAAATACTGGTACTCGGTGACGCAGCAGTTCAGTTTATAAGTAATACGCAGAGAGTGAAGAACTAAAGTGTGGCTAACGTTTAGTCTATCTAAATCGTGTAAATAAAGTGTGCTATTAAAGTGTATTTCTGTAATTTTTAGTGGCGGTTATAAATAAATAGAGCTATAAATATGTTCAAACAGTGTTTATTATTTGCAATATAGAAAGAACACGATTTATTTAAAAGGTAAATAAATCAACGATTTTATAAAGGGTAAAATCGTAACAATATATAATAAATGCAGCAATATCTACCGTATTGCAGAATATTGCAAGTGGCCAGCGGTTTGTTGATCGTTTGCAAGAATATGTGCCAAGCATTTGGTCCATTGGACTTTAATTTTTCAGTTATGTCTACATCGCAAGTGTAGTGCATTCTAGATAGCAAAATTACCGTTTTATTCTTCTTCGGAACATATGAGCACACTGATACATCGCCTTCGTAGAAGCCAAAAAATAAGCTAGCTCGAAACTTTTTTTTCTCAAGTTGGTATAACTGTCCTGAGAACACATGCAAAGTTGCAAGTCATTCTGTCAATTCTTTCTTTGTTTACAAGCCATTTGAAGTTGACGTGTCATTGATTTTTTTTTAATATGGAAAAAATTTAATATCGTGCAGTCATTAGATTCTTTATTTTGAAGGGTTTAAAAGCAAAGGAAATTTATGAACAATTGTAAGAAGTATATAAGGAGTCCTCACCTTCAAAACGCACCGTTGAATTTTGGGCTGGTGAATTTAAACGTGGTCGTACCAGCCTTAATGACGATCCTCGCGAAGGACGACCAAAAACTGCAACCACAGCAGAAATCATTGAGCAGGTACATAATATGGTTAGTGAAGATCCAAGTTTGACTAAGCGTGAAATTCCTAATGCTATAGGCATCTGAGACGAACGAGTACTCCATATTTTACATGAATAATTACGTATGAAACAACTGTTTGGCAAGTTAGTGCCGCACACATTAACATTTCAACAAAAACTGGATCGAAAACAAATTTCTCAGCGTAATTTGGAGCGTTTTAAGCCGAATAAAACCGACTTCTTGCGTCGTTTTATAACTATGGATGAGACTTGGATCTACCACCATAATCCTAAATAGAAACAAGAACGTTTACAGTGGACTGAAGCTGGTTGTTCAGCTCCAAAGCAGGTGAAGTCACAACGATCAGCAAAGAAGGTTATGGCATCAGTTTTTTGGGATGCAAAAGGAATTTTGTTAATTGATATTATTGCAGCCTTTTGGATCAGCTGCATGAAAAAATTCGTGAGAAAAGACCTGGTTTAAAGAAGAAAAAAATCATTTTTCATCAAGACATTGCACCTGCTCACAAAAGTGTTTTGACGATGGCTTAATTCAAAGAATTAAAGTACGAATTGCTTGAACATCCACCGTATTCGCCAGATTTGGCTTCCAGTGACTACTATCTCTTCAGAAATCTCAAACAATTCCTTCGTGGAAGCATTTTTCGTCGAATGAAGAGGCCATAGCAGCCGTAGACGGTTATTTTGCAGAGCTTCCGGAAAACCATTATAAGAATGGGATAAAATTATTGGAAGATCATTGTAACAAGTGAATTAAGCTTCTAGGAGATTATATTGAGTAAAAAAATATATTTCGTAACAAAAATAGTATTCTTTCATTTCGAGCGCAGGAACTTTTCAACCAACCTGTATTTACATATTGGTTTAGAATATTATTTAATGCAACAAAAAGTTTGTGTATTTAATTTTGTACGCCTCTGATTAATTTATTATGAATGGTACCTAACGGTTATATTACGATGTTAAAACATACCAACAAAAGGAGAATATCAGAATCATACGATTTACTACCTGCTAGCTACTGCATATTAATAAATTGTTTTTTGTACAAATTGTTGTCAACAAAGGAATTAACAGTATTATTCTCTCTACTTTATATATTATATACTAACTCAAGCATTGCTAATTCAAACCTTTCTTATTTGATAATGTAAATTAATTATTCAGTATTGGTTTGTGCATCGCAAGATAAAGTAAATAAAGTTAACATTGATTTATGTCTTATAACTTTAAAGTACAGTCCACTAAGTGTTTTTATTTAACCTATCTAAATTGTGTTGGATTATAATTAACTTATAAGTCCAGTTATTATACAACACATATCTTTCCAATAATTGACACAACATTCTCTCCTTGATTTATCCCACGCTCTAGATCAGGCAACTTCCCAGATTAAATCATTTCTTTGAGTGGATAAAATCGCACAGCCAATATACATTTATTCCGTACTTGATTGGCTTAGACTGCTACTCAAGGCTGCACTGGCGACAACTGAGGAAAATACTAGAGGGTGCACAATAGATCTACTTGGTCGCGGTGCTGGAGATACAGACTACTCAACCCAACTCCATCGTAAATCGTTCTGTGTAAACCAGCATCTATTGGGAATAATTGCTCGTCCACGGCCAGCAAATCATGCGGGATGTAAGCTGCCGCCAAATTGGCTTGCAACATTTGCCAAACATCGTCAATAGTAGCAGTTTTACTGTTGATTAATCGCTTCTGTGGCGTATTTGGGTTATCAAAGCGAATGAATTTTTTGGTAAGCATTAATCGAACGTATGATAATGCGGCTTTGTATATTGGAGCATGGGTTGGGTCCCACAGTTCGTTAGCAGCCTCATTATTCAATTTAGACAGTTGTTACTTTTCGATTGGTTTCCCGTATCTTCGACGATGAGCGTGCGGAATATGGTGTAGGGATCTTATGTGTCTTTTACTGGCCCTCGTTTCCTTTTTGTATATTCGGAATAAGGATATTCGGTGGTGGAACTTTACTCCATTTCGTACAACTTTTAGATGTAAAATAACTAAAGTTTCGGTAGTGGCAGGAGCAGTTTTTAATTCATCTTCGTCGTCTTCATCTAGATCCTCATTGATTTCCACATGCGGTTCATCAACGTCAAGGTTTGACTGATATGTTAGGTCGTCATTATCTTCAACCTCGACATCAAATGCAACATCATCATTTTCACAAACCGTGTTCAATTTAAAATTTAAATAAAAAAAAACATTTATAAAATACCCTTAACAAACAGGGATTTGTCTTGTTTGTTTTGATTATTTTTTTTTTCTTTTCTTATAAAGAAAAGAGCATATGAGCTCTATAATTCAAGAGGAAAGAAGGCTCAGTGCAAATGGCAGAAATGCCTACGTTTTTTTAAAGGGAGATAACATCAATGTTAATAAAAACATTCGTGATCCCAATTACAACAAAAATTATTTAACCGCAAAAACAATTGAGAGATCCCGTTCATGTTCTCCTTTACTCTCATGTGAAAAAATTAAAACCAATAACACAAAAGAACATGAAAATATAAAAGTACCAACAAATACAGTGCCTAGTTTAACAACAACACACAAAACGCTGTCTGCTTTGACTTCACCAAAACCTACAGCTACAATATCAACAAATAGTGAGACTATTAAAACACCAACAACATCTTCTGCTACGTTAAACAGTGATATCAATATTATGGCTCAACCTAATAACTTAAAACAGCCCCAAAGTATGCTTCACTTTCCGTCAGTAAGTAGTTTAAATATTAACCACTCAACTGGCGCAACACCCAATGTTGACCTGCCAGTCATCAATACCGCCAAACCATTGGTACAGACTGGATTAGACAGGTATGTTAAAATAGTGAAGAGGAAAAGAAGCCCAAAATCGGCTAAAACAGCTCCCTATCCTAAGCTTAGTAGAGGTGAAATAAATGTCACTAAATCCCAAAACCGTTTTTCCATACTGGAAAGCGAAGATAATGATGCCCCGGTGATACCTAAACCACAAAGACCTCCCCCTATCTATCTAAGAGAGCAAAATTCAAATGAATTTGTTAAAACCCTAGTCAGCCTTATTGGGGAAAACTCTTTTTATATTGTGCCAATAAAAAATGGCAAAATTGTTGAAACTAAGATTCAAGTTCAATGTGAATCCAATTTCAGAAAATTAGTATCATTTCTTGAATCCAGAAAAAAAAATTTTTATACTTACCAGTTGAAGAGCAGCAAAGGTCTTCAGATAGTGATTAAGGGTATTGAATCATACAATGACCCACTTGAAGTAAAGAAGGCACTCGAAATCAACGGCTTTAAAGTTAAGTCCGTTGTTAATATTAGAAACCGGGATAAGCTCCCCCAACCCCAGTTCCGAGTTGAATTAGAGCCTGGCGATATCAAGTTGAAGAAAAATGAAACACACCCTATTTATCAACTTAGGTACTTGCTACACTATAGAGTTACAGTTGAAGCATCACATAAGCGACGAGGACCTGCTCAGTGTACGAACTGCCAGGAGTATGGTCACACTAGGTCTTATTGTAGACTACATGCAGTTTGCGTAGTTTGCGGTGAGCTGCATAGCACAGTTGACTGCACCAAGCCAAAGACAGTAAATACTGAAAAGAAATGTAGCAATTGCTTCATACTCTGAAGTTCTAAGACGACAACCACAGCCCCCAAAAACTCCACAAGCCGCACAAGTCAATCCAAATGTTCCACTTTCTCAATCTGAACCCCAGATACAAAATTTCACCAGACTTGAAGCATCCATTGAATCCCTGGTTCAAACTGTTACTAACTTTACAAACTCAATGAGTAATATGATGCAAGAGATGATGAGAAATCAGTCTATTTTGATGCAAGCTTTGTTAACTAAACCATGAACAGTTTGAAAATATGTTACTGGAATGCTAACGGCATATGCCAACATAAAGAAGAGCTCGAGTATTTTCACAGAAATCAGCAAATTGACGTAATGCTTATTTCTGAGACCCATTTAACCCTGAGAAGTTCATTTGCAATTCGCGGGTACACAATGTATGATACTAAGGACCCAAGAGGCAGGTCATGTGGAGGATCAGCTATTCTCATTAAATCTAGATTAAAACATTTTCTTATGTGTGATCTTTGCGAAAATTATCTTCAAGCCACTACTATATGTTTTGAAGAATTCGATAAGGACTTAGTGATTTCGTCAATTTATTCTCCCCCCAGATTCTCCATAACGGAGGATCAGTACACAGGCTTTTTCGAATCATTAGGACCGCGTTTTCTGGCAGCTGGAGACTATAATGCCAAGCATACATTCTGGGGGTCACGGCTTGTTACCCCTAAGGGCCGTGTTTTGTTTAATACAATTTCTAAGCTGGGTATGGATGTGATCTCTAGTGGAGAACCCACGTACTGGCCAACGGATCGTCGAAAAATACCCGATCTGATAGACTTTGGAATAACAATGTCTATTGCGAGAGAATTGGTCCATGTAGAACCATTATTGGATCTCTCATCTGAGATGAGAGAGGTCGAAAAGGCTATTTTTGAACTAAACCCAAAAAAAGCTCCTGGTATCGATGGAATCGGTAACAGGATGCTCTTGGAGTTACCCCGTATAGCATTAAAGATAATTCTCTTTATTTTTAATGCTATTATACGCCTTGAATACTATCCCCCAGAATGGAAAGTTTCATTCGTTAAAATGATACCCAAGCCAGGCAAAGATCACACAAAAGTGGAATCATATAGGCCTATAAGTCTATTATCCAATTTGTCAAAGCTGTTCGAGAAGATCCTAATGGAAAAGATAACTGTTTATGTGGAACAAAACAACTGTATTCCATCACACCAATTTGGCTTCAGGAGAAAACACAGCACCATTGAGCAAGCCCACAGGCTAGTTACTGTTGTCAGAAAACGTTCGACGAGAAAAAATACTGCTCTGCCCTTTTTATCGATGTTTCACAGGCTTTCGATAAGGTTTGGCATGAAGGTCTACTGTTTAAAATAAAACTTTTGTTACCAACAAATACTCACAAGCTACTCAAAAGCTATATAACAAATCGAAAAATCACTCTTGCTGAAAAAAGTTTCGTCAGCTGTCCTCAAGATATACAAGCCGGAGTTCCACAAGGTAGCATTTTGGGTCCTCTGTTATATATCATTTATACTTCAGACATGCCATTAGATATTAATACCCACACATCGACTTTCGCTGACGATACTGCAATCTTAAGCGTCCACGATGACTCAAAAATAGCGTCTAGAATGTTACAGACTCACATTTCACAATTGGAAGCTTGGTTGGATAAGTGGAAAATTAAGGTGAATGAACAGAAATGTATCCACATTACTTTCACACTGAGAAAAAAAACGTGTCCACCCATTAAAATTAATAATCTGAATATACCCCAACACACATGTGTGAAATATCTCGGTATTCACCTTGACCGTCGACTCACGTGGAAAAATCATATAGATGCGAAAATAACTCAGATGAGGCTAAAAACTGCTCAACTCGCTTGGCTTACTGGCAAAAACTCTAAACTAGGCCTGGACTGCAAATTACTTATTTACAATTCGATCATGAAACCCATATGGTGCTACGGAATTTAGCTCTGGGGTACTGCCTCTGCGTCCAATATAGGGAAAATTCAGAGAATGTAAAATAAATTCTTGAGGACGATCACGAACGCACCCTGGTATGTTAGGAATTACAACATACATAAAGACCTGAATGTACCCCTGGTCAAAGATGAAATTATTAGACACTATCAACGCTATTTGACAAAACTGGAAACACACCCCAACATACTAGCCCGTAACTTAATTAATAATCACGGCCACCAGCGTCTTAGGAGGAGGGACACTGCGGATCTGGTCCGCTAATAATAAGGGAAATAATGGTCCCAGTTGAACCACATAACATCAGTCTGGCACTGGCTGGACTTAACAATTAATATTTAGTTTTAAGATTTGGATAATTATTGTTAGTTCACAGTTTTTAAAAGTGAAGATTCAATAAATAATATGAAATATGGAAAAAAAAAAAAGAAATTGAACGGTTGGTGCAGCTGACTTATCCAGGTAAAAATCATCCATTCTTAGATCAGTCCAAAATTGAAACATTTGTGAATGGAATTCGGGATTCTGATGTAAGACATGCGGTGTGTGCTACGCAGAAATCGACTTTTGCTGAAACTGTCATTCGCGCTGGCCCAAGAGACTGCGAAGGTGATTTCCAAGCCACAAATATTTAAGGTGCGTAACATCGAAGTGACTGCTGAAAAAGAGGCAGATATGAGCACGAAGTTAACAGAGGCAGTTAAGGAGGCAGTTATGAAGGCATTAGGTGAAATCCGAGGCAAACTGAAGGACAAATGCTAAAACTGCGGTAAAATGGGACACTTTCAGCGAAACTGCAAAGCACCAAGGAAGAGCCTTCGGACCGATCGGCAACCACCTAAAGAGTCACCGTTAAACTAAAAAGAGCTTGCACTACGGGGCATGAGCAAGCTCCCACAACCCATGGCCCCACAATCTCCATATCAATAGCACAGCAGGGGAAAAGCAATCTTACTGCTTATGGGTGCATCAACGAAAGCACATTCTTACGATAGACACAGGAGCATCACAGTCCATCATCAAGCCCGATATAATTAGAAAGCCAGTTGAACCATTGCACGGGGTAAGTTTGTGAACAGCTACTGGAGAGCAGGCGTCTGTCTATGTTAAGGTTAATGTGAAACTAACAATTGCCAACATAAGCGTCAGTCACGTATTTATTGTTGCCGATATTGTGGATGAAGTTATTATTGGTGCAGATTTTATGATTTGTCACGGCATTAACCTGCATATGGGGCAAAAAGTTATGATTTGGCAGAATGTTGAAATACCCCTTTGTGTTGTATATGAACGCGAGGATCAGGTAAGAAAGCTAGTTACCATCAGTCAAAAACTACTAGCACGGGCAGAAACTTTAGGATGGTTGCGCATGGAGGGAGATTGTGAGGACAGCAGCTTGTGGGTGGTAGAACCATCGGAAATAAAAAGTGACCTGATAACAGCGAAAACCCTCGTGAAAACCAGCATAACTGGCGCCGCCTGATAGAAATAAAGCCAAACAATTAATCAGAAAATACGGCTCTGTCTTCGCCATGAGAAACCAAAGTCAAGGAAGAACGGCGATTGTAAAACACCGAATAAATACTGGTGAAGCAAGGCCAATAAATCAGGCGCCCAGTAGTATTCCTCTAGCAAAACGAAATGAAGTAAAGCAGTTAGTCAACGAAATGAAGCGTAGTGGAGTAATCGAACCATTTTCTACCCCATGGAGCTCGCCTATTGTTTTAGTTAAGAAAAAATATGGCAGCACCCGATTCTGTGTTGATTACAGAAAACTAAACGATATCACCAAGAAGGACCGGCAATTGACGACACTCTAGACACGCTAGCAGGAACCAAATGGTTCTCCACATTATACTTGCAAAGTGGTTATTGGCAAGTAGGAATTTGTGATTTGTGCAATGCTCCAGCAACATTCGAGCGTTTAGTGGAAAATGTGCTGAAAGGACTCCACTGGAAAACTTGCCTAGTGTATCCTGACGACAATTGTCATGGGAAGAACTTTCGATGAACACCTGAAGAACTTAGCAGAAGTCTTAAGGCTTAGTGTAAAGAAATGAACACTGTTTCAGAGGGAAGTCAAGTATTTGGGGCATCGCGTAACTGCAGAGGGTATATCAACCGATGAAGATAAGATTCGGGCTGTTAAAGATTGGCCTCATCCGAAAAATCTGCACGAGTTGCGCAGCTTTCTAGGTCTCTGCACATACTACCGACGATTTGTACCAAATTTTGTCGGTGTGGCTGCGAGTTTAAATGAGCTGACTAAGAAGGCGCGACCATTTGATTGGGGTGAAGCTCAAGAACAAGCATTCCTAAGGCTCAAGGAGTTAATATGTACGGCACCGATTCTTGGATATCCTGTGGCCGGAGAAAAATTTGTGCTGGATAGCGATGCAAGCGGATACGGAATAGAAGGTGTGCTTTCGCAGGTTATCAATGGAACCGAAAAAGTCATAGGCTATTACAGTCGAGTACTTTCGAAGCCTGAAAGAAACTACTTCGTAACGCGACGGGAACTCTTGGCGGCGGTAGAATGTGTAAAGCACTACCACAAGTATCTGTATGGTCAGCACTTTCAACTAAGAACCGACCATTCTGCACTCAGGTGGCTGCTGCAATTTAAACAACCAGAAGGGCAGCTGGCTCGTTGGATTGAACGACTTCAAAGCTATGATTTCAGCATCGAGCACAGGAAAGGCATAAAGCATTGCAATGCGGACGCCCTTCCAAGACGCCCCTGCAATTTGAGTGCAAACATTGTTTGAGGGCTGAGTCAAGTGAAGCATGGTCGGCGGCGCAACAGAATGACCCCATACTGTCAAAAATTATGTCGGCCAAAGCAGAGGACAGGAGGCCTAACGGTGAACAAATATCAGCTGAAAGTGTAATGGGCCCAGTGGAACGGTCTACAGGTAATTAATCATTGCTTATACCGTATATGGGAAAGTGCGGACGACAAAACTGAGACAAAGCTAATTGTGGTGCCGTCAAGCAATATAGACGAAGTATTAAAAGACTTCCATGACGGTCCCAGTGGTGGTCACCTCGGTGTCACGAAAACCCTAGAGAAGTTAAAACAACGATTCTACTGGGTCGGCTGCCAGCAAGCTGTAAGCGACTGGATAGCAATTTGCGCGCAAATACAACTCGGGTGCCCCATTTGAGCGAATAGCAACGGATGTAGCAGGCCTTTCCCTGTCAGTGATTCCGGAAACCGTTACGTTCTTGTGGTGATCGACTATTTCAGTAAATGGCCTGAGGTATATGCTATACCGAACCAGGAAGCCAGAACGATAATAAGCGCATTTGTGAACAACTGGGTGTGCCGCTACGGTGTTCCATTAGAATTACACTCTGACCACGGAAGGAATTTTGAATCTGCTATCTTCAAGGAAATGTGTGAGTTGTATGGAATAAGAAAGACAAGAACCACTCCTCTGCGTCCACAATCTGATGGTATGGTCGAAAGATTCAATCGCACTTTAGAGGAATACTTAAGAAAAGTGGTCAGTACTCATCAGAAGGACTGGGACGAACACATCTCCAAATTTCTGCTGGCATATAGATCGGCTGTTCACGATTCCACCTCGCGGACGCCTGTAAAAGTTATTTTCGGAACGGAACTTAAATTGCCTGGCGATTTAGAATTTGGTGTTAAGCCCGCCGCTATAGATAAAGACAACGATAACGCTTCTCAGGAACAAGAAGACTTTAACGAGCTTCATGAGTCTGTTCGCAATCGAATTAAAATAGTCAGCGATAAGATGAAGGCAAGGTACGATAAGGCAGTAAATTCTGAAGGATTTAATGAGGGTCAGCTGGTTCTGCTATTTAACCCGCAACGGAAAAAAGGACTATCTCCCAAATTACAAACGCATTGGAACGGCCCCTATAGAATAATTAAAAGGTTTAATGATGTGGAATACAGAACGACTAGCCAACTATGAAAAGGGAATAGCTATGTCTGTTCGGGACAAACAGGCTTAAGTGGGCGGCAGTGTTACAAGTAATGTCCACAACTAGAAATTTCTTCACGCGAATTTTGACAGCTGGAAAAATCTAGTGTCGTAATAAACTAGAAAGAACTAGAATACCTGACTACTCATATAAATACTGGTACTCGGTGACGCAGCAGTTCAGTTTATAAGTAATACGCAGAGAGTGAAGAACTAAAGTGTGGCTAACGTTTAGTCTATCTAAATCGTGTAAATAAAGTGTGCTATTAAAGTGTATTTCTGTAATTTTTAGTGGCGGTTATAAATAAATAGAGCTATAAATATGTTCAAACAGTGTTTATTATTTGCAATATAGAAAGAACACGATTTATTTAAAAGGTAAATAAATCAACGATTTTATAAAGGGTAAAATCGTAACAATATATAATAAATGCAGCAATATCTACCGTATTGCAGAATATTGCAAGTGGCCAGCGGTTTGTTGATCGTTTGCAAGAATATGTGCCAAGCATTTGGTCCATTGGACTTTAATTTTTCAGTTATGTCTACATCGCAAGTGTAGTGCATTCTAGATAGCAAAATTACCGTTTTATTCTTCTTCGGAACATATGAGCACACTGATACATCGCCTTCGTAGAAGCCAAAAAATAAGCTAGCTCGAAACTTTTTTTTCTCAAGTTGGTATAACTGTCCTGAGAACACATGCAAAGTTGCAAGTCATTCTGTCAATTCTTTCTTTGTTTACAAGCCATTTGAAGTTGACGTGTCATTGATTTTTTTTTAATATGGAAAAAATTTAATATCGTGCAGTCATTAGATTCTTTATTTTGAAGGGTTTAAAAGCAAAGGAAATTTATGAACAATTGTAAGAAGTATATAAGGAGTCCTCACCTTCAAAACGCACCGTTGAATTTTGGGCTGGTGAATTTAAACGTGGTCGTACCAGCCTTAATGACGATCCTCGCGAAGGACGACCAAAAACTGCAACCACAGCAGAAATCATTGAGCAGGTACATAATATGGTTAGTGAAGATCCAAGTTTGACTAAGCGTGAAATTCCTAATGCTATAGGCATCTGAGACGAACGAGTACTCCATATTTTACATGAATAATTACGTATGAAACAACTGTTTGGCAAGTTAGTGCCGCACACATTAACATTTCAACAAAAACTGGATCGAAAACAAATTTCTCAGCGTAATTTGGAGCGTTTTAAGCCGAATAAAACCGACTTCTTGCGTCGTTTTATAACTATGGATGAGACTTGGATCTACCACCATAATCCTAAATAGAAACAAGAACGTTTACAGTGGACTGAAGCTGGTTGTTCAGCTCCAAAGCAGGTGAAGTCACAACGATCAGCAAAGAAGGTTATGGCATCAGTTTTTTGGGATGCAAAAGGAATTTTGTTAATTGATATTATTGCAGCCTTTTGGATCAGCTGCATGAAAAAATTCGTGAGAAAAGACCTGGTTTAAAGAAGAAAAAAATCATTTTTCATCAAGACATTGCACCTGCTCACAAAAGTGTTTTGACGATGGCTTAATTCAAAGAATTAAAGTACGAATTGCTTGAACATCCACCGTATTCGCCAGATTTGGCTTCCAGTGACTACTATCTCTTCAGAAATCTCAAACAATTCCTTCGTGGAAGCATTTTTCGTCGAATGAAGAGGCCATAGCAGCCGTAGACGGTTATTTTGCAGAGCTTCCGGAAAACCATTATAAGAATGGGATAAAATTATTGGAAGATCATTGTAACAAGTGAATTAAGCTTCTAGGAGATTATATTGAGTAAAAAAATATATTTCGTAACAAAAATAGTATTCTTTCATTTCGAGCGCAGGAACTTTTCAACCAACCTGTATTTACATATTGGTTTAGAATATTATTTAATGCAACAAAAAGTTTGTGTATTTAATTTTGTACGCCTCTGATTAATTTATTATGAATGGTACCTAACGGTTATATTACGATGTTAAAACATACCAACAAAAGGAGAATATCAGAATCATACGATTTACTACCTGCTAGCTACTGCATATTAATAAATTGTTTTTTGTACAAATTGTTGTCAACAAAGGAATTAACAGTATTATTCTCTCTACTTTATATATTATATACTAACTCAAGCATTGCTAATTCAAACCTTTCTTATTTGATAATGTAAATTAATTATTCAGTATTGGTTTGTGCATCGCAAGATAAAGTAAATAAAGTTAACATTGATTTATGTCTTATAACTTTAAAGTACAGTCCACTAAGTGTTTTTATTTAACCTATCTAAATTGTGTTGGATTATAATTAACTTATAAGTCCAGTTATTATACAACACATATCTTTCCAATAATTGACACAACATTCTCTCCTTGATTTATCCCACGCTCTAGATCAGGCAACTTCCCAGATTAAATCATTTCTTTGAGTGGATAAAATCGCACAGCCAATATACATTTATTCCGTACTTGATTGGCTTAGACTGCTACTCAAGGCTGCACTGGCGACAACTGAGGAAAATACTAGAGGGTGCACAATAGATCTACTTGGTCGCGGTGCTGGAGTTCTGTGTAAACCAGCATCTATTGGGAATAATTGCTCGTCCACGGCCAGCAAATCATGCGGGATGTAAGCTGCCGCCAAATTGGCTTGCAACATTTGCCAAACATCGTCAATAGTAGCAGTTTTACTGTTGATTAATCGCTTCTGTGGCGTATTTGGGTTATCAAAGCGAATGAATTTTTTGGTAAGCATTAATCGAACGTATGATAATGCGGCTTTGTATATTGGAGCATGGGTTGGGTCCCACAGTTCGTTAGCAGCCTCATTATTCAATTTAGACAGTTGTTACTTTTCGATTGGTTTCCCGTATCTTCGACGATGAGCGTGCGGAATATGGTGTAGGGATCTTATGTGTCTTTTACTGGCCCTCGTTTCCTTTTTGTATATTCGGAATAAGGATATTCGGTGGTGGAACTTTACTCCATTTCGTACAACTTTTAGATGTAAAATAACTAAAGTTTCGGTAGTGGCAGGAGCAGTTTTTAATTCATCTTCGTCGTCTTCATCTAGATCCTCATTGATTTCCACATGCGGTTCATCAACGTCAAGGTTTGACTGATATGTTAGGTCGTCATTATCTTCAACCTCGACATCAAATGCAACATCATCATTTTCACTTCCCTCGTCAGTCATAAATTCTGCTAATCTATCTTGGATAACACGTTTCTCCTCAGTCATTTGCTGAACGCTTGTGCTGTGATGTATCACCAAAACCAGCGATTCAGAACACTTTTTTCTTGGAATACATGTACCGTTCGAGTATTTAACCCATACAACATTAAGGAGTTTTGAGAGTTTGAAAATCAAAAAGGTCTTAGAAACAGAAGAGTTAAGTGTTGCTGAATAAAAAGCCAAAACTATATTTTTGCTTAATTTGTATGTATTTTTTGCAAATTCAAACTGCCGCGAAATTCCCACTATTTCACTAATTTTCCAGTGTTGTGAATATATTTCAAAAAAGACATTTTGTACACGGGCAATATTTTAGCGTTGCTGAGTAATAAAATAAATGTATTGTTACGAGTTTTCCTTTTAAAATCGGTGATTTATTTTCTTTCAATAAATCAAGTTCTTTTTATATTGCAAATAATAACAGTTGAACTTGTCTATAGTAACTCTTTATTTTCACCAAAAACTTAAACCAATTGCACAAGAGACTTTATTGAAACTCTCTTAAGTTACACTTTAACTGATTAGACAATTTTTTAATTAATCACCAATGTTACTCTTTAAGCGTTTTATTACAAACCAAACTAGCATGCCACATTGCTGGCGTATTTATATTATGACTAGAATGTGGCAACAGCATAACTAGAATGTTGGCTTATAAGAATTTATGTTTCTGCTAGTAAATGGAAATTGATGAATAGTATTTCCGTGGAGTTCACAGTCTGCTTTTTTTACTTTTTTGGGTGTAGAATAGTTTGGAATTAAAAAAAACAGTAAAAACAAAATGGAATTGAAACAAAAACAGACAAATAATTTTGTTTTTTTGTCTGTTTTCTTCAGATGCATAAAAATTCCACTGTTTCTATATTTGTGAATAAAAAGCATTTTTGTATTTCGATGCGCAAAGCTGCAACACTGTTTACATATTTATTCGAATATTTCAAGGTTTCTGTCAAATACTAATAAAAACCAGTTAATTTGAAAACTAGATCACCATTATTCGTTGCTCTCATTCAATCGTTCATTTTGTTCCTTAAAAACAAGTATATTTTAGTGACACCTCCCCGATTCCTCCTCCCGCCGCTCACAGGAATTATCTATTGGAAAAAATGTCCGCGGAAAAACCCATGCAAGGAGTTATTTAGGTGCAGAGTTCGAAGATGAACTTGGTTATAAATGACGAGAATATTTATGGTCGGATTGGAACAATATGTACACTAGAGTGGTCCCAAAAAACATCAAAGTTTGAATTCGTCATCTCCATAATGTTGCCCCTATTCCTTAATGTCTAAAAACTCTCGGCGCCAAGTTTCAGCAACATTCGTTTATATTTAGAGGTAGCACAAAAAGTTAACTTTTAAGATTTAGTAACTTGAAGTTAGAGTAATTAATACAAAAAGTAGGGTTGACTTTAAATTGAAGTATTTTTAAAACTAAACGCTATAATTTAACCAAATTTTCCAATATCTTGTTAATTAGCGGTTTTTGAAAACTCAACAAAATTCAAGTTTTTTGTGGTATTTTTCTAACTATATAAAAACATTGTCATCGACAAATCCAAATTCTTGTACTTTTGCAATCTAAATACCTAAGGCTTTCATTATACATGACATTGTTTTTAAGTTTTGAAAGAATAATAGTTATCTCGCTATTATTTAGTCTGTTAAAATTAAATTGTTAACAAAAATTCTGTTTCACTTAAGAAGACATTCCGTGGATATATAATCATTCAAAAAAGAATTTTGCACAGAGGCAAATATATGCAAATATCTTGATCAAAGTGGAACATTTTTGTATGATATTTTCGCGAAATACGCGATTCCGAGTTATAGAACAAGTACAACTTTGGAACTTCAATAGTGATGTGCTACCTCTAAATAAAACCCTTGGCAGACCATATTTTTTCCATAATGGCATACTTATAGGCAGTGGCCTACCTCGAAATTATTCCCAAAATACAATTTTTATACCCTTCACCACAGGTGGAAGGATATATTTTAGTTTGTCATTCCGTTCCTAATTTCTAGAATATTGATCTTAGACACTACAAAGTATATATATTCTGGGTCATTATGAAGAGCGAAGTTGATTTAACGATGTCAGTCTGTCCGTCTGTGTGTTGAAATGGGCCTTCCGAAGACCCCAGACATGATGAGGACTTGATTGTTATATATTTCTGTTACATGTGATCCATTTCTGGTTGCCATTGAAAATCAGCCAGATCGGTTGATAAATGGCTGAGATATTAGCAAAAAACCACGACTACCTCTAATTTTTTCCGTAAAATCCCTTTGTTTTTATATGTATGTTGTATATTAAGCATAACAAACACATCCATTTGTTGAAATTCTTTTCTTTCACCTCTTCACCTTTTATACACAAACAACAAACCAATACAAAGATTTGTCATTTAAATAAAAACCAAACAAATCTCTAATGAACGAAAACTTTTTATATACCTCTATTAACGATGATTGTACATGAGCTTCAATGGCTCAGTTGTCAAAGCGCTATGTCACAAATACTTTTTTCTCTTAGGCGCGGGTTCGGTACCACCCCCCGTCTATTCAATTTTTTTTTGTACAATTTTTTTTATATTTTCTTAAGACTTTTTTTGTTTATTTTTTGTTTTTTTAACATTAAATAATTAATTTAAATAAAATTTTAAATTAATAATTAAATAATCTATAAAAACATCAAAATTTTTATAAAAATCCTCTGATACAAACGGTTTTATTTCTATTTTTTGCTCCGATTTACAAGAATTTATAAAAAGATTTTTAAACCATTTTATTTCTCATATATTAAGAAAATTTTATACATAATTCCCCTTTGAGAGCAACTATTTTAGGTCATAACTTATAATAATTTATAAACAAAAAATTTATAAACTATTTTCCTTCAAATTTTTAAAATTAAGCTAAAGAAATTAATTTTTTTTTAATAAAAAAGCGAAATAAAATCCCAAATGCAAATTTGCCAGCTAAATGAAACGTATTTGTAGAAATAAAACACATGTAGTTCTAGTGATTTCTTTCAACGATTTGTCAAAAAAAAATTTTTTGGACGAAAATAGTTTTTTTAGAACTTAAAAGATTTTTGAAAAAAATAATATGACAACACTGATTGGCATTATGTTTGTGGTTATTGTTCTTTTTTTATTTTATTTGTTGAACTTCTTTTCTTTCACCTCTTCATCCTTTATACACCAGCAACAAGCACGTACAAAGATTTACCTAAAAACCAAACTAATAAATTTTGAACGAAAACTGTTTATTTACTTCTATTAACGATGATTGCGTATGTCCTTCAATGGCTCAGTGGTCTAAGCGCTTTGTCATAAATAGGTTTTTTCTTTTAGTCGCGCGATCGATCCCCGTCTATTCAACTTTTTTGTACAACTTTTTTTTTACATTTTATTAAGACTTTCTTATTTGTTTTTTTATTTCTTTTTTAACATAACAAATACGTACAGCACAGTTGACTTAACGATTTCGGTCAGTTTTTCTGTATATTTGGAGAACGGAAAGAGGAAAAGTCCCAAAATAAGGTACGAGCATCTTTGTTATCAATACAGAACATCTGATCAAATGTGGGCGGGATATGTGAATTGGGCGTGGCACAAAATAGATTACTTTATATCTTAAGAACGGTGAGACCAAAATTAAATAGTCCATAAATAGGCTAAAAACATCAACATTTTTATAAAAACTAAAATTTTAGAGCTGTAATATGACCTACGGATACGTCTTATATAGCAAAAGATCGAAAATCTTTTGTATAGCATATTTGCTAAAAAAAACTCGGAAATATCGGTTCAAATACAAAAAAGTTATGCCGAAAACATAAATTTTTTTTTAAATACCTATTTTCTGGAACCATAAATCTTCCCGAGTCCAAGATTTATCATTAAACTAAACGGTTAATTTCCTCTTAAAGGCACCCGTATATAAATCTGTCCATTCCATATATGTCCATATATAAATTTCAGTTTTTTTCCCAACCATGGTGAAGGGTATATAAGATTCGTCATAGACGAATTTAGCCGCTCTTACTTGTTTTTACTATGTTTAGTATACATATCAGAGAACTGCAAAATCAACTTTTTTCTTGATTTAATCATACACAAAAATTCTTGTTCACATTTAATAATTCAACAAAATTCACTGTAGAATAAAATCAGCACCATGTTACTGAACGCGTAATTGGGATCAGTGTGAATCATCTGTCGACTAAGTTTTATGCAAATGTAATCACTCAACAAAAAGTCAGCGTTGAATAAATTAAAAAAAAACAACAAACAACGCGTATGAGTGTAATCATAATCAAAAAAAAAAATAGAAACACATTTCATAAATGTACATTAGGGTGAGACTTAAATCCGCTTTTTTAGAATTTTTATTAGTAATACAATACTAAAAATATTCTTCTTTGTGAAATAAAAATATTTTCTTGGAAAAAAATTTAGGTCGATATCTCAGGTTTGACTAATACGGAAAATTTTAAATATTGTCTAATTTTTTTCATCTATTTTGATTGGAAAATTAAGCAATATTTAACTTTAACCGGATTGAGAGAGCATGAGATATCGACCTAAATTAAAAAAAAAAATTCGAAAAGAACAATATTTTTAGTATTACTAATAAAAGTTCTAAAAAAACGGATTTTAGACCCACCCTAATTTATGAAATGTGTTTCTACAAAACCACCCCCTTTTTATAGATAAGAAACTATTTTATTTTAATTATGAATACACACATACGCTTTATTTATTGCTTTTTCTGATTTATTCTCCATCAAAATCATTTTTGTTGACTCAAACGAACAGAGTAAAATCAATGGTATAAAAACGACTGATGATTATAAATCAGTGACAACAATTTGCACGTCATTTGATTGATTTAAAATCATCAACAAATATGTGTATTGGAGTATATTCAACGTTTGAACGCAAACACATATATATTCTTGCGTTGATTGCGTATGAACGTTTTGCAATCAGCATTTGCAGTTCTCTGATACATATATACAAAAAAGCTTGTACTTTTTTGTTTCCAATTGATTTTCTTTGCAAGACCAATTGATTGTTTTACAAGTCCAATTGGTTTTACCAAATTTTGATGAAATTTGTGCAGAAATGAGAAAAATTTGCTTTAAAATCAGGGAAATTTTCTCTGAGATACCGAACCTTATAATATGTACAAAATTTTATTTGGCGGCTTCTTTCGATGAAATCTCTATACTTATACTTCCTCTATTATTAATTTTTACCACACTCGTAATATTATTTGGGTAAAAACAAGCAAAAATACACTTAAGTTTTTAAAAACCGATCAATTGTCTTTTTTATTTAATTTATCGCCTTTTATCTTTTTTCGAACGTTTTCCAAAAAATTAGTAATTAAAGGTTGTTTTACTCAGTATTGGGTAAAAAACAGCAAAATAATAAAAACGTTAAAAAAATATATGTATTTTATTGTTTTTAAATAAGTAGTCCACTTGCAAGCTTCGCTAAGTTAAAAAAAATAAAATTCTGTAAAAGCCGCCATATTTATTTCTTAAAATGCCTCCCTAAGCCCTTATCAATCTCATTTTAAACTCAGTATGTTACGTATAAGTTCTGGTTAAACATTCAATATATTGGAGTATACTATAATATATTGGAGTATACTCCTGCTAAACTCTATATATTGTCTGGTAGGTCACTTTCAACTAGCTGTAAGTTACAAAGGTAAAGGCAAAAGTACGTAATTAAAATAATCTTTTTGTAATATTATTTTACTTTTAAATAATGGACATTCAAGAAATCGTTAATGAAGCACCGAATCGAAGAGGACGGAAAAAAATTGCTGATAAATCAACATGAAAGAGAGAAGTTGCAAAGTGGAACAGGTAAGGTTATGTTTGGTACTTAATGCTGAGACCTTTAGAGCCTTGGCACTAAACTGCACTTCGTCGTTGTTAATAAATCATGTTTCTGTATGTATGCTTGCATTTTCTGCACATATGCATTTTGAGTGCTTCTCTATTCTGCTTCAGACAAACCTAAGGCTCCACCAAAAATGCCAGAGTGTGTGCATGGAAATGCAAAACTGGGCTTCAAGTGCAGCGAGTTATCTCAAAAGGACTACAGTAAATTTCACCACCATTTTTATTCATCGTCAAACAGAATTACTCAGGATACATTTTTGTTGAAATAGGGTACGTTCGTAAATGCAGCAGTAGCGCATCACTGCAGCATAATAAAACTAAAACGTTTTAAAAAGCATCACTTGACAGCACTGATTTACATCAAACGTTTTTTTATGCAAACAATTGACAGTGCTGCCGCAAATTTTTGCAACTATTGCATCATTAAAGTTTCTGATGCAATTTTGCGAAATTAGTCATTAATTGATTTTTAATAATAAAAAGTCGTTTCATCCCTCTATTAATTCTTTTTTTTATTATAAGTTAACAAATTTTTATCTTTTGCAAAACGTTCTAAAAAGTATACTGTGCAGTTGTTGAGCAGTAGCAAAGCATCTGCAACAGATGATCACGCATCAGCAACATAAATTGGCATAACTGCCGCAGTGAAGCGCAAGTTTTCTGCATTAACGAACGTACCCATACTGTACAGCACGAACACCGAAAAAAGAAGGAAAGAGAAAATCTGAAACAATACATTTTTTTATACCAAAAAACGTTCGAATAAAAAACGACAAATTATATTAAAGAAAGTGTGCCAGAAAGCGTTACTACTGTTTTGGGAGTATCTTAGGACCGATTACAAAGAATTTGTAAAAACCATTTAACTACAATGGAACTCCCGAAAAAAAGAAGAAGCGGTGATAGAAAATCTTTATGGTATTCTTATAGTTTTGAATCGGTTAAGGCGTACATAAAGGGACTTAAAACTATAGTCACATTACGTGCGAGGAAGATCTACTGTGCAATACTTATCCAGCCACCTCAATATAAAAATACTTCATGAGATTTATAATTTTAATCCAGAAAATGAGCCAGTTAAGTACGAATTTTTCCGACGTATATTTAATAAAAACTTTAATTTAAGTCTTAAAACGCCGGCTACAGACGCCTGCTCAAATTTTGAACGCAATCAAGCTAAGAAACAATTAAAAATAGGTCAATTTCGGATTCACAAGTTAAAGGCTAAACGGATTTACACTAACCTTAACAGTTCTTAAGATAACGAAATTATACTTTCTTTCGATTGTCAAAAACATTTTGTATTACATAAATTTCCTGACCAAAATGCATACTTTAGCAGTCAGATTTAACAATTTGTCAAGGACCTTTCAATGGGCCGCAAAATATTTCAAATACATTTAACTACACTTGGCTGGAATCAGAGGCCTTGAAGGGATCTTATCAGATGGCTTCAGCACTATTTCATCGACTTATTAATAAAGGGTGGTTAAGTTTTAAGGGCCGATGTTGATTTTGAATAAAACACAAATTATTTAGGAAATTATTGTCATTTCTTTTTATTATGATAATATGGTATGGTTCCATTATGTATGGAACAAATGGCCGCCGCGACCTCGGCAGCACACCTCCATCCGATGGTCCAAATTTTCGATGACGCTGAGGCATAATTGAGGTTCTATGCCGTTAATGTGCCGAATTATCTCAACCTTTAGCTCTTGAATTGTTGTTGGCTTATCGACGTACAAATTTTCTTTCAAATAACCCCAAAGAAAAAAGTTCAACGGTGTCAAATCACATGATCTTGGCAGCCAATTGACATCGCCACCACGTGAGATAACACGGTCATTGAATTTGTCGCGCAACAGAGCCATTGTTTCGTTAGCTGTGTGGCAAGTGGCACCGTCCTGTTGAAACCACGTGTCATGCACACCATATCTTCCAATTCGGGCCATAAAAAGTTTGTAGCAATATTTTCTGCAGTACGAGCTGTACGAGCATGCACTGGTGTTTTCACATCTCCTACAGACCCGGTTTGCTCAAATTTTTGCACGATTTTTGCGATCATACGCACATTTGG
Organism: Eustalomyia histrio; assembly: GCA_949748255.1. Classification (NCBI taxonomy): domain Eukaryota; kingdom Metazoa; phylum Arthropoda; class Insecta; order Diptera; family Anthomyiidae; genus Eustalomyia; species Eustalomyia histrio. Next base: position 185,045,868 of record OX456523.1, on the reverse strand, counting down.
ACGATTAAATTGACCAAAAAATTTACGAAGTGCACGATATGCATTTTGATTTGAACGCCAATTTTCATAATAAGCCTGAATACTTTAACGCGTTGCTCGATTGTGTATCTTTCCATGGTTTAAATTGAGTTAGTCTGAAATTGAGAAATGTCAAATGAAATGCAGAAAAAACTTGACGTTTAGGTGTGGTTCACATTCAACATCGGCCCTTAAAATTTAACCACCCTTTATATCCTCCCGAAGTATTGAATGTGAGCACAATCGGCCCAGCGGTTAAAAAGTTATAAGTGAAAATGTGATGTATTTAAGTACAATTTCATAGCAGTGGGTGAAATATTTCGTCTTGTTTTTTAATAATGAATAATATTTTATATTCACCTTAAATGTATTCACCTCAAACATTGTTTTTCACCACTAAAATTTTTTCCCCAAAAAAATTTTTTTCACCTCAAAAATTTTTTTCACCTCAAAATTTTTTTTCAACCACAAAATTTGTTATCACATCCAAAAAAGTTTTTCACTTCAAAAATTTTTTTTCGCCTCCATTATGTTACTTCTAAAGTTTTTTAAAATTATTTTTATCAAAACAGTGAGAACTTTTTTTTAGGGCATTGGTGAAGAAAAGTATGATTTTTGACACAACATCTATAATCACTGGGCTTATAAATGGAACATGCGCTATATTTGAAAACTTTTTGCAAAAGACGCTCTTATGGCTACCATGTAGACACCATATACACGAGGCTATTTTGAGAAGTGTTTGAAGTCAATAGCATACAAATATTTTTATTCCGAAAAGAATTTAAATTAACAAAACAAGATGTATTTTTTTAATAAATATATATATTGAAGCTTGGTTTTGGTCTATCTACATCTGCAATAATGGCGCCTTACAATGACCACCTTTATTGCACAAATATACAATTTTGAAAACATTGATAGGTTGCACTTAAAAAATTGCTTAATCATTTATGGTACCTTAATTCCGAAAATGTCGCTCTGGCAGTTTTTGATTCAAGAATAAAAGACTAAATGGTTGAAGCTATGAAAAACGATAGTGGCGGCGAAGAAATGTAAAAAAGTCAACGATAAAAAATCAAGACATTTCAACCGTTATCAGAAGTGGTATTGAGCAGCTTATTTCCAAAGAGACAAAACAGTTTTTTGAAAGATTTTCAATAAGCCTGGAATTTGTGAAAGAAAGTCCTGCTAATTGGAATGATATGACTGCTTTCACTAGAGAAAAAAATGTACAATTAAATGTGGTTAATGATGCAGCGGAAAGAGGTGCCAACTTAATGGAGGAATATAATTCAATTCTCACAAACGATGAAGAGCAAAAACAATATATTGTAAAAGTTGTTAAGGATTATAGAAACAAATATTCCGGCTGCGATAAAAATTAATTAGTTCAAAAATTTTAATATTCGAAGTTTATTGCTTTTGCTTTCTATAATTTTCTGCATACAGTCAAGGAAAAAAGTCTACATACACCCTACAATTTTGAAGTTTTAGAGAATTAGTAGCGATAGTTTAAAAAGATTTTATAGCAATATTTAAGGCACGTATAGTATAGACTATTTAAAGAAAAAAAGATATGAAAATATTATAAGATAGAAATTATTAGAAAAAACATAATAATTAGCGGGAAAAAATTCTACATACAGCGTGGCAGCTCCTAACATCAAATTGAAAATTAAAAACAAAGAAAAAGAAATAACCGTTAACTTAGTCAATGTATTAAATTTACAAGCTTTACAATCGTTTACGTTGACAAAGTAATAACTTAAGAAGATATTATTTAAATTTTTATCCTTGAAAATGGAAAATCGGAAAAAGAGATTCATATTTCAGTTAGAAATATGGTAGTCAATCTCCGAAAGGAAAATAAATCTTATCGAGAAGTTGCTAAGATCGATAAATTAAGTCGTGCTACTGAACAGATGATCATTAGAAATTGTGATAGTGCCAAAAGTACCGAAAATAAGCCACGATCTGGTAGATCCAAAAAGCTTTCGAGACTCGATGTTAGCAGTACTATTAAAGAAGTCAACCAGGATCCAAAAATAAGTGTCCTAAAATTGGCGGAACACACCGAAAAATGTTCCAATATAATTGTTACTCCAAGAATAATAATAAATTTTGCATGAAAATGGTTTTGAAATCAGATTAGCACGCAACACAAGACTAATTTCAGAGAAGAATCGTAAACTTTGCCTTGAGTTTGGTAAAGCACATCTGGATTTTAGGAAGCGTGTTATATTTACCGACGAAAGTAAGTATAACATTTTCGGAAGTGATGGCCGATCCAAAGTTTGGAGAAAACCAAACACTGCACTTGACCCAAAGAATATTATACCTACAGTTAAACATGGTGGCGGCAACGTTATGGTTTCGGGCGCAATTGCGTCATCTGGAGTGGATCGTTTGGTTTTGTCGAAGGTAATATGGACCGCTATCCATATAAAAACATATTGGAACAAAATCGAATGGCTTCTGTTGATAGCTTGGGTCTAGGAAATCAATGGATTTTCTAACAAGATAACGACCCTAAGCATACTGCACGCGTAGTTCGAGACTGGCTTCTTTACTATGCCCCAACACAGCTGAATTCACCACCCCAGTCACCGGACTTAAACCCAATAGAGCACATGTGGGACGTTCTGGAACAATTACTACGAAAATTCGACATTAGTAGCCGTGAAACATTAACAACGGCCCTTATTCTTGCATGGGCCGAAATAACACCCGATATTACAGAGAATTTGGTGACATCAAGCAGTAATTGATGCCCAAGGTGGGCCGAACAAATATTAAAAGTTAAAATCTTTTCGTTTTATTTGCAAAATTTTCGAATAATATTAATTTTTTGTGGCATACACACTTTTTTTCCTATGAATATTTCATGTTTTTGTTATTATTGTTTTTATTATAAAAATGAATTACTATTTTATAAATAAACTTATTTATTAATGCCTTAAATATTTGTATAAACATTTTTTCTATATTCTTCGCAAACTCTGTAAAACCCATAAATCAAAGGGTCTATGTAGACTTTTTCTCTTGACTGTATAAAATATACATTGTATATACATTTTTCATAAAAATAAAAGCATGTGATAAAATTTTTTGTGAAATCAATAGTTTTGAAGTTATGAGCCAAGAAATTTTGATTTTTTGGTTTTCCACGAATTTGAGTGGGATATTTTTTTTACAAAAATTCACCAAACTGGGGGGTGAGACTGGGTGGTTCAGAAGGAGGCTGAAGATGACCTGGTCACTCGGGTCGAAAGTGCGCATTCCCTCTAGCTCTAATCCTTACAATTTTTTCCATTTAATAAAAAAAGTGTTTACTATTCGTTAGTATCATTAAAAAAATTATGATCTTGAGCCTGATAAAATTAAAAATATATAATTAAAACAGATAGATCAAATAATATACAAAAATTTTTAATTTTTTTTAAAAATTTTTTATTTTCTACGAGGCTTTTTTCGAATCTTCTTTTAAAACAACAATAATCTCAAAGTCAGTGTCCTTCTAAGTAAAAAAGGCTTTTATTCGTGTAAATCGGTTAAAAAATGACAATGTTATAGTACTTTTCGACAAAATGAAATAATTTAAAGTACGAACTATTTTTTTTTTTAATTACGTATATTTTTTAAAAATTTTTACTTAATCTTCTACGTTTGTAAGACAAATCATTAGTTTCACGTTTTAGCGACCAGCAGTAATTCGCTAGCATTCTGATCTGACTTTTTAATTCGAATCGCTTTTCCATTGTTGATAGCTCTGGGTCACTAAATTGGCCCAGATTTTCTGGGAAGAATTCCAAGTGAGAATGCAAAAAATGTATTTTGATTGATATTCTGCATCGCATTTCTCCATACGCCTCTAGAAATTCACTAACATCATTAGTGTAGTCAGCACTTCTTTTGTTACCCAAAAAATGTTTAGATAAAGATTTAAAACTCATCCATGCTCCAACTTTTAATAAATCAAATGATTTTTATTAACACTTAGATTATAACACAATTAAATATTTTAGTTAGCTTTTTTAAGAAAAATATGTTGTTTTTTGAAGCTGCACCACTAATACTAACTAGTAAACAACTTTTTTGAAAGTATCAAAAAAAAAGTAACCGTATTATTACAAAAATAATTTAAATAATGCCTTATTTACAATGATAGAGAACTAAACTATACAGAGTGCATTTTCTTTATCTCCTTCGCACTTATGTCTTGTTTGTATCGAGAATAGTTTTTTTTACTACTTAAAAGATTTTTGAAAAAAATAATATGACAACACTGATTGGCATTATGTTTGTGGTTATTGTTCTTTTTTTATTTTATTTGTTAAACTTCTTTTCTTTCACCTCTTCATCCTTTATACACAAGCAACAAGCACGTACAAAGATTTACCTAAAAACCAAACTAATAAATTTTGAACGAAAACTGTTTATTTACTTCTATTAACGATGATTGCGTATGTCCTTCAATGGCTCAGTGGTCTAAGCGCTTTGTCATAAATAGGTTTTTTCTTTTAGTCGCGCGATCGATCCCCGTCTATTCAACTTTTTTGTACAACTTTTTTTTTACATTTTATTAAGACTTTCTTATTTGTTTTTTTTTATTTCTTTTTTAACATAACAAATACGTACAGCACAGTTGACTTAACGATTTCGGTCAGTTTTTCTGTATATTTGGAGAACGGAAAGAGGAAAAGTCCCAAAATAAGGTACGAGCATCTTTGTTATCAATACAGAACATCTGATCAAATGTGGGCGGGATATGTGAATTGGGCGTGGCACAAAATAGATTACTTTATATCTTAAGAACGGTGAGACCAAAATTAAATAGTCCATAAATAGGCTAAAAACATCAACATTTTTATAAAAACTAAAATTTTAGAGCTGTAATATGACCTACGGATACGTCTTATATAGCAAAAGATCGAAAATCTTTTGTATAACATATTTGCTAAAAAAAAAACTCGGAAATATCGGTTCAAATACAAAAAAGTTATGCCGAAAACATAAATTTTTTTAAATACCTATTTTCTGGAACCATAAATCTTCCCGAGTCCAAGTTTTATCATTAAACTAAACGGTTAATTTCCTCTTAAAGGCACCCGTATATAAATCTGTCCATTCCATATATGTCCATATATAAATTTCAGTTTTTTTCCCAACCATGGTGAAGGGTATATAAGATTCGTCATAGCCGAATTTAGCCGCTCTTACTTGTTTTTACTATGTTTAGTATACATATCAGAGAACTGCAAAATCAACTTTTTTCTTGATTTAATCATACACAAAAATTCTTGTTCACATTTAATAATTCAACAAAATTCACTGTAGAATAAAATCAGCACCATGTTACTGAACGCGTAATTGGGATCAATGTGAATCATCTGTCGACTAAGTTTTATGCAAATGTAATCACTCAACAAAAAGTCAGCGTTGAATAAATTAAAAAAAAACAACAAACAACGCGTATGAGTGTAATCATAATCAAAAAAAAAAAATAGAAACACATTTCATAAATGTACATTAGGGTGAGACTTAAATCCGCTTTTTTAGAATTTTTATTAGTAATACAATACTAAAAATATTCTTCTTTGTGAAATAAAAATATTTTCTTGGAAAAAAATTTAGGTCGATATCTCAGGTTTGACTAATACGGAAAATTTTAAATATTGTCTAATTTTTTTCATCTATTTTGATTGGAAAATTAAGCAATATTTAACTTTAACCGGATTGAGAGAGCATGAGATATCGACCTAAATTAAAAAAAAAAATTCGAAAAGAACAATATTTTTGGTATTACTAATAAAAGTTCTAAAAAAACGGATTTTAGACCCACCCTAATTTATGAAATGTGTTTCTACAAAACCACCCCCTTTTTATAGATAAGAAACTATTTTATTTTAATTATGAATACACACATACGCTTTATTTATTGCTTTTTCTGATTTATTCTCCATCAAAATCATTTTGGTTGACTCAAACGAACAGAGTAAAATCAATGGTATAAAAACGACTGATGATTATAAATCAGTGACAACAATTTGCACGTCATTTGATTGATTTAAAATCATCAACAAATATGTGTATTGGAGTATATTCAACGTTTGAACGCAAACACATATATATTCTTGCGTTGATTGCGTATGAACGTTTTGCAATCAGCATTTGCAGTTCTCTGATACATATATACAAAAAAGCTTGTACTTTTTTGTTTCCAATTGATTTTCTTTGCAAGACCAATTGATTGTTTTACAAGTCCAATTGGTTTTACCAAATTTTGATGAAATTTGTGCAGAAATGAGAAAAATTTGCTTTAAAATCAGGGAAATTTTCTCTGAGATACCGAACCTTATAATATGTACAAAATTTTATTTGGCGGCTTCTTTCGATGAAATCTCTATACTTATACTTCCTCTATTATTAATTTTTACCACACTCGTAATATTATTTGGGTAAAAACAAGCAAAAATACACTTAAGTTTTTAAAAACCGATCAATTGTCTTTTTTATTTAATTTATCGCCTTTTATCTTTTTTCGAACGTTTTCCAAAAAATTAGTAATTAAAGGTTGTTTTACTCAGTATTGGGTAAAAAACAGCAAAATAATAAAAACGTTAAAAAAATATATGTATTTTATTGTTTTTAAATAAGTAGTCCACTTGCAAGCTTCGCTAAGTTAAAAAAAATAAAATTCTGTAAAAGCCGCCATATTTATTTCTTAAAATGCCTCCCTAAGCCCTTATCAATCTCATTTTAAACTCAGTATGTTACGTATAAGTTCTGGTTAAACATTCAATATATTGGAGTATACTATAATATATTGGAGTATACTCCTGCTAAACTCTATATATTGTCTGGTAGGTCACTTTCAACTAGCTGTAAGTTACAAAGGTAAAGGCAAAAGTACGTAATTAAAATAATCTTTTTGTAATATTATTTTACTTTTAAATAATGGACATTCAAGAAATCGTTAATGAAGCACCGAATCGAAGAGGACGGAAAAAAATTGCTGATAAATCAACATGAAAGAGAGAAGTTGCAAAGTGGAACAGGTAAGGTTATGTTTGGTACTTAATGCTGAGACCTTTAGAGCCTTGGCACTAAACTGCACTTCGTCGTTGTTAATAAATCATGTTTCTGTATGTATGCTTGCATTTTCTGCACATATGCATTTTGAGTGCTTCTCTATTCTGCTTCAGACAAACCTAAGGCTCCACCAAAAATGCCAGAGTGTGTGCATGGAAATGCAAAACTGGGCTTCAAGTGCAGCGAGTTATCTCAAAAGGACTACAGTAAATTTCACCACCATTTTTATTCATCGTCAAACAGAATTACTCAGGATACATTTTTGTTGAAATAGGGTACGTTCGTAAATGCAGTAGTAGCGCATCACTGCAGCATAATAAAAGTAAAACGTTCTAAAAAGCATCACTTGACAGCACTGATTTACATCAAACGTTTTTTTATGCAAACAATTGACAGTGCTGCCGCAAATTTTTGCAACTATTGCATCATTAAAGTTTCTGATGCAATTTTGCGAAATTAGTCATTAATTGATTTTTAATAATAAAAAGTCGTTTCATCCCTCTATTAATTCTTTTTTTTATTATAAGTTAACAAATTTTTATCTTTTGCAAAACGTTCTAAAAAGTATACTGTGCAGTTGTTGAGCAGTAGCAAAGCATCTGCAACAGATGATCACGCATCAGCAACATAAATTGGCATAACTGCCGCAGTGAAGCGCAAGTTTTCTGCATTAACGAACGTACCCATACTGTACAGCACGAACACCGAAAAAAGAAGGAAAGAGAAAATCTGAAACAATACATTTTTTTATACCAAAAAACGTTCGAATAAAAAACGACAAATTATATTAAAGAAAGTGTGCCAGAAAGCGTTACTACTATTTTGGGAGTATCTTAGGACCGATTACAAAGAATTTGTAAAAACCATTTAACTACAATGGAACTCCCGAAAAAAAGAAGAAGCGGTGATAGAAAATCTTTATGGTATTCTTATAGTTTTGAATCGGTTAAGTCATACATAAAGGGACTTAAAACTATATTCACATTATGTGCGAGGAAGATCTACTGTGCAATACTTATCCAGCCACCTCAATATAAAAATACTTCATGAGATTTATAATTTTAATCCAGAAAATGAGCCAGTTAAGTACGAATTTTTCCGACGTATATTTAATAAAAACTTTAATTTAAGTCTTAAAACGCCGGCTACAGACGCCTGCTCAAATTTTGAACGCAATCAAGCTAAGAAACAATTAAAAATAGGTCAATTTCGGATTCACAAGTTAAAGGCTAAACGGATTTACACTAACCTTAACAGTTCTTAAGATAACGAAATTATACTTTCTTTCGATTGTCAAAAACATTTTGTATTACATAAATTTCCTGACCAAAATGCATACTTTAGCAGTCAGATTTAACAATTTGTCAAGGACCTTTCAATGGGCCGCAAAATATTTCAAATACATTTAACTACACTTGGCTGGAATCAGAGGCCTTGAAGGGATCTTATCAGATGGCTTCAGCACTATTTCATCGACTTATTAATAAAGGGTGGTTAAGTTTTAAGGGCCGATGTTGATTTTGAATAAAACACAAATTATTTAGGAAATTATTGTCATTTCTTTTTATTATGATAATATGGTATGGTTCCATTATGTATGGAACAAATGGCCGCCGCGACCTCGGCAGCACACCTCCATCCGATGGTCCAAATTTTCGATGACGCTGAGGCATAATTGAGGTTCTATGCCGTTAATGTGCCGAATTATCTCAACCTTTAGCTCTTGAATTGTTGTTGGCTTATCGACGTACAAATTTTCTTTCAAATAACCCCAAAGAAAAAAGTTCAACGGTGTCAAATCACATGATCTTGGCAGCCAATTGACATCGCCACCACGTGAGATAACACGGTCATTGAATTTGTCGCGCAACAGAGCCATTGTTTCGTTAGCTGTGTGGCAAGTGGCACCGTCCTGTTGAAACCACGTGTCATGCACACCATATCTTCCAATTCGGGCCATAAAAAGTTTGTAGCAATATTTTCTGCAGTACGAGCTGTACGAGCATGCACTGGTGTTTTCACATCTCCTACAGACCCGGTTTGCTCAAATTTTTGCACGATTTTTGCGATCATACGCACATTTGGACGATTAAATTGACCAAAAAATTTACGAAGTGCACGATATGCATTTTGATTTGAACGCCAATTTTCATAATAAGCCTGAATACTTTAACGCGTTGCTCGATTGTGTATCTTTCCATGGTTTAAATTGAGTTAGTCTGAAATTGAGAAATGTCAAATGAAATGCAGAAAAAACTTGACGTTTAGGTGTGGTTCACATTCAACATCGGCCCTTAAAATTTAACCACCCTTTATATCCTCCCGAAGTATTGAATGTGAGCACAATCGGCCCAGCGGTTAAAAAGTTATAAGTGAAAATGTGATGTATTTAAGTACAATTTCATAGCAGTGGGTGAAATATTTCGTCTTGTTTTTTAATAATGAATAATATTTTATATTCACCTTAAATGTATTCACCTCAAACATTGTTTTTCACCACTAAAATTTTTTCCCCAAAAAAATTTTTTTCACCTCAAAAATTTTTTTCACCTCAAAATTTTTTTTCAACCACAAAATTTGTTATCACATCCAAAAAAGTTTTTCACTTCAAAAATTTTTTTTCGCCTCCATTATGTTACTTCTAAAGTTTTTTAAAATTATTTTTATCAAAACAGTGAGAACTTTTTTTTAGGGCATTGGTGAAGAAAAGTATGATTTTTGACACAACATCTATAATCACTGGGCTTATAAATGGAACATGCGCTATATTTGAAAACTTTTTGCAAAAGACGCTCTTATGGCTACCATGTAGACACCATATACACGAGGCTATTTTGAGAAGTGTTTGAAGTCAATAGCATACAAATATTTTTATTCCGAAAAGAATTTAAATTAACAAAACAAGATGTATTTTTTTAATAAATATATATATTGAAGCTTGGTTTTGGTCTATCTACATCTGCAATAATGGCGCCTTACAATGACCACCTTTATTGCACAAATATACAATTTTGAAAACATTGATAGGTTGCACTTAAAAAATTGCTTAATCATTTATGGTACCTTAATTCCGAAAATGTCGCTCTGGCAGTTTTTGATTCAAGAATAAAAGACTAAATGGTTGAAGCTATGAAAAACGATAGTGGCGGCGAAGAAATGTAAAAAAGTCAACGATAAAAAATCAAGACATTTCAACCGTTATCAGAAGTGGTATTGAGCAGCTTATTTCCAAAGAGACAAAACAGTTTTTTGAAAGATTTTCAATAAGCCTGGAATTTGTGAAAGAAAGTCCTGCTAATTGGAATGATATGACTGCTTTCACTAGAGAAAAAAATGTACAATTAAATGTGGTTAATGATGCAGCGGAAAGAGGTGCCAACTTAATGGAGGAATATAATTCAATTCTCACAAACGATGAAGAGCAAAAACAATATATTGTAAAAGTTGTTAAGGATTATAGAAACAAATATTCCGGCTGCGATAAAAATTAATTAGTTCAAAAATTTTAATATTCGAAGTTTATTGCTTTTGCTTTCTATAATTTTCTGCATACAGTCAAGGAAAAAAGTCTACATACACCCTACAATTTTGAAGTTTTAGAGAATTAGTAGCGATAGTTTAAAAAGATTTTATAGCAATATTTAAGGCACGTATAGTATAGACTATTTAAAGAAAAAAAGATATGAAAATATTATAAGATAGAAATTATTAGAAAAAACATAATAATTAGCGGGAAAAAATTCTACATACAGCGTGGCAGCTCCTAACATCAAATTGAAAATTAAAAACAAAGAAAAAGAAATAACCGTTAACTTAGTCAATGTATTAAATTTACAAGCTTTACAATCGTTTACGTTGACAAAGTAATAACTTAAGAAGATATTATTTAAATTTTTATCCTTGAAAATGGAAAATCGGAAAAAGAGATTCATATTTCAGTTAGAAATATGGTAGTCAATCTCCGAAAGGAAAATAAATCTTATCGAGAAGTTGCTAAGATCGATAAATTAAGTCGTGCTACTGAACAGATGATCATTAGAAATTGTGATAGTGCCAAAAGTACCGAAAATAAGCCACGATCTGGTAGATCCAAAAAGCTTTCGAGACTCGATGTTAGCAGTACTATTAAAGAAGTCAACCAGGATCCAAAAATAAGTGTCCTAAAATTGGCGGAACACACCGAAAAATGTTCCAATATAATTGTTACTCCAAGAATAATAATAAATTTTGCATGAAAATGGTTTTGAAATCAGATTAGCACGCAACACAACACTAATTTCAGAGAAGAATCGTAAACTTTGCCTTGAGTTTGGTAAAGCACATCTGGATTTTAGGAAGCGTGTTATATTTACCGACGAAAGTAAGTATAACATTTTCGGAAGTGATGGCCGATCCAAAGTTTGGAGAAAACCAAACACTGCACTTGACCCAAAGAATATTATACCTACAGTTAAACATGGTGGCGGCAACGTTATGGTTTCGGGCGCAATTGCGTCATCTGGAGTGGATCGTTTGGTTTTGTCGAAGGTAATATGGACCGCTATCCATATAAAAACATATTGGAACAAAATCGAATGGCTTCTGTTGATAGCTTGGGTCTAGGAAATCAATGGATTTTCTAACAAGATAACGACCCTAAGCATACTGCACGCGTAGTTCGAGACTGGCTTCTTTACTATGCCCCAACACAGCTGAATTCACCACCCCAGTCACCGGACTTAAACCCAATAGAGCACATGTGGGACGTTCTGGAACAATTACTACGAAAATTCGACATTAGTAGCCGTGAAACATTAACAACGGCCCTTATTCTTGCATGGGCCGAAATAACACCCGATATTACAGAGAATTTGGTGACATCAAGCAGTAATTGATGCCCAAGGTGGGCCGAACAAATATTAAAAGTTAAAATCTTTTCGTTTTATTTGCAAAATTTTCGAATAATATTAATTTTTTGTGGCATACACACTTTTTTTCCTATGAATATTTCATGTTTTTGTTATTATTGTTTTTATTATAAAAATGAATTACTATTTTATAAATAAACTTATTTATTAATGCCTTAAATATTTGTATAAACATTTTTTCTATATTCTTCGCAAACTCTGTAAAACCCATAAATCAAAGGGTCTATGTAGACTTTTTCTCTTGACTGTATAAAATATACATTGTATATACATTTTTCATAAAAATAAAAGCATGTGATAAAATTTTTTGTGAAATCAATAGTTTTGAAGTTATGAGCCAAGAAATTTTGATTTTTTGGTTTTCCACGAATTTGAGTGGGATATTTTTTTTACAAAAATTCACCAAACTGGGGGGTGAGACTGGGTGGTTCAGAAGGAGGCTGAAGATGACCTGGTCACTCGGGTCGAAAGTGCGCATTCCCTCTAGCTCTAATCCTTACAATTTTTTCCATTTAATAAAAAAAGTGTTTACTATTCGTTAGTATCATTAAAAAAATTATGATCTTGAGCCTGATAAAATTAAAAATATATAATTAAAACAGATAGATCAAATAATATACAAAAATTTTTAATTTTTTTTAAAAATTTTTTATTTTCTACGAGGCTTTTTTCGAATCTTCTTTTAAAACAACAATAATCTCAAAGTCAGTGTCCTTCTAAGTAAAAAAGGCTTTTATTCGTGTAAATCGGTTAAAAAATGACAATGTTATAGTACTTTTCGACAAAATGAAATAATTTAAAGTACGAACTATTTTTTTTTTTAATTACGTATATTTTTTAAAAATTTTTACTTAATCTTCTACGTTTGTAAGACAAATCATTAGTTTCACGTTTTAGCGACCAGCAGTAATTCGCTAGCATTCTGATCTGACTTTTTAATTCGAATCGCTTTTCCATTGTTGATAGCTCTGGGTCACTAAATTGGCCCAGATTTTCTGGGAAGAATTCCAAGTGAGAATGCAAAAAATGTATTTTGATTGATATTCTGCATCGCATTTCTCCATACGCCTCTAGAAATTCACTAACATCATTAGTGTAGTCAGCACTTCTTTTGTTACCCAAAAAATGTTTAGATAAAGATTTAAAACTCATCCATGCTCCAACTTTTAATAAATCAAATGATTTTTATTAACACTTAGATTATAACACAATTAAATATTTTAGTTAGCTTTTTTAAGAAAAATATGTTGTTTTTTGAAGCTGCACCACTAATACTAACTAGTAAACAACTTTTTTGAAAGTATCAAAAAAAAAGTAACCGTATTATTACAAAAATAATTTAAATAATGCCTTATTTACAATGATAGAGAACTAAACTATACAGAGTGCATTTTCTTTATCTCCTTCGCACTTATGTCTTGTTTGTATCGAGAATAGTTTTTTTTACTACTTAAAAGATTTTTGAAAAAAATAATATGACAACACTGATTGGCATTATGTTTGTGGTTATTGTTCTTTTTTTATTTTATTTGTTAAACTTCTTTTCTTTCACCTCTTCATCCTTTATACACAAGCAACAAGCACGTACAAAGATTTACCTAAAAACCAAACTAATAAATTTTGAACGAAAACTGTTTATTTACTTCTATTAACGATGATTGCGTATGTCCTTCAATGGCTCAGTGGTCTAAGCGCTTTGTCATAAATAGGTTTTTTCTTTTAGTCGCGCGATCGATCCCCGTCTATTCAACTTTTTTGTACAACTTTTTTTTTACATTTTATTAAGACTTTCTTATTTGTTTTTTTTTATTTCTTTTTTAACATAACAAATACGTACAGCACAGTTGACTTAACGATTTCGGTCAGTTTTTCTGTATATTTGGAGAACGGAAAGAGGAAAAGTCCCAAAATAAGGTACGAGCATCTTTGTTATCAATACAGAACATCTGATCAAATGTGGGCGGGATATGTGAATTGGGCGTGGCACAAAATAGATTACTTTATATCTTAAGAACGGTGAGACCAAAATTAAATAGTCCATAAATAGGCTAAAAACATCAACATTTTTATAAAAACTAAAATTTTAGAGCTGTAATATGACCTACGGATACGTCTTATATAGCAAAAGATCGAAAATCTTTTGTATAACATATTTGCTAAAAAAAAAACTCGGAAATATCGGTTCAAATACAAAAAAGTTATGCCGAAAACATAAATTTTTTTAAATACCTATTTTCTGGAACCATAAATCTTCCCGAGTCCAAGTTTTATCATTAAACTAAACGGTTAATTTCCTCTTAAAGGCACGCGTATATAAATCTGTCCATTCCATATATGTCCATATATAAATTTCAGTTTTTTTCCCAACCATGGTGAAGGGTATATAAGATTCGTCATAGCCGAATTTAGCCGCTCTTACTTGTTTTTACTATGTTTAGTATACATATCAGAGAACTGCAAAATCAACTTTTTTCTTGATTTAATCATACACAAAAATTCTTGTTCACATTTAATAATTCAACAAAATTCACTGTAGAATAAAATCAGCACCATGTTACTGAACGCGTAATTGGGATCAATGTGAATCATCTGTCGACTAAGTTTTATGCAAATGTAATCACTCAACAAAAAGTCAGCGTTGAATAAATTAAAAAAAAACAACAAACAACGCGTATGAGTGTAATCATAATCAAAAAAAAAAATAGAAACACATTTCATAAATGTACATTAGGGTGAGACTTAAATCCGCTTTTTTAGAATTTTTATTAGTAATACAATACTAAAAATATTCTTCTTTGTGAAATAAAAATATTTTCTTGGAAAAAAATTTAGGTCGATATCTCAGGTTTGACTAATACGGAAAATTTTAAATATTGTCTAATTTTTTTCATCTATTTTGATTGGAAAATTAAGCAATATTTAACTTTAACCGGATTGAGAGAGCATGAGATATCGACCTAAATTAAAAAAAAAAATTCGAAAAGAACAATATTTTTGGTATTACTAATAAAAGTTCTAAAAAAACGGATTTTAGACCCACCCTAATTTATGAAATGTGTTTCTACAAAACCACCCCCTTTTTATAGATAAGAAACTATTTTATTTTAATTATGAATACACACATACGCTTTATTTATTGCTTTTTCTGATTTATTCTCCATCAAAATCATTTTTGTTGACTCAAACGAACAGAGTAAAATCAATGGTATAAAAACGACTGATGATTATAAATCAGTGACAACAATTTGCACGTCATTTGATTGATTTAAAATCATCAACAAATATGTGTATTGGAGTATATTCAACGTTTGAACGCAAACACATATATATTCTTGCGTTGATTGCGTATGAACGTTTTGCAATCAGCATTTGCAGTTCTCTGATACATATATACAAAAAAGCTTGTACTTTTTTGTTTCCAATTGATTTTCTTTGCAAGACCAATTGATTGTTTTACAAGTCCAATTGGTTTTACCAAATTTTGATGAAATTTGTGCAGAAATGAGAAAAATTTGCTTTAAAATCAGGGAAATTTTCTCTGAGATACCGAACCTTATAATATGTACAAAATTTTATTTGGCGGCTTCTTTCGATGAAATCTCTATACTTATACTTCCTCTATTATTAATTTTTACCACACTCGTAATATTATTTGGGTAAAAACAAGCAAAAATACACTTAAGTTTTTAAAAACCGATCAATTGTCTTTTTTATTTAATTTATCGCCTTTTATCTTTTTTCGAACGTTTTCCAAAAAATTAGTAATTAAAGGTTGTTTTACTCAGTATTGGGTAAAAAACAGCAAAATAATAAAAACGTTAAAAAAATATATGTATTTTATTGTTTTTAAATAAGTAGTCCACTTGCAAGCTTCGCTAAGTTAAAAAAAATAAAATTCTGTAAAAGCCGCCATATTTATTTCTTAAAATGCCTCCCTAAGCCCTTATCAATCTCATTTTAAACTCAGTATGTTACGTATAAGTTCTGGTTAAACATTCAATATATTGGAGTATACTATAATATATTGGAGTATACTCCTGCTAAACTCTATATATTGTCTGGTAGGTCACTTTCAACTAGCTGTAAGTTACAAAGGTAAAGGCAAAAGTACGTAATTAAAATAATCTTTTTGTAATATTATTTTACTTTTAAATAATGGACATTCAAGAAATCGTTAATGAAGCACCGAATCGAAGAGGACGGAAAAAAATTGCTGATAAATCAACATGAAAGAGAGAAGTTGCAAAGTGGAACAGGTAAGGTTATGTTTGGTACTTAATGCTGAGACCTTTAGAGCCTTGGCACTAAACTGCACTTCGTCGTTGTTAATAAATCATGTTTCTGTATGTATGCTTGCATTTTCTGCACATATGCATTTTGAGTGCTTCTCTATTCTGCTTCAGACAAACCTAAGGCTCCACCAAAAATGCCAGAGTGTGTGCATGGAAATGCAAAACTGGGCTTCAAGTGCAGCGAGTTATCTCAAAAGGACTACAGTAAATTTCACCACCATTTTTATTCATCGTCAAACAGAATTACTCAGGATACATTTTTGTTGAAATAGGGTACGTTCGTAAATGCAGTAGTAGCGCATCACTGCAGCATAATAAAAGTAAAACGTTCTAAAAAGCATCACTTGACAGCACTGATTTACATCAAACGTTTTTTTATGCAAACAATTGACAGTGCTGCCGCAAATTTTTGCAACTATTGCATCATTAAAGTTTCTGATGCAATTTTGCGAAATTAGTCATTAATTGATTTTTAATAATAAAAAGTCGTTTCATCCCTCTATTAATTCTTTTTTTTATTATAAGTTAACAAATTTTTATCTTTTGCAAAACGTTCTAAAAAGTATACTGTGCAGTTGTTGAGCAGTAGCAAAGCATCTGCAACAGATGATCACGCATCAGCAACATAAATTGGCATAACTGCCGCAGTGAAGCGCAAGTTTTCTGCATTAACGAACGTACCCATACTGTACAGCACGAACACCGAAAAAAGAAGGAAAGAGAAAATCTGAAACAATACATTTTTTTATACCAAAAAACGTTCGAATAAAAAACGACAAATTATATTAAAGAAAGTGTGCCAGAAAGCGTTACTACTATTTTGGGAGTATCTTAGGACCGATTACAAAGAATTTGTAAAAACCATTTAACTACAATGGAACTCCCGAAAAAAAGAAGAAGCGGTGATAGAAAATCTTTATGGTATTCTTATAGTTTTGAATCGGTTAAGTCATACATAAAGGGACTTAAAACTATATTCACATTATGTGCGAGGAAGATCTACTGTGCAATACTTATCCAGCCACCTCAATATAAAAATACTTCATGAGATTTATAATTTTAATCCAGAAAATGAGCCAGTTAAGTACGAATTTTTCCGACGTATATTTAATAAAAACTTTAATTTAAGTCTTAAAACGCCGGCTACAGACGCCTGCTCAAATTTTGAACGCAATCAAGCTAAGAAACAATTAAAAATAGGTCAATTTCGGATTCACAAGTTAAAGGCTAAACGGATTTACACTAACCTTAACAGTTCTTAAGATAACGAAATTATACTTTCTTTCGATTGTCAAAAACATTTTGTATTACATAAATTTCCTGACCAAAATGCATACTTTAGCAGTCAGATTTAACAATTTGTCAAGGACCTTTCAATGGGCCGCAAAATATTTCAAATACATTTAACTACACTTGGCTGGAATCAGAGGCCTTGAAGGGATCTTATCAGATGGCTTCAGCACTATTTCATCGACTTATTAATAAAGGGTGGTTAAGTTTTAAGGGCCGATGTTGATTTTGAATAAAACACAAATTATTTAGGAAATTATTGTCATTTCTTTTTATTATGATAATATGGTATGGTTCCATTATGTATGGAACAAATGGCCGCCGCGACCTCGGCAGCACACCTCCATCCGATGGTCCAAATTTTCGATGACGCTGAGGCATAATTGAGGTTCTATGCCGTTAATGTGCCGAATTATCTCAACCTTTAGCTCTTGAATTGTTGTTGGCTTATCGACGTACAAATTTTCTTTCAAATAACCCCAAAGAAAAAAGTTCAACGGTGTCAAATCACATGATCTTGGCAGCCAATTGACATCGCCACCACGTGAGATAACACGGTCATTGAATTTGTCGCGCAACAGAGCCATTGTTTCGTTAGCTGTGTGGCAAGTGGCACCGTCCTGTTGAAACCACGTGTCATGCACACCATATCTTCCAATTCGGGCCATAAAAAGTTTGTAGCAATATTTTCTGCAGTACGAGCTGTACGAGCATGCACTGGTGTTTTCACATCTCCTACAGACCCGGTTTGCTCAAATTTTTGCACGATTTTTGCGATCATACGCACATTTGGACGATTAAATTGACCAAAAAATTTACGAAGTGCACGATATGCATTTTGATTTGAACGCCAATTTTCATAATAAGCCTGAATACTTTAACGCGTTGCTCGATTGTGTATCTTTCCATGGTTTAAATTGAGTTAGTCTGAAATTGAGAAATGTCAAATGAAATGCAGAAAAAACTTGACGTTTAGGTGTGGTTCACATTCAACATCGGCCCTTAAAATTTAACCACCCTTTATATCCTCCCGAAGTATTGAATGTGAGCACAATCGGCCCAGCGGTTAAAAAGTTATAAGTGAAAATGTGATGTATTTAAGTACAATTTCATAGCAGTGGGTGAAATATTTCGTCTTGTTTTTTAATAATGAATAATATTTTATATTCACCTTAAATGTATTCACCTCAAACATTGTTTTTCACCACTAAAATTTTTTCCCCAAAAAAATTTTTTTCACCTCAAAAATTTTTTTCACCTCAAAATTTTTTTTCAACCACAAAATTTGTTATCACATCCAAAAAAGTTTTTCACTTCAAAAATTTTTTTTCGCCTCCATTATGTTACTTCTAAAGTTTTTTAAAATTATTTTTATCAAAACAGTGAGAACTTTTTTTTAGGGCATTGGTGAAGAAAAGTATGATTTTTGACACAACATCTATAATCACTGGGCTTATAAATGGAACATGCGCTATATTTGAAAACTTTTTGCAAAAGACGCTCTTATGGCTACCATGTAGACACCATATACACGAGGCTATTTTGAGAAGTGTTTGAAGTCAATAGCATACAAATATTTTTATTCCGAAAAGAATTTAAATTAACAAAACAAGATGTATTTTTTTAATAAATATATATATTGAAGCTTGGTTTTGGTCTATCTACATCTGCAATAATGGCGCCTTACAATGACCACCTTTATTGCACAAATATACAATTTTGAAAACATTGATAGGTTGCACTTAAAAAATTGCTTAATCATTTATGGTACCTTAATTCCGAAAATGTCGCTCTGGCAGTTTTTGATTCAAGAATAAAAGACTAAATGGTTGAAGCTATGAAAAACGATAGTGGCGGCGAAGAAATGTAAAAAAGTCAACGATAAAAAATCAAGACATTTCAACCGTTATCAGAAGTGGTATTGAGCAGCTTATTTCCAAAGAGACAAAACAGTTTTTTGAAAGATTTTCAATAAGCCTGGAATTTGTGAAAGAAAGTCCTGCTAATTGGAATGATATGACTGCTTTCACTAGAGAAAAAAATGTACAATTAAATGTGGTTAATGATGCAGCGGAAAGAGGTGCCAACTTAATGGAGGAATATAATTCAATTCTCACAAACGATGAAGAGCAAAAACAATATATTGTAAAAGTTGTTAAGGATTATAGAAACAAATATTCCGGCTGCGATAAAAATTAATTAGTTCAAAAATTTTAATATTCGAAGTTTATTGCTTTTGCTTTCTATAATTTTCTGCATACAGTCAAGGAAAAAAGTCTACATACACCCTACAATTTTGAAGTTTTAGAGAATTAGTAGCGATAGTTTAAAAAGATTTTATAGCAATATTTAAGGCACGTATAGTATAGACTATTTAAAGAAAAAAAGATATGAAAATATTATAAGATAGAAATTATTAGAAAAAACATAATAATTAGCGGGAAAAAATTCTACATACAGCGTGGCAGCTCCTAACATCAAATTGAAAATTAAAAACAAAGAAAAAGAAATAACCGTTAACTTAGTCAATGTATTAAATTTACAAGCTTTACAATCGTTTACGTTGACAAAGTAATAACTTAAGAAGATATTATTTAAATTTTTATCCTTGAAAATGGAAAATCGGAAAAAGAGATTCATATTTCAGTTAGAAATATGGTAGTCAATCTCCGAAAGGAAAATAAATCTTATCGAGAAGTTGCTAAGATCGATAAATTAAGTCGTGCTACTGAACAGATGATCATTAGAAATTGTGATAGTGCCAAAAGTACCGAAAATAAGCCACGATCTGGTAGATCCAAAAAGCTTTCGAGACTCGATGTTAGCAGTACTATTAAAGAAGTCAACCAGGATCCAAAAATAAGTGTCCTAAAATTGGCGGAACACACCGAAAAATGTTCCAATATAATTGTTACTCCAAGAATAATAATAAATTTTGCATGAAAATGGTTTTGAAATCAGATTAGCACGCAACACAAGACTAATTTCAGAGAAGAATCGTAAACTTTGCCTTGAGTTTGGTAAAGCACATCTGGATTTTAGGAAGCGTGTTATATTTACCGACGAAAGTAAGTATAACATTTTCGGAAGTGATGGCCGATCCAAAGTTTGGAGAAAACCAAACACTGCACTTGACCCAAAGAATATTATACCTACAGTTAAACATGGTGGCGGCAACGTTATGGTTTCGGGCGCAATTGCGTCATCTGGAGTGGATCGTTTGGTTTTGTCGAAGGTAATATGGACCGCTATCCATATAAAAACATATTGGAACAAAATCGAATGGCTTCTGTTGATAGCTTGGGTCTAGGAAATCAATGGATTTTCTAACAAGATAACGACCCTAAGCATACTGCACGCGTAGTTCGAGACTGGCTTCTTTACTATGCCCCAACACAGCTGAATTCACCACCCCAGTCACCGGACTTAAACCCAATAGAGCACATGTGGGACGTTCTGGAACAATTACTACGAAAATTCGACATTAGTAGCCGTGAAACATTAACAACGGCCCTTATTCTTGCATGGGCCGAAATAACACCCGATATTACAGAGAATTTGGTGACATCAAGCAGTAATTGATGCCCAAGGTGGGCCGAACAAATATTAAAAGTTAAAATCTTTTCGTTTTATTTGCAAAATTTTCGAATAATATTAATTTTTTGTGGCATACACACTTTTTTTCCTATGAATATTTCATGTTTTTGTTATTATTGTTTTTATTATAAAAATGAATTACTATTTTATAAATAAACTTATTTATTAATGCCTTAAATATTTGTATAAACATTTTTTCTATATTCTTCGCAAACTCTGTAAAACCCATAAATCAAAGGGTCTATGTAGACTTTTTCTCTTGACTGTATAAAATATACATTGTATATACATTTTTCATAAAAATAAAAGCATGTGATAAAATTTTTTGTGAAATCAATAGTTTTGAAGTTATGAGCCAAGAAATTTTGATTTTTTGGTTTTCCACGAATTTGAGTGGGATATTTTTTTTACAAAAATTCACCAAACTGGGGGGTGAGACTGGGTGGTTCAGAAGGAGGCTGAAGATGACCTGGTCACTCGGGTCGAAAGTGCGCATTCCCTCTAGCTCTAATCCTTACAATTTTTTCCATTTAATAAAAAAAGTGTTTACTATTCGTTAGTATCATTAAAAAAATTATGATCTTGAGCCTGATAAAATTAAAAATATATAATTAAAACAGATAGATCAAATAATATACAAAAATTTTTAATTTTTTTTAAAAATTTTTTATTTTCTACGAGGCTTTTTTCGAATCTTCTTTTAAAACAACAATAATCTCAAAGTCAGTGTCCTTCTAAGTAAAAAAGGCTTTTATTCGTGTAAATCGGTTAAAAAATGACAATGTTATAGTACTTTTCGACAAAATGAAATAATTTAAAGTACGAACTATTTTTTTTTTTAATTACGTATATTTTTTAAAAATTTTTACTTAATCTTCTACGTTTGTAAGACAAATCATTAGTTTCACGTTTTAGCGACCAGCAGTAATTCGCTAGCATTCTGATCTGACTTTTTAATTCGAATCGCTTTTCCATTGTTGATAGCTCTGGGTCACTAAATTGGCCCAGATTTTCTGGGAAGAATTCCAAGTGAGAATGCAAAAAATGTATTTTGATTGATATTCTGCATCGCATTTCTCCATACGCCTCTAGAAATTCACTAACATCATTAGTGTAGTCAGCACTTCTTTTGTTACCCAAAAAATGTTTAGATAAAGATTTAAAACTCATCCATGCTCCAACTTTTAATAAATCAAATGATTTTTATTAACACTTAGATTATAACACAATTAAATATTTTAGTTAGCTTTTTTAAGAAAAATATGTTGTTTTTTGAAGCTGCACCACTAATACTAACTAGTAAACAACTTTTTTGAAAGTATCAAAAAAAAAGTAACCGTATTATTACAAAAATAATTTAAATAATGCCTTATTTACAATGATAGAGAACTAAACTATACAGAGTGCATTTTCTTTATCTCCTTCGCACTTATGTCTTGTTTGTATCGAGAATAGTTTTTTTTACTACTTAAAAGATTTTTGAAAAAAATAATATGACAACACTGATTGGCATTATGTTTGTGGTTATTGTTCTTTTTTTATTTTATTTGTTAAACTTCTTTTCTTTCACCTCTTCATCCTTTATACACAAGCAACAAGCACGTACAAAGATTTACCTAAAAACCAAACTAATAAATTTTGAACGAAAACTGTTTATTTACTTCTATTAACGATGATTGCGTATGTCCTTCAATGGCTCAGTGGTCTAAGCGCTTTGTCATAAATAGGTTTTTTCTTTTAGTCGCGCGATCGATCCCCGTCTATTCAACTTTTTTGTACAACTTTTTTTTTACATTTTATTAAGACTTTCTTATTTGTTTTTTTTTATTTCTTTTTTAACATAACAAATACGTACAGCACAGTTGACTTAACGATTTCGGTCAGTTTTTCTGTATATTTGGAGAACGGAAAGAGGAAAAGTCCCAAAATAAGGTACGAGCATCTTTGTTATCAATACAGAACATCTGATCAAATGTGGGCGGGATATGTGAATTGGGCGTGGCACAAAATAGATTACTTTATATCTTAAGAACGGTGAGACCAAAATTAAATAGTCCATAAATAGGCTAAAAACATCAACATTTTTATAAAAACTAAAATTTTAGAGCTGTAATATGACCTACGGATACGTCTTATATAGCAAAAGATCGAAAATCTTTTGTATAACATATTTGCTAAAAAAAAAACTCGGAAATATCGGTTCAAATACAAAAAAGTTATGCCGAAAACATAAATTTTTTTAAATACCTATTTTCTGGAACCATAAATCTTCCCGAGTCCAAGTTTTATCATTAAACTAAACGGTTAATTTCCTCTTAAAGGCACCCGTATATAAATCTGTCCATTCCATATATGTCCATATATAAATTTCAGTTTTTTTCCCAACCATGGTGAAGGGTATATAAGATTCGTCATAGCCGAATTTAGCCGCTCTTACTTGTTTTTACTATGTTTAGTATACATATCAGAGAACTGCAAAATCAACTTTTTTCTTGATTTAATCATACACAAAAATTCTTGTTCACATTTAATAATTCAACAAAATTCACTGTAGAATAAAATCAGCACCATGTTACTGAACGCGTAATTGGGATCAATGTGAATCATCTGTCGACTAAGTTTTATGCAAATGTAATCACTCAACAAAAAGTCAGCGTTGAATAAATCAGAAAAAACAACAAACAACGCGTATGAGTGTAATCATAATCAAAAATAGAAACACATTTCATAAATGTACATTAGGGTGGGACTTAAATCCGCTTTTTTATAATTTGTATTAGTAATACAATACTAAAAATATTCTTCTTTGTGAAATAAAAATATTTTCTTGGAAAAAAAATTTAGGTCGATATCTCAGGCTTGACTAATACGGAAAAATTTAAATATTGTCTAATTTTTTTCATCTATTTTGATTGGAAAATTAAGCAATATTTAACTTTAACCGGATTGAGAGAGCATGAGATATCGACCTAAATTAAAAAAAAATCCGAAAAGAACAATATTTTTGGTATTACTAATAAAAGTTCTACAAAAACGGATTTTAGACCCACCCTAATTTATGAAATGTGTTTCTACAAAACCACCCCCTTTTTATAGATAAGAAACTATTTTATTTTAATTATGAATACACACATACGCTTTATTTATTGCTTTTTCTGATTTATTCTCCATCAAAATCATTTTTGTTGACTCAAACGAACAGAGTAAAATCAATGGTATGAAAACGACTAATGATTATAAATCAGTGACAACAATTTGCACGTCATTTGATTGATTTAAAATCATCAACAAATATGTGTATTGGAGTATATTCAACGTTTGAACGCAAACACATATATATTCTTGCGTTGATTGCGTATGAACGTTTTGCAATCAGCATTTGCAGTTCTCTGATACATATATACAAAAAAGCTTGTACTTTTTTGTTTCCAATTGATTTTCTTTGCAAGACCAATTGATTGTTTTACAAGTCCAATTGGTTTTACCAAATTTTGATGAAATTTGTGCAGAAATGAGAAAAATTTGCTTTAAAATCAGGGAAATTTTCTCTGAGATACCGAACCTTATAATATGTACAAAATTTTATTTGGCGGCTTCTTTCGATGAAATCTCTATACTTATACTTCCTCTATTATTAATTTTTACCACACTCGTAATATTATTTGGGTAAAAACAAGCAAAAATACACTTAAGTTTTTAAAAACCGATCAATTGTCTTTTTTATTTAATTTATCGCCTTTTATCTTTTTTCGAACGTTTTCCAAAAAATTAGTAATTAAAGGTTGTTTTACTCAGTATTGGGTAAAAAACAGCAAAATAATAAAAACGTTAAAAAAATATATGTATTTTATTGTTTTTAAATAAGTAGTCCACTTGCAAGCTTCGCTAAGTTAAAAAAAATAAAATTCTGTAAAAGCCGCCATATTTATTTCTTAAAATGCCTCCCTAAGCCCTTATCAATCTCATTTTAAACTCAGTATGTTACGTATAAGTTCTGGTTAAACATTCAATATATTGGAGTATACTATAATATATTGGAGTATACTCCTGCTAAACTCTATATATTGTCTGGTAGGTCACTTTCAACTAGCTGTAAGTTACAAAGGTAAAGGCAAAAGTACGTAATTAAAATAATCTTTTTGTAATATTATTTTACTTTTAAATAATGGACATTCAAGAAATCGTTAATGAAGCACCGAATCGAAGAGGACGGAAAAAAATTGCTGATAAATCAACATGAAAGAGAGAAGTTGCAAAGTGGAACAGGTAAGGTTATGTTTGGTACTTAATGCTGAGACCTTTAGAGCCTTGGCACTAAACTGCACTTCGTCGTTGTTAATAAATCATGTTTCTGTATGTATGCTTGCATTTTCTGCACATATGCATTTTGAGTGCTTCTCTATTCTGCTTCAGACAAACCTAAGGCTCCACCAAAAATGCCAGAGTGTGTGCATGGAAATGCAAAACTGGGCTTCAAGTGCAGCGAGTTATCTCAAAAGGACTACAGTAAATTTCACCACCATTTTTATTCATCGTCAAACAGAATTACTCAGGATACATTTTTGTTGAAATAGGGTACGTTCGTAAATGCAGTAGTAGCGCATCACTGCAGCATAATAAAAGTAAAACGTTCTAAAAAGCATCACTTGACAGCACTGATTTACATCAAACGTTTTTTTATGCAAACAATTGACAGTGCTGCCGCAAATTTTTGCAACTATTGCATCATTAAAGTTTCTGATGCAATTTTGCGAAATTAGTCATTAATTGATTTTTAATAATAAAAAGTCGTTTCATCCCTCTATTAATTCTTTTTTTTATTATAAGTTAACAAATTTTTATCTTTTGCAAAACGTTCTAAAAAGTATACTGTGCAGTTGTTGAGCAGTAGCAAAGCATCTGCAACAGATGATCACGCATCAGCAACATAAATTGGCATAACTGCCGCAGTGAAGCGCAAGTTTTCTGCATTAACGAACGTACCCATACTGTACAGCACGAACACCGAAAAAAGAAGGAAAGAGAAAATCTGAAACAATACATTTTTTTATACCAAAAAACGTTCGAATAAAAAACGACAAATTATATTAAAGAAAGTGTGCCAGAAAGCGTTACTACTATTTTGGGAGTATCTTAGGACCGATTACAAAGAATTTGTAAAAACCATTTAACTACAATGGAACTCCCGAAAAAAAGAAGAAGCGGTGATAGAAAATCTTTATGGTATTCTTATAGTTTTGAATCGGTTAAGTCATACATAAAGGGACTTAAAACTATATTCACATTATGTGCGAGGAAGATCTACTGTGCAATACTTATCCAGCCACCTCAATATAAAAATACTTCATGAGATTTATAATTTTAATCCAGAAAATGAGCCAGTTAAGTACGAATTTTTCCGACGTATATTTAATAAAAACTTTAATTTAAGTCTTAAAACGCCGGCTACAGACGCCTGCTCAAATTTTGAACGCAATCAAGCTAAGAAACAATTAAAAATAGGTCAATTTCGGATTCACAAGTTAAAGGCTAAACGGATTTACACTAACCTTAACAGTTCTTAAGATAACGAAATTATACTTTCTTTCGATTGTCAAAAACATTTTGTATTACATAAATTTCCTGACCAAAATGCATACTTTAGCAGTCAGATTTAACAATTTGTCAAGGACCTTTCAATGGGCCGCAAAATATTTCAAATACATTTAACTACACTTGGCTGGAATCAGAGGCCTTGAAGGGATCTTATCAGATGGCTTCAGCACTATTTCATCGACTTATTAATAAAGGGTGGTTAAGTTTTAAGGGCCGATGTTGATTTTGAATAAAACACAAATTATTTAGGAAATTATTGTCATTTCTTTTTATTATGATAATATGGTATGGTTCCATTATGTATGGAACAAATGGCCGCCGCGACCTCGGCAGCACACCTCCATCCGATGGTCCAAATTTTCGATGACGCTGAGGCATAATTGAGGTTCTATGCCGTTAATGTGCCGAATTATCTCAACCTTTAGCTCTTGAATTGTTGTTGGCTTATCGACGTACAAATTTTCTTTCAAATAACCCCAAAGAAAAAAGTTCAACGGTGTCAAATCACATGATCTTGGCGGCCAATTGACATCGCCACCACGTGAGATAACACGGTCATTGAATTTGTCGCGCAACAGAGCCATTGTTTCGTTAGCTGTGTGGCAAGTGGCACCGTCCTGTTGAAACCACGTGTCATGCACACCATATCTTCCAATTCGGGCCATAAAAAGTTTGTAGCAATATTTTCTGCAGTACGAGCTGTACGAGCATGCACTGGTGTTTTCACATCTCCTACAGACCCGGTTTGCTCAAATTTTTGCACGATTTTTGCGATCATACGCACATTTGGACGATTAAATTGACCAAAAAATTTACGAAGTGCACGATATGCATTTTGATTTGAACGCCAATTTTCATAATAAGCCTGAATACTTTAACGCGTTGCTCGATTGTGTATCTTTCCATGGTTTAAATTGAGTTAGTCTTAAATTGAGAAATGTCAAATGAAATGCAGAAAAAACTTGACGTTTAGGTGTGGTTCACATTCAACATCGGCCCTTAAAATTTAACCACCCTTTATATCCTCCCGAAGTATTGAATGTGAGCACAATCGGCCCAGCGGTTAAAAAGTTATAAGTGAAAATGTGATGTATTTAAGTACAATTTCATAGCAGTGGGTGAAATATTTCGTCTTGTTTTTTAATAATGAATAATATTTTATATTCACCTTAAATGTATTCACCTCAAACATTGTTTTTCACCACTAAAATTTTTTCCCCAAAAAAATTTTTTTCACCTCAAAAATTTTTTTCACCTCAAAATTTTTTTTCAACCACAAAATTTGTTATCACATCCAAAAAAGTTTTTCACTTCAAAAATTTTTTTTCGCCTCCATTATGTTACTTCTAAAGTTTTTTAAAATTATTTTTATCAAAACAGTGAGAACTTTTTTTTAGGGCATTGGTGAAGAAAAGTATGATTTTTGACACAACATCTATAATCACTGGGCTTATAAATGGAACATGCGCTATATTTGAAAACTTTTTGCAAAAGACGCTCTTATGGCTACCATGTAGACACCATATACACGAGGCTATTTTGAGAAGTGTTTGAAGTCAATAGCATACAAATATTTTTATTCCGAAAAGAATTTAAATTAACAAAACAAGATGTATTTTTTTAATAAATATATATATTGAAGCTTGGTTTTGGTCTATCTACATCTGCAATAATGGCGCCTTACAATGACCACCTTTATTGCACAAATATACAATTTTGAAAACATTGATAGGTTGCACTTAAAAAATTGCTTAATCATTTATGGTACCTTAATTCCGAAAATGTCGCTCTGGCAGTTTTTGATTCAAGAATAAAAGACTAAATGGTTGAAGCTATGAAAAACGATAGTGGCGGCGAAGAAATGTAAAAAAGTCAACGATAAAAAATCAAGACATTTCAACCGTTATCAGAAGTGGTATTGAGCAGCTTATTTCCAAAGAGACAAAACAGTTTTTTGAAAGATTTTCAATAAGCCTGGAATTTGTGAAAGAAAGTCCTGCTAATTGGAATGATATGACTGCTTTCACTAGAGAAAAAAATGTACAATTAAATGTGGTTAATGATGCAGCGGAAAGAGGTGCCAACTTAATGGAGGAATATAATTCAATTCTCACAAACGATGAAGAGCAAAAACAATATATTGTAAAAGTTGTTAAGGATTATAGAAACAAATATTCCGGCTGCGATAAAAATTAATTAGTTCAAAAATTTTAATATTCGAAGTTTATTGCTTTTGCTTTCTATAATTTTCTGCATACAGTCAAGGAAAAAAGTCTACATACACCCTACAATTTTGAAGTTTTAGAGAATTAGTAGCGATAGTTTAAAAAGATTTTATAGCAATATTTAAGGCACGTATAGTATAGACTATTTAAAGAAAAAAAGATATGAAAATATTATAAGATAGAAATTATTAGAAAAAACATAATAATTAGCGGGAAAAAATTCTACATACAGCGTGGCAGCTCCTAACATCAAATTGAAAATTAAAAACAAAGAAAAAGAAATAACCGTTAACTTAGTCAATGTATTAAATTTACAAGCTTTACAATCGTTTACGTTGACAAAGTGATAACTAAAGAAGATATTATTTAAATTTTTATCCTTGAAAATGGAAAATCGGAAAGAGATTCATATTTCAGTTAGAAATATGGTAGTCAATCTCCGAAAGGAAAATAAATCTTATCGAGAAGTTGCTAAGATCGATAAATTAAGTCGTGCTACTGAACAGATGATCATTAGAAATTGTGATAGTACCAAAAGTACCGAAAATAAGCCACGATCTGGTAGATCCAAAAAGCTTTCGAGACTCGATGTTAGCAGTACTATTAAAGAAGTCAACCAGGATCCAAAAATAAGTGTCCTAAAATTGGCGGAACACACCGAAAAATGTTCCAATATAATTGTTACTCCAAGAATAATAATAAATTTTGCATGAAAATGGTTTTGAAATCAGATTAGCACGCAACACAACACTAATTTCAGAGAAGAATCGTAAACTTTGCCTTGAGTTTGGTAAAGCACATCTGGACAAGGGTATGGATTTTCGGAAGCGTGTTATATTTACCGACGAAAGTAAGTATAACATTTTCGGAAGTGATGGCCGATCCAAAGTTTGGAGAAAACCAAACACTGCACTTGACCCAAAGAATATTATACCTACAGTTAAACATGGTGGCGGCAACGTTATGGTTTCGGGCGCAATTGCGTCATCTGGAGTGGATCGTTTGGTTTTGTCGAAGGTAATATGGACCGCTATCCATATAAAAACATATTGGAACAAAATCGAATGGCTTCTGTTGATAGCTTGGGTCTAGGAAATCAATGGATTTTCTAACAAGATAACGACCCTAAGCATACTGCACGCGTAGTTCGAGACTGGCTTCTTTACTATGCCCCAACACAGCTGAATTCACCACCCCAGTCACCGGACTTAAACCCAATAGAGCACATGTGGGACGTTCTGGAACAATTACTACGAAAATTCGACATTAGTAGCCGTGAAACATTAACAACGGCCCTTATTCTTGCATGGGCCGAAATAACACCCGATATTACAGAGAATTTGGTGACATCAAGCAGTAATTGATGCCCAAGGTGGGCCGAACAAATATTAAAAGTTAAAATCTTTTCGTTTTATTTGCAAAATTTTCGAATAATATTAATTTTTTGTGGCATACACACTTTTTTTCCTATGAATTTTTCATGTTTTTGTTATTATTGTTTTTATTATAAAAATGAATTACTTTTTTATTAAATAAACTTATTTATTAATACCTTAAATATTTGTATAAACATTTTTTCTATATTCTTCGCAAACTCTGCAAAACCCATAAATCAAATGGTCTATGTAGACTTTTTCTCTTGACTGTATATAATATACATTGTATATACATTTTTCATAAAAATAAAAGCATGTGATAAATTTTTTTGTGAAATCAATAGTTTTGAAGTTATGAGCCAAGAAATTTTGATGTTTTGGTTTTCCACAAATTTGAGTGGGATATTTTTTTTTACAAAAATTCACCAAACTGGGGGGGTGAGACTGGGTGGTTCAGAAGGAGGCTGAAGATGACCTGGTCACTCGGCTCGAAAGTGCGCATTCCCTCTAGCTCTGATCCTTACAATTTTTTCCATTTAATAAAAAAAAAAGTGTTTACTGTTCGTTAGTATCATTAAAAAATTATGATCTTGAGCCTGATAAAATTAAAAATATATAATTAAAACAGATAGATCAAATAATATACAAAAGTTTTTAATTTTTTTTTAAATTTTTTATTTTCTACGAGGCTTTTTTTCGAATCTTATTTTAAAACAACAATAATCTCAAAGTCAGTGTCCTTCTAAGTAAAAAAGGCTTTTATTCGTGTAAATCGGTTAAAAAATTACAATGTTATAGTACTTTTTCTAAACAACGATTCGATTATATGATTCAACAAAATGAAATAATTTAAAGTACGAACTATTTTTTTTTAATTACGTATATTTTTTAAAAAATTTTACTTAATCTACTACGTTTGTAAGACAAATCATCAGTTTCACGTTTTAGCGACCAGCAGTAATTCGCTAGCATTCTGATCTGACTTTTTAATTCGAATCGCTTTTCCATTGTTGATAGCTCTGGGTCACTAAATTGGCCCAGATTTTCTGGGAAGAATTCCAAGTGAGAATGCAAAAAATGTATTTTGATTGATACTCTGCATCGCATTTCTCCATACGCCTCTAGAAATTCACTAACATCATTAGTGTAGTCAGCACTTCTTTTGTTACCCAAAAATTTCTTTATCTCCTTTGCACTTATGTCTTGTTTGTATCGAGAATAGTTTTTTTTTACTACTTAAAAGATTTTTGAAAAAAATAATATGACAACACTGATTGGCATTATGTTTGTGGTTATTGTTCTTTTTTTATTTTATTTGTTGAACTTCTTTTCTTTCACCTCTTCATCCTTTATACACCAGCAACAAGCACGTACAAAGATTTACCTAAAAACCAAACTAATAAATTTTGAACGAAAACTGTTTATTTACTTCTATTAACGATGATTGCGTATGTCCTTCAATGGCTCAGTGGTCTAAGCGCTTTGTCATAAATAGGTTTTTTCTTTTAGTCGCGCGATCGATCCCCGTCTATTCAACTTTTTTGTACAACTTTTTTTTTACATTTTATTAAGACTTTCTTATTTGTTTTTTTTATTTCTTTTTTAACATAACAAATACGTACAGCACAGTTGACTTAACGATTTCGGTCAGTTTTTCTGTATATTTGGAGAACGGAAAGAGGAAAAGTCCCAAAATAAGGTACGAGCATCTTTGTTATCAATACAGAACATCTGATCAAATGTGGGCGGGATATGTGAATTGGGCGTGGCACAAAATAGATTACTTTATATCTTAAGAACGGTGAGACCAAAATTAAATAGTCCATAAATAGGCTAAAAACATCAACATTTTTATAAAAACTAAAATTTTAGAGCTGTAATATGACCTACGGATACGTCTTATATAGCAAAAGATCGAAAATCTTTTGTATAGCATATTTGCTAAAAAAAAACTCGGAAATATCGGTTCAAATACAAAAAAGTTATGCCGAAAACATAAATTTTTTTTTAAATACCTATTTTCTGGAACCATAAATCTTCCCGAGTCCAAGATTTATCATTAAACTAAACGGTTAATTTCCTCTTAAAGGCACCCGTATATAAATCTGTCCATTCCATATATGTCCATATATAAATTTCAGTTTTTTTCCCAACCATGGTGAAGGGTATATAAGATTCGTCATAGACGAATTTAGCCGCTCTTACTTGTTTTTACTATGTTTAGTATACATATCAGAGAACTGCAAAATCAACTTTTTTCTTGATTTAATCATACACAAAAATTCTTGTTCACATTTAATAATTCAACAAAATTCACTGTAGAATAAAATCAGCACCATGTTACTGAACGCGTAATTGGGATCAGTGTGAATCATCTGTCGACTAAGTTTTATGCAAATGTAATCACTCAACAAAAAGTCAGCGTTGAATAAATCAAAAAAAAACAACAAACAACGCGTATGAGTGTAATCATAATCAAAAAAAAAAAATAGAAACACATTTCATAAATGTACATTAGGGTGAGACTTAAATCCGCTTTTTTAGAATTTTTATTAGTAATACAATACTAAAAATATTCTTCTTTGTGAAATAAAAATATTTTCTTGGAAAAAAAAATTTAGGTCGATATCTCAGGTTTGACTAATACGGAAAATTTTAAATATTGTCTAATTTTTTTCATCTATTTTGATTGGAAAATTAAGCAATATTTAACTTTAACCGGATTGAGAGAGCATAAGATATCGACCTAAATTAAAAAAAAAAAATTAGAAAAGAACAATATTTTTGGTATTACTAATAAAAGTTCTAAAAAAACGGATTTTAGACCCACCCTAATTTATGAAATGTGTTTCTACAAAACCACCCCCTTTTTATAGATAAGAAACTATTTTATTTTAATTATGAATACACACATACGCTTTATTTATTGCTTTTTCTGATTTATTCTCCATCAAAATCATTTTTGTTGACTCAAACGAACAGAGTAAAATCAATGGTATAAAAACGACTGATGATTATAAATCAGTGACAACAATTTGCACGTCATTTGATTGATTTAAAATCATCAACAAATATGTGTATTGGAGTATATTCAACGTTTGAACGCAAACACATATATATTCTTGCGTTGATTGCGTATGAAGGTTTTGCAATCAGCATTTGCAGTTCTCTGATACATATATACAAAAAAGCTTGTACTTTTTTGTTTCCAATTGATTTTCTTTGCAAGACCAATTGATTGTTTTACAAGTCCAATTGGTTTTACCAAATTTTGATGAAATTTGTGCAGAAATGAGAAAAATTTGCTTTAAAATCAGGGAAATTTTCTCTGAGATACCGAACCTTATAATATGTACAAAATTTTATTTGGCGGCTTCTTTCGATGAAATCTCTATACTTATACTTCCTCTATTATTAATTTTTACCACACTCGTAATATTATTTGGGTAAAAACAAGCAAAAATACACTTAAGTTTTTAAAAACCGATCAATTGTCTTTTTTATTTAATTTATCGCCTTTTATCTTTTTTCGAACGTTTTCCAAAAAATGAGTAATTAAAGGTTGTTTTACTCAGTATTGGGTTTAAAACTCAGCAAAACAGCAAAATAATAAAAATGTTAAAAAAATATATGTATTTTATTGTTTTTAAATAAGTAGTCCACTTGCAAGCTTCGCTAAGTTAAAAAAAATAAAATTCTGTAAAAGCCGCCATATTATTTGTTTCTTAAAATGCCTCCCTAAGCCCTTATCAATCTCGTTTTAAACTCAGTATGTTACGCATAAGTTCTGGTTAAACATTCAATATATTGGAGTATACTATAATATATTGGAGTATACTCCTGCTAAACTCTATATATTGTCTGGTAGGTCACTTTCAACTAGCTGTAAGTTACAAAGGTAAAGGCAAAAGTACGTAATTAAAATAATCTTTTTGTAATATTATTTTACTTTTAAATAATGGACATTCAAGAAATCGTTAATGAAGCACCGAATCGAAGAGGACGGAAAAAAATTGCTGATAAATCAACATGAAAGAGAGAAGTTGCAAAGTGGAACAGGTAAGGTTATGTTTGGTACTTAATGCTGAGACCTTTAGAGCCTTGGCACTAAACTGCACTTCGTCGTTGTTAATAAATCATATTTCTGTATGTATGCTTGCTTTTTTGCATTTTCTGCACATATGCATTTTGAGTGCTTCTCTATTCTGCTTCAGGCAAACCTAAGGCTCCGCCAAAAATACCAAGCACACATGGAAATTCAAAACAGGGCTTCAAGTGCAGCGAGTTATCCCAAAAGGACTACAGTAAATTTCACCACCATTTTTATTCATCGTCAAACAAAATTACTCAGGATACATTTTTGTTGAAATACTGTACAGCACGAACACCGAAAAAAGAAGGAAAGAGAAAATCTGAAACAATATATTTTTTTATACCAAAAAACGTTCGAATAAAAAACGACAAATTATATTAAAGAAAGTGTGCCAGAAAGCGTTTACTACTATTTCGGGAGTATATAAGGACCGATTACAAAGAATTTGTAAAAACCATTTAACCACAATGGAACTCCCGAAAAAAAGAAGAAGCGGTGATAGAAAATCTTTATGGTATTCTTATAGTTTTGAATCGGTTAAGGCGTACATAAAGGAACTTAAAACTATAGTCACATTATGTGCGAGGAAGATCTACTGTGCAATACTTATCCAGCCACCTCAATATAAAAATACTTCATGAGATTTATAATTTTAACCCAGAAAATGAGCCAGTTAAGTACGAATTTTTCCGACGTATATTGAACAAAAACTTTAATTTAAGTCTTAAAACGCCGGCTACAGACGCTGCTCAAATTGTGAACGCAATCAAGCTAAGAAACAATTAAAAATAGTCAATTTCTTATTCACAAGTTAAAGGCTAAACGGTTTTACACTAACCTTAACAGTTCTTAAGATAACGAAATTATACTTTTTTTCGATTGTCAAAAACATTTTGTATTACATAAAGTTCCTGACCAAAATGCATACTTTAGCAGTCAGATTTAACAATTTGTCAAGGACCTTTCAATGGGCCGCAAAATATTTCAAATACATTTAACTACACTTGGCTGGAATCAGAGGCCTTGAAGGGATCTTATCAGATAGCTTCAGCACTATTTCATCGACTTATTAATAAAGGGTGGTTAAATTTTAAGGGCCGATGTTGATTTTGAATAAAACAGAAATTATTTATTCATTTCTTTTTATTATAATAATATGGTATGGTTCCATTATGTATGGAACAAATGGCCGCCGCGACCTCGGCGGCACACCTCCATCCTATGGTCCAAATTTTCGATGACGCTGAGGCATAATTGAGGTTCTATGCTGTTAATGTGCCGAATTATCTCAACCTTTAGCTCTTGAATTGTTGTTGGCTTATCGACGTACAAATTTTCTTTATAATAACCCCAAAGAAAGAAGTCCAACGGTGTCAAATCACATGATCTTGGCGGCCAATTGACATCGCCACCACGTGAGATAACACGGTCATTGAATTTGTCGCGCAACAGAGCCATTGTTTCGTTAGCTGTGTGGCAAGTAGCACCGTCCTGTTGAAACCACGTGTCGTGCACACCATATCTTCCAATTCGGGCCATAAAAAGTTCGTAGCAATATTTTCTGCAGTACGAGCTGTACGAGCATGCACTGGTGTTTTCACATCTCCTACAGACCCGGTTTGCTCAAATTTTTGCACGATTTTTCCGATCATACGCACATTTGGACGATTAAATTGACCAAAAAATTCACGAAGTGCACGATGTGCATTTTGATTTGAACGCCCATTTTCATAATAAACCTGAATACTTTAACGCGTTGCTCGATTGTGTATCTTTCCATGGTTTAAATTGAGTTAGTCTGAAATTGAGAAATGTCAAATGAAATGCAAAAAAAACTTGACGTTTAGGTGTGGTTCACATTCAACATCGGCCCTTAAAATTTAACCACCCTTTATATCCTCCCGAAGTATTGAAAATGAGCACAATCGGCCCAGCGGTTAAAAAGTTATAAGTGAAAATGTGATGTATTTAAGTACAATTTCATAGCAGTGGGTGAAATATTTTGTCTTGTTTTTTAATAATGAATAATATTTTATATTCACCTTAAATGTATTCACCTCAAACATTGTTTTTCACCACTAAAATTTTTTCCCCAAAAAAAATTTTTTCACCTCAAAAATTTTTTTCACCTCAAAATTTTTTTTTCAACCACAAAATTTGTTATCACATCCAAAAAAGTTTTTCACTTCAAAAATTTTTTTTCACCTCCATTATGTTACTTCTTAAGTTTTTTAAAATTATTTTTATCAAAACAGTGAGAACATTTTTTTAGGGCATTGGTGAAGAAAAGTATGATTTTTGACACAACATCTATAATCACTGGGCTTATAAATGGAACATGCGCAATATTTGAAAACTTTTTGCAAAAGACGCTCTTATGGCTACCATGTAGACACCATATACACGAGGCTATTTTGAGAAGTGTTTGAAGTCAATAGCATACAAATATTTTTATTCCGAAAAGAATTTAAATTAACAAAACAAGATGTATTTTTATAATAAATATATATATTAAAGCTTGGTTTTGGTCTATCTACATCTGCAATAATGGCGCCTTACAATGACCACCTTTATTGCACAAATATACAATTTTGAAAACATTGATAGGTTGCACTTAAAAAATTGCTTAATCATTTATGGTACCTTAATTCCGAAAATGTCGCTCTGGCAGTTTTTGATTCAGCGGCGAAGAAATGTAAAAAAGGCAACGATAAAAAATCAAGACATTTCAACCGTTATCAGAAGTGGTATTGAGCAGCTTATTTCCAAAGAGACAAAACAGTTTTTTGAAAGATTTTCAATAAGCCTGGAATTTGTGAAAGAAAGTCCTGCTAATTGGAATGATATGCTTTTGCTTTCTATAATTTTCTGCATACAGTCAAGGAAAACAGTCTACATACACCCTACAATTTTGAAGTTTTAGAGAATTAGTAGCGATAGTTTAAAAAGATTTTAAGCAATATTTAAGGCACGTATAGTATTGACTATTTAAAGAAAAACAGATATGAAAATATTATAAGATATAAATTATTAGAAAAAACATAATAATTAGCGGGAAAAAAGTCTACATACAGCGTGGCAGCTCCTAACATCAAATTGAAAATTAAAAACAAAGAAAAAGAAATAACCGTTAACTTAGTCAATGTATTAAATTTACAAGCTTTACAATCGTTTACGTTGACAAAGTAATAACTAAAGAAGATATTATTTAAATTTTTATCCTTGAAAATGGAAAATCGGAAAAAGAGATTCATATTTCAGTTAGAAATATGGTAGTCAATCTCCGAAAGGAAAATAAATCTTATCGAGAAATTGATAAGATCGATAAATTAAGTCGTGCTACTGTACAGATGATCATTAGAAATTGTGATAGTACCAATAGTACCGAAAATAAGCCACGATCTGGTAGATCCAAAAAGCTTTCGAGACTCGATGTTAGCAGTACTATTAAAGTAGTCAACCAGGATCCGAAAATAAGTGTCCTAAAATTGGCGGAACACACCGAAAAATGTTCCAATATAATTGTTACTCCAAGAATAATAATAAATTTTGCATGAAAATGGTTTTGAAATCAGATTAGCACGCAACACAACACTAATTTCAGAGAAGAATCGTAAACTTTGCCTTGAGTTTGGTAAAGCACATCTGGACAAGGGTATGGATTTTCGGAAGCGTGTTATATTTACCGACGAAAGTAAGTATAACATTTTCGGAAGTGATGGCCGATCCAAAGTTTGGAGAAAACCAAACACTGCACTTGACCCAAAGAATATTATACCTACAGTTAAACATGGTGGCGGCAACGTTATGGTTTCGGGCGCAATTGCGTCATCTGGAGTGGATCGTTTGGTTTTGTCGAAGGTAATATGGACCGCTATCCATATAAAAACATATTGGAACAAAATCGAATGGCTTCTGTTGATAGCTTGGGTCTAGGAAATCAATGGATTTTCCAACAAGATAACAACCCTAAGCATACTGCACACGTAGTTCGAGACTGGCTTCTTTACTATGCCCCAACACAGCTGAATTCACCACCCCAGTCACCGGACTTAAACCCAATAGAGCACATATGGGACGTTCTGGAACAATTACTACGAAAATTCGACATTAGTAGCCGTGAAACATTAACAACGGCCCTTATTCGTGCATGGGCCGAAATAACACCCGATATTACAGAGAATTTGGTGACAAGGTGGGCCGACCAAATATTAAAAGTTAAAATCTTCGTTTTATTTGCAAAATTTTCGAATAATATTAATTTTTTGTGGCATACACACTTTTTTTCCTATGAATTTTTCATGTTTTTGTTATTATTGTTTTTATTATAAAAATTAATTACTTTTTTATCTTATAAATAAACTTATTTATTAATGCCTTAAATATTTGTATAAACATTTTTTCTATATTCTTCGCAAACTCTGTAAAACCCACAAATCAAAGGGTCTATGTAGACTTTTTCTCTTGACTGTATATATATAATATACATTGTATATACATTTTTCATAAAAATAAAAGCATGTGATGAAATTTTTTGTGAAATCAATAGTTTTGAAGTTATGAGCCAAGAAATTTTGATTTTTTGGTTTTCCACAAATTTGAGTGGGATATTTTTTTTACAAAAATTCACCAAACTGGGGGGTGAGACTGGGTGGTTCAGAAGGAGGCTGAAGATAGCCTGGCCACTCGGGTCGAAAGTGCGCATTCCCTCTAGCTCTGATCCTTACAATTTTTTCCATTTAATAAAAAAAAAGTGTTTACTATTCGTTAGTATCATTAAAAAATTATGATCTTGAGCCTGATAAAATTAAAAATATATAATTAAAACAGATAGATCAAATAATATACAAAAGTTTTTAATTTTTTTTAAAAATTTTTTATTTTCTACGAGGCTTTTTTTCGAATCTTCTTTTAAAACAACAATAATCTCAAAGTCCTTCTAAGTAAAAAAGGCTTTTATTCGTGTAAATCGGTTAAAAAATGACAATGTTATAGTACTTTTTCTAAACAACGATTCGATTATATGATTCAACGATTCGATTATATGATTCAACAAAATGAAATAATTTAAAGTATGTCATGTTCGCCTCTCAGAGGGTTAAGGTTGCATTCTAGTGCAACACTGAAAGGGTGGCTACACTTAAATTGTACTAGAATGCAGCCTTGCAGAGAACTGTAGAGGGGAATGGATGACAGCGGAGGGGGGTGGCTCCGTGGAAAATGTTTGTTTTGATATAAAAAAAAAGGAAAAATATGAAAAATGGAGAAGAGCTCCCGTTTTTTTTAGGAGATATAAAAAGGTTTTTTAGGAAGAAATGGAGGTTTGGTTAACGGAGCGTGGTACAGATAAGATCGTTTTTTGTGAAAAGGATAATACTTTGTTTTATGAAAAAAATAAATGTTATAATTTTAATGAAAAGAAAATATAAAAGAACATCAACATAAATACATTTTGTTTTATGAAAAAGAAAATGTTATAAATTTTAATGGGAAAAAAAAACAACACAAAAACACCAACATAAATGCATTTTGTTCTATGAGAAAAAAGGTTATTATTTTATTAAAAAAAAAGAATAAGACAACACAAAAAAAAACACCAACATAAAATACATTTTGTACAATTAAGAAAAATATTGTAATTTCAATAAAAAAAAACAACACAAAAACACCAACATAAATACGTTTGGTTTTAAAAAAGGAATAATTAGTTCAACAATAAACACAAAACCATTGTTATTAAAAACAATAGAAACAAACAACATCAATACCACAGCATTTATACACAACAAACTACACACACAACACACGGTTCGAGGAGGATAAGCGACACAAAAAGGTAGCCGTCCACGGGAGCACCAACACCAGCCAACAGCAACCTCAAAAGGGAAAGGTCAGGTATTCTGATAGGGGTTTCGGACGATATTTTAGACCCGGAAAGAGAACTGACGTGACCCTCCCTCTGTAAAGAGTAAAAATATATATATTGCCCTTAGTAGGTATAGGGGTAAGGGCAACGGTCGGGTTGTATGTTTTTTTGTTTCACCAGTCCCTGTAGGTTGAGCTCATTCCTATTAGGAATTAGGTATACCGCCTCAGTAGGCCGCAAAACACCCCCAAGTTACCCTGAAAATCTGTCCGAAGGGGAGAATAGATCTATTTTAGGAGTTATTTTATTCGTAAGGATACATACCTTTAGGACGGAAAACGGACGGACAAACCCTCGGAGGAGTCATTAGGCCGAAGTATCTGGCGCAGGTCCCAACGTAGGGCCCGCAGGAAAAAGTAAGATTTTCGTGGTAGTATTATTAATGTCCCAAATTTAATTTTTTTAGAAGCCATAATCCGATACTTTTCTGTTGACCGGAAGGAGGGAAGCACATAGTAAATCACAAAAAAAAAACAAAATTAATGAAATCAAAACAGTACCAAAAATAAATAAGAGTATTTTATATAAATGAAAATCTTTATTTATAATTTTTATTGAAACCATAAGAATGTGGAAATAGGTATTATTTTTGTAAAAGGTAAGTGAGTTAGAAAGGAGCCGTAGAGGATATCATTTTGGGGCAATGCTAAGAAAATAAGTACCATAGCTTGCCATGGTTGAGGGAGGGCAGGTCCAGCAGCAAAAATCATCAATGCTGCCCGCCAAAGCGAAGGAAAAAGCCCGTAAGTAAGCACAAAAGAAAAACAATGAGAATGTCAATAGTTACCCCCTTGTTAGTAGTTGAATACGTTTTGTTTCAGTTTTTAAATTTTTTGCTCAAGTTAACTTGTGGCTATGTTGTTGGTGAACCCACGCGGTCTGCCGTCACAGGCCGGGCAACGCCAACTGACAGCGTTACCAGCAACATATGCCACCGGGAGTTTTTTAATCTTCAGGCCTAGCATAAAAGTGATGCCAACTCCCAGGGTTATACTTGACAAGTACGAACTATTTTTTTTTTTAATTACGTATATTTTTTAAAAATTTTTACTTAATCTACTACGTTTGTAAGACAAATCATCAGTTTCACGTTTTAGCGACCAGCAGTAATTCGCTAGCATTCTGATCTGACTTTTTAATTCGAATCGCTTTTCCATTGTTGATAGCTCTGGGTCACTAAATTGGCCCAGATTTTCTGGTTCCAAGTGAGAATGCAAAAAATGTATTTTGATTGATACTCTGCATCGCATTTCTCCATACGCCTCTAGAAATTCACTAACATCATAAGTGTAGTCAGCACTTCTTTTTTTACCCAAAAAATGTTTAGATAAAGATTTAAAACTCATCTATGCTCCAACTTTTAATAAATCAAATGATTTTTATTAACACTTAGATTATAACACAATTAAATATTTTAGTTAGCTTTTTTAAGAAAAATATGTTGTTTTTTGAAGCTGCACCACTAATACTAACTAGTAAACAACTTTTTTGCAAGTATAAAAAAAAAGTAACGGTATTATTACAAAAATAATTTAAATAATGCCTTATTTACAATGATAGAGTACTAAACTATACAGAGTGGATTTTCTTTATCTCC
Source organism: Eustalomyia histrio (assembly GCA_949748255.1). Lineage (NCBI taxonomy): Eukaryota > Metazoa > Arthropoda > Insecta > Diptera > Anthomyiidae > Eustalomyia > Eustalomyia histrio. The sequence goes on along the minus strand of OX456523.1, from coordinate 185,003,857 downwards.
TTCCCAGTTATGTCTTGTTTGTATCGAGAATAGTTTTTTTTACTACTTAAAAGATTTTTGAAAAAAAATAATATGACAATACTGATTGGCATTATGTTTGTGGTTATTGTTCTTTTTTTATTTTATTTTTTGAACTTCTTTTCTTTCACCTCCTCATCCTTTATACACAAGCAACAAGCACGTACAAAGATTTAACTAAAAACCAAACAAATAAATTTTGAACGAAAACTGTTTATTTACTTCTATTAACGATGATTGCGTATGTCCTTCAATGGCTCAGTGGTCTAAGCGCTTTGTCATAAATAGGTTTTTTCTTTTAGTCGCGCGATCGATCCCCGTCTATTCAACTTTTTTGTACAACTTTTTTTTTACATTTTATTAAGACTTTCTTATTTGTTTTTTTTTATTTCTTTTTTAACATAACAAATACGTACAGCACAGTTGACTTAACGATTTCGGTCAGTTTTTCTGTATATTTGGAGAACGGAAAGAGGAAAAGTCCCAAAATAAGGTACGAGCATCTTTGTTATCAATACAGAACATCTGATCAAATGTGGGCGGGATATGTGAATTGGGCGTGGCACAAAATAGATTACTTTATATCTTAAGAACGGTGAGACCAAAATTAAATAGTCCATAAATAGGCTAAAAACATCAACATTTTTATAAAAACTAAAATTTTAGAGCTGTAATATGACCTACGGATACGTCTTATATAGCAAAAGATCGAAAATCTTTTGTATAACATATTTGCTAAAAAAAAACTCGGAAATATCGGTTCAAATACAAAAAAGTTATGCCAAAAACATACATTTTTTTTTAAATACCTATTTTCTGGAACCATAAATCTTCCCGAGTCCAAGTTTAATCATTAAACTAAACGGTTAATTTCCTCCATATATGTCCATATATAAATTTCCGTTTTTTCCCAACCATGGTGAAGGGTATATAAGATTCGTCATAGCCGAATTTAGCCGCTCTTACTTGTTTTTACTATGTTTAGTATACATATCAGAGAACTGCAAAATCAACTTTTTTCTTGATTTAATCATACACAAAAATTCTTGTTCACATTTAATAATTCAACAAAATTCACTGTAGAATAAAATCAGCACCATGTTACTGAACGCGTAATTGGGATCAGTGTGAATCATCTGTCGACTAAGTTTTATGCAAATGTAATCACTCAACAAAAAGTCAGCGCTGAATAAATCAGAAAAAACAACAAACAACGCGTATGAGTGTAATCATAATCAAAAAAAAAATAGAAACACATTTCATAAATGTACATTAGGGTGGGACTTAAATCCGCTTTTTTAGAATTTTTATTAGTAATACAATACTAAAAATATTCTTCTTTGTGAAATAAAAATATTTTTTTGGAAAAAAAATTTAGGTCGATATCTCAGGCTTGACTAATACGGAAAAATTTAAATATTGTCTAATTTTTTTCATCTATTTTGATTGGAAAATTAAGCAATATTTAACTTTAACCGGATTGAGAGAGCATGAGATATCGACCTAAATTAAAAAAATTTCGAAAAGAACAATATATTTGGTATTACTAACAAAAGTTCTAAAAAAACGGATTTTAGACCCACCCTAATTTATGAAATGTGTTTCTACAAAACCACCCCCTTTTTATAGATAAGAAACTATTTTATTTTAATTATGAATACACACATACGCTTTATTTATTGCTTTTTCTGATTTATTCTCCATCAAAATCATTTTTGTTGACTCAAACGAACAGAGTAAAATCAATGGTATAAAAACGACTGATGATTATAAATCAGTGACAACAATTTGCACGTCATTTGATTGATTTAAAATCATCAACAAATATGTGTATTGGAGTATATTCAACGTTTGAACGTAAACACATATATATTCTTGTGTTGATTGCGTATGAACGTTTTGCAATCAGCATTTGCAGTTCTCTGATACATATATACAAAAAAGCTTGTACTTTTTTGTTTCCAATTGATTTTCTTTGCAAGACCAATTGATTTTTTTACAAGTCCAATTGGTTTTACCAAATTTTGATGAAATTTGTGCAGAAATGAGAAAAATTTGCTTTAAAATCAGGGAAATTTTCTCTGAGATACCGAACCTTATAATATGTACAAAATTTTATTTGGCGGCTTCTTTCGATGAAATCTCTATACTTATACTTCCTCTATTATTAATTATTACCACACTCGTAATATTATTTGGGTAAGAACAAGCAAAAATACACTTAAGTTTTTTAAAAACCGATCAATTGTCTTTTTTATTTAATTTATCGCCTTTTATCTTTTTTCGAACGTTTTCCAAAAAATTAGTAATTAAAGGTTGTTTTACTCAGTATTGGGTTTAAAACTCAGCAAAACAGCAAAATAATAAAAACGTTAAAAAAATATATGTATTTTATTGTTTTTAAATAAGTAGTCCACTTGCAAGCTCCGCTAAGTTAAAAAAAATAAAATTCTGTAAAAGCCGCCATATTATTTGTTTCTTAAAATGCCTCCCTAAGCCCTTATCAATCTCGTTTTAAACTCAGTATGTTACGCATAAGTTCTGGTTAAACATTCAATATATTGGAGTATACTATAATATATTGGAGTATACTCCTGCTAAACTCTAAATATTGTCTGGTAGGTCACTTTCAACTAGCTGTAAGTTACAAAGGTAAAGGCAAAAGTACGTAATTAAAATAATATTTTTGTAATATTATTTTACTTTTAAATAATGGACATTCAAGAAATCGTTAATAAAGCACCGAATCGAAGAGGACGGAAAAAAATTGCTGATAAATCAACATGAAAGAGAGAAGTTGCAAAGTGGAACAGGTAAGGTTATGTTTGGTACTTAATGCTGAGACCTTTAGAGCCTTGGCACTAAACTGCACTTCGTCGTTGTTAATAAATCATGTTTCTGTATGTATGCTTGCATTTTTGCATTTTCTGCACATATGCATTTTGAGTGCTTCTCTATTCTGCTTCAGACAAACCTAAGGCTCCGCCAAAAATACCAAAGTGTGTGCATGGAAATTCAAAACAGGGCTTCAAGTGCAGCGAGTTATCCCAAAAGGACTACAGTAAATTTCACCACCATTTTTATTCATCGTCAAACAAAATTACTCAGGATACATTTTTGTTGAAATACTGTACAGCACGAACACCGAAAAAAGAAGGAAAGAGAAAATCTGAAACAATATATTTTTTTATACCAAAAAACGTTCGAATAAAAAACGACAAATTATATTAAAGAAAGTGTGCCAGAAAGCGTTTACTACTATTTTGGGAGTATCTAAGGACCGATTACAAAGAATTTGTAAAAACCATTTAACTACAATGGAACTCCCGAAAAAAAGAAGAAGCGGTGATAGAAAATCTTTATGGTATTCTTATAGTTTTGAATCGGTTAAGTCATACATAAAGGGACTTAAAACTATATTCACATTATGTGCGAGGAAGATCTACTGTGCAATACTTATCCAGCCACCTCAATATAAAAATACTTCATGAGATTTATAATTTTAATGCAGAAAATGAGCCAGTTAAGTACGAATTTTTCCGACGTATATTTAATAAAAACTTTAATTTAAGTCTTAAAACGCCGGCTACAGACGCCTGCTCAAATTGTGAACGCAATCAAGCTAAGAAACAATTAAAAATAGGTCAATTTCGGATTCACAAGTTAAAGGCTAAACGGTTTTACACTAACCTTAACAGTTCTTAAGATAACGAAATTATACTTTTTTTCGATTGTCAAAAACATTTTGTATTACATAAAGTTCCTGACCAAAATGCATACTTTAGCAGTCAGATTTAACAATTTGTCAAGGACCTTTCAATGGGCCGCAAAATATTTCAAATACATTTAACTACACTTGGCTGGAATCAGAGGCCTTGAAGGGATCTTATCAGATAGCTTCAGCACTATTTCATCGACTTATTAATAAAGGGTGGTTAAATTTTAAGGGCCGATGTTGATTTTGAATAAAACAGAAATTATTTATTCATTTCTTTTTATTATAATAATATGGTATGGTTCCATTATGTATGGAACAAATGGCCGCCGCGACCCCAAATAACCCCAAAGAAAGAAGTCCAACGGTGTCAAATCACATGATCTTGGCGGCCAATTGACATCGCAACCACGTGAGATAACACGGTCATTGAATTTGTCGCGCAAGAGAGCCATTGTTTCGTTAGCTGTGTGGCAAGTGGCACCGTCCTGTTGAAACCACGTGTCGTGCACACCATATCTTTCAATTCGGGCCATAAAAAGTTCGTAGCAATATTTTCTGCAGTACAAGCTGTACGAGCATGCACTGGTGTTTTCACATGTCCTACAGACCCGGTTTGCTCAAATTTTTGCACGATTTTTCCGATCATACGCACATTTGGACGATTAAATTGACCAAAAAATTCACGAAGTGCACGATATGCATTTTGATTTGAACGCCCATTTTCATAATAAGCCTGAATACTTTAACGCGTTGCTCGATTGTGTATCTTTCCATGGTTTAAATTGAGTTAGTCTGAAATTGAGAAATGTCAAATGAAATGCAGAAAAAACTTGACGTTTAGGTGTGGTTCACATTCAACATCGGCCCTTAAAATTTAACCACCCTTTATATCCTCCCGAAGTATTGAAAATGAGCACAATCGGCCCAGCGGTTAAAAAGTTATAAGTGAAAATGTGATGTATTTAAGTACAATTTCATAGCAGTGGGTGAAATATTTTGTCTTGTTTTTTAATAATGAATAATATTTTATATTCACCTTAAATGTATTCACCTCAAACATTGTTTTTCACCACTAAAATTTTTTCCCCAAAAAAATTTTTTTCACCTCAAAAATTTTTTTCACCTCAAAATTTTTTTTCCAACCACAAAATTTGTTATCACATCCAAAAAAGTTTTTCACTTCAAAAAATTTTTTTCGCCTCCATTATGTTACTTCTAAAGTTTTTTAAAATTATTTTTATCAAAACAGTGAGAACATTTTTTTAGGGCATTGGTGAAGAAAAGTATGATTTTTGACACAACATCTATAATCACTGGGCTTATAAATGGAACATGCGCTATATTTGAAAACTTTTTGCAAAAGACGCTCTTATGGCTACCATGTAGACACCATATACACGAGGCTATTTTGAGAAGTGTTTGAAGTCAATAGCATACAAATATTTTTATTCCGAAAAGAATTTAAATTAACAAAACAATATGTATTTTTATAATAAATATATATATTGAAGCTTGGTTTTGGTCTATCTACATCTGCAATAATGGCGCCTTACAATGACCACCTTTATTGCACAAATATACAATTTTGAAAACATTGATAGGTTGCACTTAAAAAATTGCTTAATCATTTATGGTACCTTAATTCCGAAAATGTCGCTCTGGCAGTTTTTGATTCAGCGGCGAAGAAATGTAAAAAAGGCAACGATAAAAAATCAAGACATTTCAACCGTTATCAGAAGTGGTATTGAGCAGCTTATTTCCAAAGAGACAAAACAGTTTTTTGAAAGATTTTCAATAAGCCTGGAATTTGTGAAAGAAAGTCCTGCTAATTGGAATGATATGACTGCTTTCACTAGAGAAAAAAATGTACAATTAAATGTGGTTAATGATGCAGCGGAAAGAGGTGCCAACTTAATGGAGGAATATAATTCAATTCTCACAAACGATGGAGAGCAAAAACAATATATTGTAAAAGTTGTTAAGGATTATAGAAACAAATATTCCGGCTGCGATAAAAATTTATTAGTTCAAAAATTTTAATATTCGAAGTTTATTCCTTTTGCTTTCTATAATTTTCTGCATACAGTCAAGGAAAAAAGTCTACATACACCCTACAATTTTGAAGTTTTAGAGAATTAGTAGCAATAGTTTAAAAAGATTTTATAGCAATATTTAAGGCACGTATAGTATTGACTATTTAAAGAAAAAAAGATATGAAAATATTATAAGATAGAAATTATTAGAAAAAACATAATAATTAGCGGGAAAAAAGTCTACATACAGCGTGGCAGCTCCTAACATCAAATTGAAAATTAAAAACAAAGAAAAAGAAATAACCGTTAACTTAGTCAATGTATTAAATTTACAAGCTTTACAATCGTTTACGTTGACAAAGTAATAACTAAAGAAGATATTATTTAAATTTTTATCCTTGAAAATGGAAAATCGGAAAAAGAGATTCATATTTCAGTTAGAAATATGGTAGTCAATCTCCAAAAGGAAAATAAATCTTATCGAGAAATTGCTAAGATCGATAAATTAAGTCGTGCTACTGTACAGATGATCATTAGAAATTGTGATAGTACCAATAGTACCGAAAATAAGCCACGATCTGGTAGATCCAAAAAGCTTTCGAGACTCGATGTTAGCAGTACTATTAAAGTAGTCAACCAGGATCCGAAAATAAGTGTCCTAAAATTGGCGGAACACACCGAAAAATGTTCCAATATAATTGTTACTCCAAGAATAATAATAAATTTTGCATGACAATGGTTTTGAAATCAGATTAGCACGCAACACAACACTAATTTCAGAGAAGAATCGTAAACTTTGCCTTGAGTTTGGTAAAGCACATCTGGACAAGGGTATGGATTTTCGGAAGCGTGTTATATTTACCGACGAAAGAAAGTATAACATTTTCGGAAGTGATGGCCGACCCAAAGTTTGGAGAAAACCAAACACTGCACTTGACCCATAGAATATTATACCTACAGTTAAACATGGTGGCGGCAACGTTATGGTTTCGGGCGCAATTGCGTCATCTGGAGTGGATCGTTTGGTTTTGTCGAAGGTAATATGGACCGCTATCCATATAAAAACATATTGGAACAAAATCGAATGGCTTCTGTTGATAGCTTGGGTCTAGGAAATCAATGGATTTTCCAACAAGATAACGAGACTGGCTTCTTTACTATGCCCCAACACAGCTGAATTCACCACCCCAGTCACCGGACTTACACCCAATAGAGCACATATGGGACTTTCTGGAACAATTACTACGAAAATTCGACATTAGTAGCCGTGAAACATTAACAACGGCCCTTATTCGTGCATGGGCCGAAATAACACCCGATATTACAGAGAATTTGGTGATATCAATGCCCCGTCGTCTTCAAGCAGTAATTGATGCCCAAGGTGTGCCGACCAAATATTAAAAGTTAAAATCTTTTCGTTTTATTTGCAAAATTTTCGAATAATATTAATTTTTTGTGGCATACACACCTTTTTTTCCTATGAATTTTTCATGTTTTTGTTATAAAAATTAATTACATTTTTATTTTATAAATAAACTTATTTATTAATGCCTTAAATATTTGTATAAACATTTTTTCTATATTCTTCGCAAACTCTGTAAAACCCATAAATCAAAGGGTCTATGTAGACTTTTTCTCTTGACTGTATATATATAATATACATTGTATATACATTTTTCATAAAAATAAAAGCATGTGATAAAATTTTTTGTGAAATCAATAGTTTTGAAGTTATGAGCCAAGAAATTTTGATTTTTTGGTTTCCCACAAATTTGAGTGGGATATTTTTTTTACAAAAATTCACCAAACTGGGGGGTGAGACTGGGTGGTTCAGAAGGAGGCTGAAGATGACCTGGTCACTCGGATCGAAAGTGCGCATTCCCTCTAGCTCTGATCCTTACAATTTTTTCCATTTAATAAAAAAAAAAGTGTTTACTATTCGTTAGTATCGTTAAAAAATTATGATCTTGAGCCTGATAAAATTAAAAATATATAATTAAAACAGATAGATCAAATAATATACAAAAGTTTTTAATTTTTTTTTTTTCAAAATTTTTTATTTTCTACGAGGCTTTTTTCGAATCTTCTTTTAAAACAACAATAATCTCAGTCAGTGTCCTTCTAAGTAAAAAAGGCTTTAATTCGTGTAAATTGGCTAAAAAATGACAATGTTATAGTACTTTTTCTAAACAACGATTCGATTATATGATTCAACGATTCGATTATATGATTCAACAAAATGAAATAATTTAAAGTACGAACTATTTTTTTTTTAATTACGTACATTTTTTTAAAAATTTTTACTTAATCTACTACGTTTGTAAGACAAATCATCAGTTTCACGTTTTAGCGACCAGCAGTAATTCGCTAGCATTCTGATCTGACTTTTTAATTCGAATTGCTTTTCCTTTGTTGATAGCTCTGGGTCACTAAATTGACCCAGATTTTCTGGGAAGAATTCCAAGTGAGAATGTAAAAAATGTATTTTGATTGATACTCTGCATCGCATTTCTCCATACGCCTCTAGAAATTCACTAACATCATTAGTGTAGTCAGCACTTCTTTTGTTACCCAAAAAATGTTTAGATAAAGATTTAAAACTCATCCATGCTCCAACTTTAAATGAATCAAATGATTTTTATTAACACTTAGATTATAACACAATTAAATATTTTAGTAAGCTTTTTTAAGAAAAATATGTTGTTTTTTGAAGCTGCACCACTAATACTAACTAGTAAGCAACTTTTTTGCAAGTATCAAAAAAAAAGTAACGGTATTATTACAAAAATAATTTAAATAATGCCTTATTTACAATGATCGAGTACTAAACTATACAGAGTGGATTTTCTTTATCTTCTTCGCACTTATGTCTTGTTTGCATCACTAGCTCTTTTTTAGTACACTCGTATAATAAGTCCTAAAGCTAGAACTGTAATTGACCTAAGTTCCTTAAGTTGGCTTTTGTAATAAGTGTCGAATGTTTGACTGTGTAAAAGCATTTTAATAACTTCAAACAGGTGGCAGCATTTATTGAAGTACAGATAAAAGATAATCGCAGTCAATCATCGGCATTTAAACAGACATATTGTGGAATTAATAAAACTCATGTAATAAGTAAACCATAAATCCTTACTTATTACATGGTGTCAGAAGTAAATTGCTTGTTTAAGTGGATTTTCTGATTGGAGTAATATCTTATTACTATTGTGGAAAATAAAAGTTAATTCGACATTGAGAAAAAGCACTAGTGGGCAAACAAAATGGCGGCAGGGAATAACGACCGCATGCCACCACCAATTGATGGGTCAAATTTAGCACTTCATTGGCCTGGTTGGAAACGACATTTCTTTATATATATGGCAGGCAAGCAGTTGTTGAATGCAACGGAGAATGTTAAAATTGCTCAACGTACACTTAATGAAGTTTTGAGACGTTTTGATGATTATTTTACTCCTCAAAAGAATATTGCAATGGAGGCGTTTAAGTTTAATTCAATTGTTCAAAAAGAATACCAACCATTTGCTGAGTTTGAAACCGAGTTACGTAAACAAATACAGCATTGTGAATTTAAATGCGCATGTGGTCTGTCTTATGAAAGTCGCGTGCTCCGTGATAAAGCACTACAAGTGAAACTATTAAATGGCAAAGACGATCCAGTTAATGGAGTTATTGAAAAATGTAAAATACTTGAAGCTGCTAATGCTAACAAAGTGATTTTACAAGGCGAAGCGACAAATGTAATCAATATTGTTGAAGAAAGTGCCGCACTGCAGGCAATTTCTAGAAAGTGTTACAATTGTGGCAGTAATTTTACTCCAACGCACATTCGGATTTGTAAAGCTGTGGGTGTAACTTGTTTCAATCGCGGCCGTAAAGGACACTTTCAAAAGTTTTGCAAACAGCCAAAAGCATCAGTATTGGGAAACAACACAAATGAAAAAATACAGCAACCATCAAGATGCTGCTAGCAGAAGTAATTATGGAAAACAAAAGCAGGCTTTCAACATTTGCTGGGATGGTACAGGTAGCCCTTTTAGATATAATTTAAACTTAAGTAAATTAAATGATAATTGTGTTTTTAGAATAAGCTCTAATGCGATTAATCAAGGTAATATAAGGTGGACCAAGGCATACCGTATATTTGATAGGATTATTCGATTTAAGATTGATACTGGATCGGATGTTAATTGTGTTCCCATGAGGTTTATTAAGAATTTTGATATTGAGGTAAAGAATAAATGCAATAAATTTCCGGTTTCTGATTATAATGGTAATGTTGTTAAAGTTTATGGAACAGTTAAATTGAACTGTGTTGATTTGGATACAAATATTGGACGGGTAGCGGGATTCCTTGTTGTTGATGATGGGCGGGAGCCTTTGCTTAGTTTAGGGACTTCTATTGAATTTGGATTGGTTAAGAGGGTTGATGTACAGTCAGTTGAGTGTGTACCTAGGACTGGCGGGGAGCTTGTGGAAATGTATGGTGATGTTTTTGGTGGATTAGGTAAATTTCCCGGAAAATTTTCTATTACTCTAAGAGAGGGTGCTAACCTGCATTGCATTATAGGAAAAGAATTCCATTTAGTTTGGTTGATAGAGTTAAATCGGAGATTGGGAAGATGGTGGACGAGGGGATAATTTCGCCTGTAGACTATCCTCAACAGTGGGTAAATAACATTCAGGTGGTCGAAAAACCGAATGGTGATTTAAGAATTTGCTTAGACCCGAAACTGTTAAATCGTCAAATACAACGCGAACATTTTATTATCCCTACAATTGATGATTTTACAACTAGGTTGGTTGACAAAAAAGTTTTTACTGTTTTGGATCTATCGCGTGGATTTGGGCACATGGAGTTGGATGACATTAGTTCGGATTTAACAACTTTTATGACACCGTTTGGTAGATTTAAATTTTTGGGAGTAACATTTGGCCTTAGCAATGCGCCGGAGATGTTTCAGCATACGATGGTTCGAATTTTTGTTGACATACCAGGTGTACTAATTATGATGTATTAAGGTTCGTGGTTAAACAAGAAGTGATTTATTTTCATTATCATTTATCTTACATTCTTTTGTTTATCACTAACATGACAGTTCTTAACTAATAATAAGGTTTACCTATAGAGATTGTAGATGGTGCTGTAATAGAACATCACTTTTAGATGGTGCTATATCACAACTCCCAACTCAAGTTTAATAATACTTATAAAATAATATTACTTTCTGAAATTCATAAATAAAAGTTTGTATTAAATCTATTTTTTTACAAGGTATAAATACCTAGGAATTTATTTTATAAAAGTATAAAATTACCATTTGCGAATTAATATTTAACGGTCTTTTAGCATTTAAATTCAACCAATTATAATATTAAATATAAAATTATTCTTTATAATTTTTACGTTGCAACAATCTTAAATTTCGAGATCTAACCTCATCTTGATTCGGAGGAACACTCTGCTGTCCATCACCACCACCCTTAGATGATGATGTGTCGGGCAGTGATAGATCTTGCTTAATTGATTCACCTGGTACTGGATGTTCGTTGTCATTTGATTTTTTTTCTCCGGTACCGCCAATCATTTGATTAACGTGCCTTTTTATAATTTTATTATTACGCGTTAATACACAATTATACGATTGAGGGCCAATACGGTTTTTTACAGTGGCTTTTTGCCACGAAGTCTTATTCGGATCCGAATAATCCCGAACAAAAACATTTTTACCGTCATCAAAAGTAATACTACGTGTTCCTTTATGATTTTTTATGTTTGTTAACTGACTCTCAAAAATTTTATTTTTTACCAAAGGCGGACAAAGCGTACTAAAACGAGCTTTTATCTCTCTACCCAATAGCAACTTCGCAGGAGTTTCTCCTGTGGAGCAATGCTTGGTAGATCTGTAATCAAAAAGAAAAGTATTTATAATCTCATCGAGATTTTCACCCTCACGAAGATTCGTTAAAATTGTTTTCTTAAAAGTTTTAACGAAATTTTCGGCTTGTCCATTGCTCGCCGGATGACCGGGAGCCGTTAAAATATGTTTTATATTATTCCCTTTTAGGAAAACTTTAAATTCTTCGGCGGTAAATTGTCGACCGTTGTCGCTCACTAAAGTGTCTATAAGACCAAACCTTCCAAAAATTTCACGTAATCTGCTGATAGTAAAACTAGCAGTTATATTTTTGGTTTTAAAAACTTCGACCCACTTAGAAAAGGAATCAATAATTAAAAGAAAATGAAAATCTTTTATAGGTCCCGCAAAGTCTATGTGAATTCTAGACCAAGGCAAATTTGTGGGTGCCCACGGAATTAGAGGACTCTTTTCAGGACTTGGTGGACTAACTTTACACGACACACAATTTAAAATTAATTTTTCAATATCATGATCCATTTTAGGCCACCACATGTATGAACGAGCCAAGGCCTTAGTTTTAACAACCCCAAAATGGGAATAGTGCAATTCAGCTAAAACTTTAGTTCGTAATTTGGTTGGAATTACTACCCTATATCCCCATAAAATACAATCATATTCCACCGAAAGTTCGTGTTTACGACAATTAAAGGGAACAAATTCTTCTCCTTCTAAAACATCAATTCTTCCACTTTGAATGGACTCTTTCAATTTTGATAACACCGGATCACGCCTAGTTTCTCTAGCAATATCTTTGAAATTCAAATTTAATTTATTATCGCCACAAATGTAATTAACAAAACCAAAATCACCATTATCTTCGACTATTCTACGCTGGGGAAAACGAGACAAATGGTCAGCGGAATTTTCTGTACCCTTAATATAATTCATGGTATAATTAAAACCGGATAAAATGAATGCCCATCTTTGAACACGAGCGGCGGCCATTACTGGCAACCCTTTATTCTCACCAAAAATAGCTAAAAGTGGCTTGTGATCAGATTCTAACGTGAAATGAATACCTATCAAATATTGCTTTAGTTTTGTAACACTAAACACAATTGCCAACGCTTCCTTCTGTATAGTGCTATAATTTTTTTCCGCTTGTGTAAGCGCTCTTGAAACAAAAGCTATGGGCTTTTTAGACCCATCGGCACACACATGGGATAAAATACCAGCGACTGCGTTATTAGACGCATCCGTCGTCAGTACTATCGGCAATCTAGGGTTAAAATGAACCAGTTTTTTGTCCGAAGTCACTTCGCCTTTAAGTGAATCAAAAGCACTTTGACACCTTTTTGACCACTTAAATCTGACATCTTTTCTAAGAAGCTCATAGAGAGGAGCTATTTTATTTGCAAATTTAGAAATAAATTTCGAGTAATAATTTAGCATGCCTACAAAGGCCCTGACCTCCGAAACATTTTTAGGAACTGGCGCTTCCAAGACTGATGAAATACGGTCTCTATTTAGACTCAAACCATTATGATCAATATTAAATCCCAAATAAGACACTTTGTCTTTAAAAAATTCACACTTACTACTATTAAGCCTCAACCCGACTGAATCCAGCTTCGTCAGAACCAACTCAATCGTTTTGACATGATCATTCATACTACGACCCGTGATGATAATATCATCCAAATAATTGGCTACGTTTGGGATACCACGTAGAACGTTTTCAATTGTTTTTTGAAAAATAGCAGCCGCCGGCTTAACGCCAAACGGTAAGCGAGTCATCTTAAAAATACCCAAATGCGTACTCCACGCACACAACATTTGTGACTCTTCATCAAGTACTAATTGATTGTACGCATTAGAAAGATCTAATTTTGTATACAATTCACCTCGCAATGAAGCAAATAGCTCATCTATTAATGGTAGTGGATATTTCACATCCTCTAAATACTTATTAATAGTAGATTTGTAATCTCCGCAAATGCGAATTTGGCCGTTGGGCTTAATAATGGGAACCAGGGGTGTACCCCACTCCGAATTATCCACTGGTACTAAAAAACCCTTACCTACTAAGTCCTGTAATTGAATTTCTATCTTAGAACGCCATGCTAAAGGCACAGGTCTAGGTTTACAAAAAATAGGCTTTACGTTTTCAATTAAATTAAGCTTCACCGAACACCCTGTATATCGACCTAAATCCTCTTTAAATACGCTCAAAAAACGTTTTTGTATGCTTTGTACATTTATGTCACTAACTGAATTAATATTTGAGAGACCGATTTCAAATAAAACCATAAAATCCCTTCCTAAAAGCGAAGGACTACGCGTATTTGTAATCACAAAACGTAAATGTTTACTATGGCCCCGAAATTTAACCATCGTAAAAAACTCACCCTCAACATTAATATGTCATATGAACAAAATTGTTGCCTGCACGGACTTAAACACTTTTCATCAAAAAGCTTACCAAATGTTTCTTTTGACATCAATGAACACGCAGCACCAGTGTCCAAAACAAAATCTATTTCTTTTCCCTTTACTTCTATTGACAGTGTGAATGGTACAGAAGAATGTTCACCCGTTACACTATAAATAGAAAAATTTTAATTATCATTAATATTTTGAAAATTTTCACTATAAAGGTTATTTGAAGAATTTCTTTTCGATACTACCACCGTATTTATTTGATTACTGTTGCACACACTCGCTAGATGTCCAACTTTATGGCACTTGTTGCACTTGCTGTTCTTATATTTGCATTTCTCGCTAGTATGATTTTTCCATCCACAGTGTGAACACTTCTTTTTCGTTTTATTGCCGTTATTCTGATGCTGTTTGTTGTTTTTGGTATTCGCCATATCTTCTTTGTTGCAAAACTTTTTAGCACCCCACGAAAATTTTTTTACGTAATTAACCTCACTTTCCGGCTTCTCTTTTGCGTACATTTTTGCCTCCATGATCAATGCTTTTCTATACGCCTCTTCTAAAGTTAGACTTTCGTCTTCTTCACACAGCCTTTCAAAAATTTTGCCTTCAAGGCCTGTGACAAATTTATTTAAAACAAATTGCTGCAGCTGGGACCCAAATTTACACTCCATCGCTAACTTTTTAAGTCGTGCATACCAAGCGGAAACCGCCTCATCCTCCTTTTTCTTGGCATCGAGAAAATTTCTTCGCTCCCGAAAAAATTATTACTGGAGGTGAATACTGTTGTTGTAACATGTCACATAAGATTTTATATGTTTTCTTTATTGGTAATTCAGGGAAACACAACTCTCTTAATAAGCCATATGCCTCAAGGCCAACAGCCTTCAATAATGTTGACACCTTCATTCGGTCTTCTTCTACTGAAGCTTCCACGAAGTGAGAGTCTAAGACTTCTTGCCAATTACTCCACTTATCAAAACCTGGCCGGAACTCCCTTATGCCAGTTGCCATTGACGTAGCAAACAGATTCTCGTTGTGAGACATCGTTGTATTTTTATCTCCGTTTGACATTTCTTTTAAATTTTTATATATTTCACCCAAAAATACAACAAAATAAACCACCAAACTGCACACGATATTCTTTGCACAAAAAAAAAATGCGTTACAAATTTATATTATAAATTTGTATTTTAGTACAAAATGTACACACACATATATTGCAAAAAAAATTAACCGCTTTTTTTGCTTATGTATTTGTAGCTTGTTGCTTTTCTATTTTGTGTTTTTCTTTTTTTTAAAACCCGTCGCCACTATGATGTATTAAGGTTGGTGGTTAAACAAGAAGTGATTTATTTTCATTATCATTTATCTTACATTCTTTTGTTTATCACTAACATGACAGTTCTTAACTAATAATAAGGTTTACCTATAGAGATTGTAGATAGTGCTGTAATAGAACATCACTTTTAGATGGCGCTATATCACACTAATATATTTTGATGATATGGCTATCGTAGCCGAAACCGAAAAAGAACATGACAAGATATTATCAATAGTCATTGAACGTGCTCGTGCAAACGGTATAAAATTCAATCCGGATAAGATCCAATATAGGAAATCGGAAATTAAGTTCATGGGAAGTGTTATAATAAATGGTTCTATAAGACCAAATGAAAAATATCGTGAGGCGATTTTAAGCATGAAAAATCCGGAAAACAAAGGTGATGTTTTGCGCCTTTTGGGTTTATTTAAATGTCTCGCTAAATATATTCCAAATTTGTCACAGAGGTCTGCTGCATTACGCAAATTAACTCATAACAATGAAAAATTTGAATGGAACGCCGAACATGAGAGTGAATTTCGTACGTTGTTGGAAATTATTAGTGCAGATCCTGTATTGGTAGCATATGATCCGAGGAAACCTGTTGTGGTGCAAACTGACGCGTCAAAAGACAGACTCGGATGCGTGTTAATGCAGAATGGGCAGCCTGTGGCTTATGCTTCACGCACTATGAGTAAAAATGAACAGAAATGGGCACAATAGAAAAAGAATTGTTGGCAATAGTTTTTGCATGTGAAAGATTTCATTTTTATTTGTATGGTAGAGAATTTGTTGTTGAAAGCGATCACAAGCCATTAGAAACTCTTATCAAAAGGGATATTGATGATGTAACTGCTCGGTTGCAGAGAATGTTAATGTTTTTGTTGAAATACCCAAAAATAAAGATTCTATATAAACCGGGAAAGGAAATGCTTGTGGCCGATTGTCTTTCGCGTGCTCAGCTTCCTTAGGTAACGGAAAATAAAGAAATGGAGGCAATTATTCACTCGATAACAAAATCCGTTTGTTTATCAGAGGCAAATTATGAAAATTACCGTACGATAATTGAAAATGATGAAGCGTATCGCCGGTTGTGTAAGTATGTCAAGGATGGCTGGTCAACTTTTAAAAGGCTTGACGATTTGGGACAAGAATTTTTTAAATACAAATCGGAGATGCATTACGAAAATGGACTTTTGTTTCGTAACCATAGACTTATAATACCAACAAAACTACAGATGAAAATGGCAAAATGGTTACACACGTCTCATCTAGGAATAGAAAAGACCTTAGCTCGAGCAATGTTATATTTTTGGCCTGGAATGAATAAGATGATAAAGGAAATCGTAAGAACTTGCAGTATTTGTGAGAAATTCACTCGTAATTGTATGAGGGAGACACTGGTTCAGGACGAAGCACCAAAGTATCCGTTTTATAGGGTGGGCATGGATTTGTTTGAATATGCAGGTCGCGATTTCGTGGCAATAATCGACTCGTATTCGGGGTTTTTGATTGCTGATCGGCTGCAGGATAAAACGTCGACTCATATTATTGAGACAATATCAAGATCATTCAACAGATTGGGATATCCCACAATTATAAAGTGTGACAACAGTCCTTTTTGGTCACGTGAGTTTAGGGAATTTGCGAACAGTCACAATTGTGCGATTAAATTTTCGAGTCTCAGATACCCCCAAAGTAACGGATTAGCGGAGAAGGGCGTCGCGATTGCCAAAAATATTCTAAAACGTTGTTATGATGCAAATGAGGTAGATCAATTTGAATATCGTATTCTGGAATATAATGCTACACCGGTGGCCAGTATGCAGTTGGCACCGGTGAAATTATTTTTTGGGAGAATGATTAAGACGAGGCTTCCAATTGGGGAGTCTTTATTATGCAGGAACAACATGGATGAAAGTCAGGTCCAGGATAAATTAAACAGGAAGATGATAAGACAACGGTACTACTACAATCCAAATGCAAGGGATTTGCCAGTTTTGCGAATAGGTGGTCGGATTATTTTCAGGAAGAACGGTAAGGAATGGCATTATGGGGCTATTGTAGGGATTGTTGATGATAGATCGTATATTATAAGGGATAATTTTAACAGACATTTTAAAAGGAATCGTAGATTTATTGCAAAAAACTTTGAACAATGGGGTGAAGGGAGGGGATGTTCTATTTGAGGATAATATAGTGCCTCTGCGAAGGGTCGTGTTTGAGGATGATAATCCAAATTTGGATGAGATTCAAATAGTACCAACTCCTGATATGGACACTGTACATGTGGATGAACCTAAACTACCAGTGGTTTATGATGGTGGTGACTTGTCACAGGATGAGTATGTAACTCCTAGTAGTGAAGATTCAGAAGCATCTGTAAGTGAAGGCGCTATATCGAATGGTGATTCGCTTACACCGGATTCCCAGGATTATAGGACATGTAGTGGTCGGGTGAGTCGTCCTGTCTGTCGCATGAATCTTTAGACATTAAATACTGTAAGCCTTGGTTTAAATCCTAAACTCTTCATAATTTAAAATAAATGTACACATTACTATTATAATTTTTATTAGTTAAAATAAGTAAAGTAAGATAAAAAAAAAGAAGCGTGTAATAAGTGTCGTATGTTTGACTGTGTGAAAGCATTGTTATAACTTCAAACAGGTGGCAACATTTATTGAAGTACAGATAAAAGATAATCGCAGTCAATCATCGGCAATTAAACAGACATATTGTGGAATTAATAAAACTCATGTAATAAGTACTAAACAATTGAGTTTCATTTACAAACCATAAATCCTGACTTATTACAGCTTTGGCATACGCCGAAGTTGAGTAAGAATCTAAAGTAAAAAACAAAAAAATTTTAATTTCTTTGTTATTTAAAACGTAAATAATAAAACAAAAGCCAATTTTAATTGGGGTTTAACGGCGATTCGTTAACAAAAATTAAAAAAAAAATAGTTTAAGGAATTCCAATATTTCTTGATTGGAAAAAGTATTATAACTTTGTCAATTTTTAACCGATATACACGAATAAAAGCTTGTTTTACTCAGAAGGACACTGAGGTTTGAGGTTATTGTTGTTTTAAAAGAAGATTCGAAAAAAACCCTCGTAGGAAATGAAAAAGTTTAAAGAAAAATTAAAAATTTTTATATTATTGAAAAACTCTAATCTTTAATATCCTTTCAATTAAATTCTGTAGCTGTATTGAGTATAATTCTCTTAGGGTGTTAATAATAGTTAATAATTCTTCCACAATCCGTGGGTATCTGATACCAATCTATTAATAAATTTTCACCGCTTCTTATTATTAATGTATCTAAATAAGGAATTTTTGAATTACATTTTTTCATGTCATGAAGTGAATTATGCAGAATAAATCATCAACAAATTTTGTGATGATTTTTGGTTTTACATAAAATTTTTCTATACAAGAATCTAATAATTTTTCCATTACAATATCAGCTATAATTGGAGAAGCTGGAGATCTCATTGGAAGTTCTTTTTGTTGTAAATATATTTTATTATTATATTTAACTCTTTCCGGGTCACTATAAGATATCAGTCAAAATTAAACAAAATTAATGGAATTTTTATGAATTGTTGATCTGTTATTTTGTAAGTGAATAGTATAGTAGGATTTAAGATCATATCACATTCTTTTTATAAATTTATTTTTATTGTAAAGAAACATGAAAATTTTTATTAGTAAGTTATAGAGAATAAAAATTGAGAAATTCCACTGAGCCAGCAGGATAAAATACTTAGTATTTTCGGTTGGCGCTACCCAACCTTGTCAAATTTAACAATTTATAGTTATCCTCTATATTTTACAGTTTTTTGTTATGAACTTTAATTCTTAAAGTATCAAACAACACAGCTTATATGAAGCATTTAATATCAAATGTTTGTCCTCATCCATATTAAATCTACACTTTAATCTATGTTGATAGTTAATGATGGCTCAGTGGAATTTCTCAATTTTTATTCTCTATAACTTACTAATAAAAATTTTCATGTTTCTTTACAATAAAAATTATTAACAAAAAGAATATGATATGATCTTAAATCTCACTATACTATTCAATTAAACAAAATTTTAATTTGCTTTCACTCATCGAGTTTTATTGAAAAATATGTATTAAAAAAAATTTTATTCTTGTAGTATTCTGAGAAAGGCCATACATAGTATTACATATATACCACCGCGCATAAAATTGATGATTTATATATGAAAATCACTAAAGTATGAAAATGATGTTATCTGACCTATAGAATTTTGCTTACTTTTGGCACTTCTCCGACGTTCTTCCTTGTACTTAAATAATTCTCATATATATTTTTTTTTCGCACTTGAAATATTTTTTTAATAAAACATAAGCTTAAAATTACATGTTAAAACGGTATTTGTACCATACCAATGCGCACAGAATTAATAAAAAATATTTACAATAGTGGTATGTTATTTATACCACCGGCCCGGAAAGAGTTAAATATCTGTTGTCCATTATACAAAATTTCAGAATATGTATAAAAAGGTTATTTTCAACTCCTGTATAATCCTTTATAATATCCCATTTTTCTTCGATAATATTTAGAGCTATATCAATTGGTTTACTCGGAAATAAAAATACAACATCAAGTCAAATTAATTTTTCGTCATCTTGTATCTTCAAATTCTGTATTTTTTCTCTAAAATGTAAGTAATCTTTTACATTGTATTTAGAGTTTACAGTTATATTTTTAAGACTGTTTGTAATATATTCGTATTTACAAAGTTCATAAGAAGGGGAATTAGCAAATGAACATATTGGTCTCAAAGGAAAATGTTCCTTATGGATTTTAGGTAATCCATATAATCTTGGTGCTGCAGATATATTTGTTCTAAGTTTGTTCTTTTCCAAAGATGCACTCACCAAAAAAAGTCTGTAATGGCAACTGAACATTTTGCTGTTATTACGGGAAATTCTGCTAATTTGAGCCCAGCGGTTTTTTTTTGCTAATCTTAGCAACACATGTCTGCTGACGTGTAGTACAATGAAATTAGTAGAAAAACTAGTAGCCGCTACTAAATTTTAGTAGACTTTTTGTAAAGTGGAATTTAAAATCTGTTTGCTAAAATCAGCAAAAAAAATTACTAAATATTATTAATATTAGTAAAAAGCTTTGAATTTATTTTTCTTATCGAGCATCAAAAATTTTGATTATATTTTTTAAAAAACGAATTAATCATTTTGTTTTAATTTGGTAATTTCTGTTTAGAAAAATATTTTGGTCAATTTTTTTTTTACTTTTAAGGTTAAATTTTAATTGTTTTTAGGGCGGATTTTTAGAACTAAAAAACCTTTTTAGTGCTATTTTAAGTGGATGTCCTCTTTTTAGACATGAGTCGGTATCTTCACTTCCGATCCCTTTTTTAATATATGTAACATTTTAAGGAAATTTAAGTTTGTAGGTGTAAGTTTTAATTAGAAATAACATTTCCTTCAATATCCACTTTTTTAAAATTAGTAAATTTTTTTGCTAATTTTAGCAAATCGGTTTTCAAAAATTTGTAAAATCATTTCTGAATTTAGCAACAAAAATTTGTAAATATTCTGTTAAAATTCTGTAATTTGTAAAATGTAAATAGCAAAAAGATTTGCTAAATAATAATTTTTTACTAAAAATCAGTACAAAAATAGTAGAGTGGGATTGAAAACCGTTTACAAATTTTTCTACTAACTTTTTTTTCTGAGTGTGTAATAATCTTCAATCTGAAAAGATCTACAACAAAATTATTATTTATAATCTGTAATTTGCTTGTTGGATCCCTATTTGATAATTTGTATGTGGTAATATCATCCACAATATCATTCATTCTTAATATATAATAACACTTATTCATTGCCAAAATAGTATTTATTTATTATCTTTTAAGAATTTTCTAGTCCTATTTACCTTATCTAACAAAAACTTATCTCTATTTCTTAAACTTTCTCCATTTAAATGGCTACCTAAAACATGTAAATCTATTCCTCGCTATTTTTTGTTCATCTGTTATTGTTAAAGTCTGTATAAAGTCTTCACTATCTGTTATCATTTTAAAAATCCGAAAATTCTACCTTTTGATCGGAAATTCGTGTTTCTGTCCCAGAAAAACTACCACTTCTAACTCAGTGGGGATGTTAAAGCCCGATTTATTCACAAACCATTTCCTATTTTGTTAAAAAAAAGAGAAAAAATCCCCTGAAAAAGTCACCCAATGTGGTGACGAAATATTGGGATAAATATTTATAAATAAAAAAAGATCTTAAGCTATATATTACAAGCTATATTGTTACAAGAAATTTCTACCACTAGAAATTTCTTCACACGAATTTTGACAGCTGGAAAAATCTAGTGTAATAAGCTGGAAATAACTAGAATACCTGACTACTCATATAAATACAGGTACTTGGTGACACAGTAGTTCAGTTCATAAAGTAAAACGATGAGTGTGAAGAACTAAAGTGTGGCTAACGTTTAGTCTATCTACATCGTGTAAATAAAGTGTTCTATTAATGTGTTTTTCTGTAATTTTTAGTGACTGTTATAAATAAATAGAGCCGCCAGAAATATGTGGAACATCGAAGAAAAAGCTATAGAGTTGATCCTGGCCTTAAAAGGAAACGCTGCAGAAATTCTAAAAAATGTGCCAATCACCTGCAGAAATAATTATGACGACATAATGGCGGCACTGCAACCAAAGTATGGTGGCGAACACAAAAAAGAAATATACAGGATGGAACTAAGAGGTAGACTGCAGAAATCAAATGAGTCATTGCAAGATTTTGCGACAGAGATTGAGCGGTTGGTGAAGCTGACTTATCCAGGTGAAAATCATCCATTCTTAGATCAGTTCAAAATTGAAGCTTTTGTGAATGGAATTCGGGATTCTGATGTGAGACATGCGGTATGTGCTACGCAGAAATCGACTTTTTCTGAAACTGTCTCATTCGCGCTGGCCCAAGAGACTGCGAAGGTGATTTCCAAGCCACAAATATTTAAGGTGCGTAACCTCGAAGTGACTGCTGAAAGAGAGCAAGATATAAGCACAAAGCTAACCGAAGGATTCAGAGAAGTGCTTACGGAGTTGAAAGATGCATTTAAGCAGGCATTAGGGGAGAAGCAAGTCAAGGCCAAGGATAAATGCTACAACTGCGGTAGAGTAGGACATTTCCAGCGAAATTGCAAACCACCAAGGAAGAGCCTCCGGGCCGATTAGCAATAACCTAAAAAGTCACCGTTAAACTAGAAAGCGCTAGCACTACGTGGCATGCTCTAGCTCCCACAACCGATGGCCCCACCATCTCCATATCAGTAATACAGCAGGAGAAAAGCAATCTTACTGCTTATAGGTACATCAACGGGCGAAAGTACATATTAACGATAGTCACAGGAGCATCACAGTCAATCATCAGGCCCAATTTAGTGAAAAAGCAGTTAAACCACTATACGGGGTAAGTCTGCGCACAGCTACTGGGGAGCCTGCCTCTGTCTATGGTAAAATTGCCAACATATGCGTTAATCACGTATTCATTGTTGCCGATGTTGTGGACGAAGAATCATTGGTGCAGATTTCATGATTGGTCACGGCATTAATCTGCATATGGGGCAAAAAGTTATTATTTGGCGCAACGTTGAAATACCCCTTGATGTTGGATATGAGCAAGCGGATCGAGTAACCATCAGTCATCAGAAAATACCGGCACGGTCAGAAACTTTAGTATGGGTGCGCATGGAGGGAGATTGTGAGGACAACAGCTTGTGGGTGGTAGAACAAACAGAAATAAAAAGTAACCTGGTAACAGCGAAAGCCCTCGTGAAAACCAGCAAAGACAAAAGAGTTCCTGTAAGAGTACTGAACCTTTCAAATTGTGAAAAAGTTGTCAGAGCGAGCTCTGAAATAGCCAATTGTACTGCGCCAGAAGCAATAATCAGTTGCGAAAAGAACTTGTAACCTTGCAATGCGTCCGTTGAAGATCGAAAGATTCCAGAGGAAAGTCAAGTATTTAGGGCACCGCGTAACTGCAGAGGCTATATAAACCGATGAAGATAAGATTCGGGCTGTTAAAGATTGTCTTCGCCCGAAAAATCTGCACGAGTTGCGCAGCTTTCTAGGCCTCTGCACATACTACCGACGATTTGTACTAAACTTTGCCGGTGTGGCTGCGAGTCTGCATGAGCTAACTAAGAAGGCGACCATTTCATTGGGGAGAAGTCCAAGAACAAGCATTCCTAAGGCTCAAGGAGTTATTTATACGGCACCGATTCTTGGATATCCTGTGGCCGGAGAAAAATTTGTGCTGGATAGCGATGCAAGCGGACACGGAATAGAAGGTGTACTTTCGCAGGTGATCAATGGAACCGAAAAAGTCAAAGGCTATTACAGTCGAATACTTTTGAAGCGCGAAAGGAACTACTGCGTAACACGGCGAGAACTCTTGGCGGCGGTAGAATGTGTAAAGCACTATCACAAATATCTGTACGGTCAGCACTTTCAACTAAGAACCGACCATTCTGCACTCAGGTGGCTGCTGCAATTTAAACAACCAGAAGGGCAGCTATCTCGTTTGGTTGAACGACTTCAAAGCTATGATTTCAGCATCGAGCACAGGAAATGCATAAAGTATTGCAATGCGGACGTCCTTTCAAAACGCCCCTGTAATTTAGAGTGCAAACATTGTTCGAGGGCTGAAGGAAAAGATTGTATCGTTGACATAAGACTAATCCATATTGAGTCAAGCGAAGCCTGGTCAGCGTATTGGGCCCAGTGGAACAGTCTACGGGTAATTAATCACTGCTTATACCGTATATGGGAAAGTGCGGACGGCAAAACTGAGACAAAGCTAATTGTGGTGCCGTCAAGCAAAATAGACGAAGTATTAAAAAAGTCACGAAAACCCTAGAGAAGTTAAAACAACGATTCTACTGGGTCGGCTGCCAGCAAGCTATAAGCGATTGGATAGCAAATCGCGCGCAATGCATCGCAGCTAAAGGACCAGTAAGGAGAAGTCGTGGGCAACTTCAACAATACAACTCGGGTGCCCCATTTGAGCGGATAGCAATGGATGTAGCAGGCCCTTTCCCTGTCAGTGATTCCGGAAACCGTTATGTTCTTGTGGTGATCGACTATTTCAGTAAATGGCCTGAGGTATACGCTTTACCGAACCAGGAAGCCAGAACGATAATAAGCGCATTTTTGAACAACTGGGTGTGCCACTACGTTGTTCCATTAGAATTACACTCTGACCAGGGATGGAATTTTAAATCTGCTATCTTCAAGGAAATGTGTGAGTTGTATGGAATAAGAAAAACAAGAACCACCCCGCTGCATCCACAATCTGATGGTATGGTCGAAAGATTCAATCGCACTTTAGAGGAATACTTAAGAAAAGTGGTCAGTGCAGATCAAAAGGACTGGGACGAACACATCCCTAATTTTTTGCTGGCATACAGATCGGCTGTTTACGATTCCACCTCCCGGACACCTGCAAAAATTATTTTCGGAACGGAACTTAAATTACCTGGCGATTTAGAATTTGGTGTTAAGCCCGCCGCTATAGATTAAGACAACGATAACGCTTCCCGGGAACAAGAAGACCTTAACGAGCTTCATGAGTTTGTGTGCAATCGAATTAAAATAGTCAGCGATAAGATGAAGGCTTGGTACGATCGAGCAGCGAGTTCAGAAGGATTTAATGAGGGCAAGTTGGTTCTGCTGTTTAACCCGCAACGAAAGAAAGGATTATCTCCCAAACTACAAACGCATTGGTACGGACCCTATAGAGTAATTAAAAGGTTGAATGATGTTGTATACAGAATACAGAAAGATCAGAGCCCAAGGTTTAAATTGAAGGTTGCTCATCTAGAACAACTAGCCAACTATGAATAAGGAATAGCTATAGCTATTCGGGACGAACAGGCTTAAGTGGGCGGCAGTGTTACAAGAAATTTCTACCACTAAAAATTTCTTCACACGGAATTTGACAGCTGGAAGAATCTAGTGTCGTAATAACCGGAAATAACTAGAATACCTGACTACTCATATAAATACAGGTGCTTGGTGACGCAGTAGTTCAGTTTATAAAGTAAAACTATGAGTGTGAAGAACTAAACTGTGGCTAACGTTTAGTCTATCTACATCATAAAGTGTGCTATTAAAGTGTTTTTCTGTAATTTTTAGTGACTGTTATAAATAAATAGAGCTATAAATAATTTATTATTTGCAATATAGAAAGAACTCGATTTATTTAAAAGTAAAATAAATCAACGATTTTATAAAGGGTAAAATCGTAACAATATATTGCAAGACCAATTGATTTTTTTCTCCAATTTGGTTTTAGCAGATTTCAGGGAAAAATTTGCTGTGAAGTGAGGGAAATTCGCCCAATTTTCTTTCAGATACCGAACTTTTGTAACCTGTTTGCTGCTGCATTAGAGTATTCAAAAAACCGGCCTTTTGAAAAAACCGGTTTCGGTTTTCTTCGAAAAATGGAATTTTAAAAAAACCGGTTTCGGTTTTTGGTTTTTTTTTTTTAATTTAATATATAAAGTAATAAAAATAAAAAAATACATTCTTTGAAAAAAAAAAATATATATATATGTATATATATACAGATGTCTTCAAAGTATGGGCAATATATATATATATATATATATATATATATATATATATATATATATATATATATATATATATATACATAAATATTCATTTAAATTTAATTTTTTTATTGTATTTCATTTGAACAAAAAATTAATTTAAAACCAATATTTTTTAATATAATATCTTAAAAATTAATATTATAAAACCATATTCATATCAAATGAATAGAGATCATTAAGTTTGTAAATTGGTTAAATTAGGTACTTAGTAATTTGAACGTTTAAAACGTTTGGAACTAAGTAAGTTTTTTTAATATTACATTTTAAATATGTAAAAAGAAAATCTATTTTCAGTTCTAAAATAATATTTTAGAAATAATATGCAATTAAAATGTTTCGTTTTAAGACGATTTTTTTGTTTGCTTTTGATAAAGCTAGAAGTGGGAAATACTCTTTCACTAATAGTAGATGCTGGATAAACAGTCAAAAGACAATTATATAAATTGTCCAACTTTTCAGTTCTCTTGCCGCATTTATTAAGATAAATGAAATCATCATATAATGATGAATGATTTTGTACAGTCCCTTTTGTAGGATTTTGAATACTGTTTATTGTGTTATTTAGACAAGAAATTAAACTATTTGAATTTGGAATATCCAAAGTTAAGTCTTCATCGGAATCTATCAGACTTACATCTAAATCTTCATAACCAAACAAACGATTATAAATGTCGGAAAAAATAAAAGAAACCAAGTAACCCAGTTGGTGATGTAATTAAAAAACCGGTTAACCGAACATAAAAGACCGGTTTTCGGGTTTCTTCGAATTTACAAAATATTCGAAACCGATCGGTTTTTAAAAATAAAGAAACCGGTTGACCGGTTTTCGGTTTCGGTTTTTGAATACTCTATGCTGCATGCTATGAAATTTCTATACTAATCCTTCCTCTATGATGAAATCTAAATAAAATCTAAACTAAATTCAGGTTTCCAAATTTCTAATGAAATTACTTGTTCCTTAATGAAATTACTTAAATTTTATATTTTCTTTTAAAACAATAAAACTCGTGATTCCAATTTTATTATTTATTTTTCAAATTAAAAATCTGAGATTTCAATACCACATAAAGTCTCAACTGGAATCCCCAAAATTTCAGAGTTTCGAGTTTATTTTATATCAAAACATATGTACATTAGAGTTGTCCAAAAGAATAATAAAGTTTGAATTCGCAATCTCCATATTGTTGCCCCTATTCCCTAATGTCTAAAAACTATCTGTGCTAAGTGTCAGCTAAATTCGTTGATCTCTATATATAAAGCAGTGGCGTCCAAACACTAATACTATGATATTTGCGTTTGTAATAAAGAGCTTTTTTTTCAGGGACGGAAAATTCAGTACGTTAGTACTTTTCCATCAACTTGAAAATAACTTTCAAAAAAACATTTTCATTTTTTTGCTCTATCCTTAGCAAAGCACTGCAAGCCTTTTGAAGATGGCATTTCTTTAAAGATATTTCAAAAGAAATATTTAAGTGTATTGGCTTAAATAAATTATACAACTTATAACATTTCGAAATTGAAAATTTCCATCCTTGTATTGTGTTCTCATATATGTAAAAGCTCTCGTCAAAGCTCGCTGTAGGTGAAAAAGCTCTCTCGTAAAAGCTTGCACATTGTACATATGAGTTGGACGCAACTGATACAAAGGAATAACGTTACTGACTGACTCACTCATTCAACATCGCCCAGCCCAAACCGCTGGAGCTAGGAAGCTGAAATTTGGTATGTAGGTTCCCCTTTCGGCGTAAACGGGGTTTTTGGAAATTCCTCCGAGGAGGGGCAAAAACTAGGAAAAATTCCCCTTTCACGGGCTGCCTAAGCCCCTTTAGCTAGAAACTAGAAATAGAAATACGCCTTCCTCTGAGTATGTGCTAACTCCTTGATAAGGTACATTTTAGAATTTTGCCAGGGATGAGGTAAAAATGGGGGTTTAAAGAGCGAAGTCTCCCCCTTCACAGCCTTCCCAAACTATTGGACCTAGGAAGTTGAAATTTGGTATGCAGGCTCATTCTCCAGTGTATATAACAGCTAAGACGTGATTTTTGAAGAATCCAACGGGGAGGGGCAGACAAGGGTGAAATTCTCAACCTCGACGGCCTGCCAAAACCGCTAGAGCTGGTAAGTTGAAATTTGGTATGCAGGCTCCATCTCCAGTGTAGATAATATCTAAGACATGATTTTTAAAAAAATCAAACGGGGAGGGGCATTAAACGGTGAAAATCTCCCCCTCCACGGCCTGCCAAAACCGTTAGAGGTGGAAGGTTGAAATTGTCTATATTGGTCCCACCTGAGGTGTAGACATCCACCTAGATGGAGTTTTTGTAAATTCCTACGGGGAGGAGCACAAAGGGGGAAATCTTCCCCTTAACGGCCTGCCCTGCAAGATGCCTGAAATTTTGAATATGTAATACCTGGAGTATGAACTAACTCACTGATAAGCTGTATTTAACGGCTTGGCTAAACCGCTGGACCTAGGAAAATTTTTATACAGTCACCTTCTCCAGTGTAGATAACAGCTGTCAGTTTTGGAAAATCCAATGGGGAGGGCAAAAAATTCTCCCCCTTGACGACTTGCCGAAACCGCTAGAGCTGGGAAGTTAAAATATGGTAAATAGGTTCCCACTCCAGCGAAGACATCCACCCAAGTTGGTTTTTTGAAATTTCCTAATGGGAGGTGCAATAAGAGCCTCCCCCCGAACGGCCTGCCCAAACCGCTGAAACTAGTAAGTTAAAATTCGTATGCAGGTTCCTTCTTCAGTGTAGATAACAGAAAGGATGTGACTTTTGGAAAATCTAACGCGGAGGGGCAAAAAAGCGAAAATTCTCCCCCTTGACGGCCTGCCAAAACTGCTTGAGCTGGGGAGTTAAAATTTGGTACATAGATTCCTCCTCCAATGTAAATGTTCATATGTGCAAGTTTGCACAAGTGCAAATGTGCAAATTTTGAAATGTGCAAAAGTGCAAGGGTGCAAATGTGCAAGTTTTCAAAAATGCATATGTGCAAATTAGCAAAAGTGCAAATGTGCGAATTTACAAAAGTGTAAATATGCAAATTTTCAAGAGTGCAAATTTGCAAAAGTGCAAATGTGCAAAGTGAAAATTTCATTGTTTGATAGATTTATAGTTTGATAGATTGATGGTTTGATGGATCGATGGTTTGATGGTAATTTAAATGTGCAAATATGCAAATTTGTAAATATGCGCATGTGCCAATCCAACTTGGAGGGGCATAAAAGGGTAAAATCCTCCCCCTTGACGGCCTGCCAAAACCGCTAGAGATTGGAAGTTGAAATTTGGTATATTGGTTTAACCTTAGATACAGACATCCACCGAAGTGGGATTTTTGTTAATTCCTACGGGAAGGGGCAAAAAGGGGGAAATCGCCCCCTTAACGGCCGAATTCGCTAGAAACCTGAAATTTAAAACATGTATTGCCTGAAGTATAGACTAACTCACTGAAACATTTTAGAATTTTATCCAGGGACGTGGTAATAAATGTCTCCCCTTTAACGGCCTGCCTAAACCGCTGAACCTAAGAATTGAAAAATTCTCCCCCTTGCCGGCCTGCCAAAACCGCTGGAGCTGGGAAGTTAAAATTTGGTACATAGATGCCCCCTCCAATGTAAATGTGCTAATGTAAAAATGTTCAAAGTTGCAAAAGTGCAAATTTTCAAATGTGCATATGTAGAAGTAGTAGATTTCTTTATTTTTCACCTCAACGTTACAATAATTATTCTTAATTTTATAACCTAAAAACATTATAAAGAAAATACGACATGGTTTACAAAAAATCCGTTAGTCGGAGCAAAAGTGCAATTTTTCAAAAGTGCAAATGTAAAAATGTGCAAATTTGCAAAAGTGAAAATTTGTTTGATAGTTTGATGGCTTAATTTATGGTTTGATGGATCGATGGTTTGATGAATTGATAGTTTGATGGTAATAAGCTAAACGGGGAAAAACTCCCCTTTCACGGCCTGCACAAACCCCTATAGGAAGAAACCTGAAATTTGAAATAAGCTTTTCTTGGAGTATGTGCTAACTCATCGATAAAGTCTTCCCCTTAACATCCTGCACAAAGTTGAAATTTAGTATGCAGGCTCCATCTCCAGTGTAGGTAACAGTAAAGACGTAATTTTTGGAAACCTCTACGGGGAGGGGCACAAAAAGGAAAAATTCTCACCCTTAACGTCCTGCTGGAGCTGGAAAGTTAAAATTTAGTGCATAGGCTCCTCCTCCAGTGTAGACATTCACCTAGGTCGGATTTTTGGAAATGTAAACGGGGAGGGGCAAAAAGATAGATACCTGAAATTTTAAATATGTGTTAACTGGAGTATGTGCTATCTCATTTTAGAATTTTAGCCAGGTATATGGTAAAACTTGTAGTTCAAAGGGAAAAATCTGAAACTTGAAATATGCTTATGGGCTAACTCATTTTTGAGGTACATTCATACATCTTAGAATTTTTGTCTGGGACAAGGTAAAAATTGGGGACTCCTTGTAATTATCTGGAAACTCCGCATACTCCCGGCTTTGCCCGCTGGAATTATTTATTTGTGCTCAACCTTAAAAAAATATTGCGGGATTTTTTTCTTTACAAGTATTTTAATTTATTTATTTATCTATTTACTGTCCCATACACAAGACTTGAATGGTCTGTTTCCACATAACGTGTCACTCATAAAATGAGTGAAGAAATTCGTTTTGGGGTTCTGTATTACAAATGCTATTTTTATTGAGTGCAAACGTAAGAGTCGTTTCCCCTTTTTTTTTTTTTTTTTGTTTCCATATTGCAAAACGAAACGTCAAAAAGAGACAATTACAAAAAAGCATAAAAGAAAATCGCAGCATAAATTTTTTTGAAAATATTTTTTTTTAAGGAAAAAAAAGTAAATAAAACGAGTTCTGAAAATAAAAAAGGGTAAGTAATCAAATTTCAAGCAATTACATCATATGCTTAACAATATGAAAACATTTTAGCGTTAAAAAGACTACTGTAGTCCAATTTCAAAAATTGGCAGAAAAAATGGAGGAGTATCCACATCTGGCAACTGGAAGCCCCACATTCGGAAGCAGCCGAGCTGCTATGGAACAAACATGGGATACAGTGGCACAGAGATTAAATGCCTTTGGACCACCGGAATGGTAAAACGTATTGTTATTTGATTGATTTTATTTTAGTGATTGTTATAAAATTTTAATTTCTAGGTTTGGCAAGTCTAAGTGAAAAAAAATGGTGAAAACAACAAAAGCATTCAAACAACTGTAGGAGGGCCGTGTTCTGTCAATAATTTAACACCATTGGAATTGGATATTGTCGGAATACGCCACCTTGTGTCCACTGCTCCCAAAAATTTTTAATTTTCAAGCAGCAGTGAGAAGATTGTTTTTGATGTTACGCCACCACCAAGCCACAACAAGGTGGCAGTTGTTACACCACCAACAACTTCAACCAATGCAAATCAGCCAAACGCATACCGTACCAAATAGTCCACATTTACAATCTTCTCTACCAAAATCAAAACTAGAAACAGCAAGGCCATTTTCACAGTATCGAAAAATAAAAATAAATGAAAGTCACACAGAAAAGCATAAGCAGCTTAAAATTTTACGGAAACAGCTTGAAGTGCAAGAAAACTCACTTGATGCAATGAGAAAACAAGCTCAAGCCGTCGAAGACAGTGCTAAAGCAGCGAAGGCCCAAGCTGAGGCACTTAAAGATATTGCTGGATCATCAAAAATAAATGCTGAAGCTTTGGTGGATCTTTTATATTACTATTCTGTTTACCGTTATATTTTTGGTTGAATGCAATAGAATTAATTTTGTGTGTTATGTTTACATTTTTATGCAAGAAATCAGTGTGATTAGAAAAAAAATTGCAAAAAAATATAATTTTTGTGAAATAAAAAAACAGACTTCCAATTAAAAAAATACAAAAAATAATTTTTGGTAAGTAGTATATATATAATTGTTTAAATTAAACCAAAAATGGTTATTAAAATAATAATAATTTTTGTTCTAAACGCAAAAATATTATAGCAGCCTCAAGGCACTCTTACCCGTTTATGGCAACTTTTGTGTCCTAAACCATTTTCACTGTAATATATATTAATTTTTTTGTATTGTGGATTTTACTTTTAAGAAATGGAAAAACTAAATATATTTCCCAGAAAAAATAAATTAAATATTTCTGAATTGACTAATAATGAATTGCAAAAGTTTATGGACTCAGTGGAAACCGATGAAGAGCTTTCAGATTTCAGTAGTAATGATGAATTTGAAGATCCCAATTATGAGGATGATGATATTGTTAAAGAAGTTGAAGATAGTGAACTTTTTTACGTTACTCTGGGGAAACAAAGGAAACGTAATCGAGTAACATTTCGACTCAGGATGTCCATACATTGTCTACTAACCTTTCAATTTATGATTTACCTCAATCATCGTTGGGTTCTGTAGCGGTAACTACAAAGGAGATCCCTAATATCCCAAAATCAACTTCAAGAAAGAGACTTCGATCGCCATTACACTCTATTAAAGATACTGGTCCACTTGTTTCGCCAACGAATGGGGGATTCTCTGGTTCAGGTACTACTAAATATGTTATTCCATACATAATTTTTCGAATAAATTTCTGATTTACTTTCAGGTTTAGATGAAATACGAAAGGAGTCAACGGAATTTTAAAATATAATTTGGCGAAACACATCGATGCGCATTCGCGTCAACGAATTAGCTTTCCAAGGAAATTTTTCGCTTCCGTACTCTATTAGAAGCCCAAACGCAATGTTAATACAAAAAGTGTGATATACATTTATGTTGCTCAAATACTAAAAACTGTTTTTTTTACATATCATAACCAAAACTGGTATAAGTTTTTGCTTTTTCCCAAAAAATATCATTTTTTGTATAAAACTCATTTAATTAATAAAACTCTACCTGTTTATAATTTTTACCATAAACAGGCAACGATGCCCTGAGGCAGCCTTTCTTTTTTTCCACCTGGCGACTAAAATAACACAGATTTTCAATTTCAGTCTTCAATTTATTTGTTTTTTTGGCAAATATTATTATTGTCATTAAAATTAAGCTCTTGCCTGTTACAGGGTTAAATAAATAAAAGGACAAATAAATAAATAAATAAATAAACAAATAACTAAATAAATAAACAAACAAACAAACAAATAACTAAATAAATAAATAAACAAATAAATAAATAACTAAGTAAATATAAATAAATAAATAAATAAATAAATAAATAAATAAATAAATAAATAAATAAATAAATAAATAAATAAATAAATAAATAAATAAATAATAAATAAGTAAATAAATAAACAAATAACTATATAAATATGTAAATAAATAATAAACAAATAACTGTATAAATAAATACACAAATAAAAAAATAAGTAAATAAATAAATACAAAACTAATCTAAAAAAGTTTATCCCTTTGTTTTTGAGTCTATATATACCTTTTATTTTGTTTTCCAAAGATTTTATGTATATCTTCCTAAAAAATTTTTCAAAATCCAAAAACTCAAATTTTCTTAGTTTTTAATCGTATAAATGAATTAGTATTTTATTTTTTTTTTAGTGTTTTTATTATATTATTTAAATTTAACTGTTGTGTTGAGCACCCCGGTAGGCTAGTATTTCAAATTTAGAGTTTGCACAGAAAGTTACCTCTAAGAATTTGTAATTTGTCGTAAGAATAATTTATACAAATAGTGGGGTTGGCTTTAAATTGAATTATTCTTTAAACTACGCGCTATAATTAAACAAAATTCTCCAATATAGTCTTAAAGTATGTTCGTTTACCCAATAATTTGTACAATTTCTTACTGGATGTCGATCGTTTACACAAATACTCAGTAAATATAAAGAAAAAAGAGAGAATAAAGCAACAGTTTGATGTTGAGAGTTCTTCTTTTTTCTGCAAATTTTTACTGGACAAATTGTTGTCAGCAAGAACTTACAAGCAGAAAAAACATATGATTGGAAAAAATGTGTTTAAATTTTTGTAAATTAAAAAAAAAATGTTTTACAACTAAAACAAATATTCTTAAATGAATTATAGAAAAGATAAGAAAACCTTCTAAAATGTTTCTGCTTAAGATTTTACAACAATAATACTTTTTTTTCACATTGACCAGATATATTTATTTTTGCATTTGGTTATACAATCAGCTGTTAAACAAACTTGTAAATCGCGTACTTTTTTAGAAAATTTTTATTTTGAGAGTAAATTTGTCTTACTCTCTGTAAATTTGTTACTGAGTAATTCTTACTGGACTTGACTGAGAAAAGTAAACGAATGAATCTTTAATTAATGTGCTTTAAAGAAATATGTTAGATCAGGATTTAAAAAAAATCAGTAACTTTTATGTAGCTTGCGATTTTTTTAAATTTTACAGAAATATACATATTTTAGTCAAAATATCAAAATCTTTTTAAAAGATGTAAGTAAAAATTCTACTTGCTAACGCCTTATGAGTAAATTTCTCAAATCTGTTCTTAATTTTTATGAAAATTTCGAATCTGCAATCAAAATTAAAGTCAAATTTGGGTTTTTTTAAATTATTCGCGGTTTTTGAAAACTATATAAAATTCGATCTTTTGTGGTATTTCCATAACTATCTAAAAACGTTATCATCGCAATACCCAACTTGTACTTTTGCAATCTACTTACCGAGCGCTTTCATTAGACATGATATTGTTTTTTAATTTTGGAAAGATAATAGTTATCCTTGTAACTGAACGTAAAATTGGATTTTTTACTTTTCCGCTATTGTTTAGCGTATTAAAATTAAATTGTTAACATCCCGTGCATATATATAATCATTTAAAAAAGAATTTTGCGCAGAGGTAAATTTAAAAAAATTTCTTGATGAAAATCGAACATTTTTTGTATGCAATTTTCGCGACTTCGAATTTAATTTTGATTTTATATTCGCAAAATATATTAGATTTGATAAGTCGCGATCGTATAAATTATGTTTAGTTTTTCTCAATTTTTAAATTATTAAAAATAATAGACCAAGTAAAACTTTGGAACTTCAATGGCGATGTCCTTTCTCCAAATAAAGCTCGTGAATTCGAACTTTTTTTTGACCACCATAATTAAAATATTTTAATTACAAGTTAAAGTATTGTTTTATGTATTACATTTTAATATTCTTTCACTTTTAAAAACTAAATACAACAAATACCAAACAATTTCTTACAAATACCATATTTATCACCAGCACATTTAGCATCCATCGATCACTGCGGTTGTGGCCCATTAAAAATCATGAAAAATTAAAACAAAAATTTAATTTTGGTTTAAATAGTTGTATTCACGATGATGTAGCACACAATGCAAATTTAAAAATGTTTGCACAAAATCTGTTATAAACTTTCAGGTTATATTTTTATTTGCAAATCTGCATAAATTTGTACACATCATTGTAAAAATAGTTTTAAATTTCATAAATATTTACCTCATGGATATTTAAGTATTTGATTTTAATAACTAAACAAATCCAAAAGCATCGGAAGAAAACCTGATGAAAAATGGTTTTCCGTATTTAACGGTACAGATACAGAAAAAAGTAGTCAAAACGTATTGTTTTCGAAAATTCAATAAAACGGTCCGTTAACGTTCCGTTTACGTACAAGGTTTGACGGATACATATTTTCGGACCGGAAACGTACAGTAGAAGCCGGATTCATGAATTCGTACGTGCCGGAGAGTCCGTAAAAATATTTTTTTTTGGGTATCTACACGACGCGTTATTTTAAATTTGAATTTAAGTAGCTATAGACTTTCTAGTTAAAGCTAAAGCTGCTTCAAAATTATGAATTTATAAAAATTCTGTCAAGTCTTGGAAATTCTTGACTCTTCTCTTTTAAATTTAAACAAAAATAATTGTCATAAAAATATTTGTAATTTGATAAAATATTAAAAACAACAAAAGCTAACAAATGAATTATGTGTTTGTAAGTGCAAACACTCTCCCTATCCTAAATATGCTAGAGTTGCATATTTCGATGTGACTTTTCATATAGTTAGAGAATAACCCCATAAATTTGTTAACAAATGATTTTTCAATCAATTGTAATTAGCTTTTTATGCATTTGTGATATTTCATTGCCATTAGTAATGAAATTTGTAAAGGAAAAATTTCATAACCCTTAAAAGGTAATTATTTTTTTTTCATTTGCATTAGCGTCAACTAATGGTAATGAAATTTTAATGGTAATACAAAATTCCAAAGAATGAAGTTTACCAGAAATTGTTCAGTTAAACTGAAAATAAATTTAAACTGGCTTTAATCCCACTTGTTGTTTTTCAGTAGTAGATTAGACTTGACAGATAAGGTAATGCTGCCATATTTTATTCCAACAAAATTTAATATTTTATAGCCAAACATATGGTAGCATTGAAAATACTTAATAAAAATCAAACAAAAGTACGTGTTCACGAATGTAAATAAATTATTTGGACGAGTTCTAATTATCTTTAGGCTTTCTTGTTATGATCCTATTTAAATTTGCATATGTTTTAGAATCGCTGAAATCTTCATAATATTAGGAATAATTAATTTTTATTTTTTTTTTTAATTTGTAAACAACTTTTTGTATTAACGAAACAGCTGATGACGCTTTTCATCAGCTGTGTGTTTTCAATTTTCGCGACTTCGAATTTAATTTTGATTTTATATTCGCAAAATATATTAGATTTGATAAGTCGCGATCGTATAAATTATGTTTAGTTTTTCTCAATTTTTAAATTATTAAAAATAATAGACCAAGTAAAACTTTGGAACTTCAATGGCGATGTCCTTTCTCCAAATAAAGCTCGTGAATTCGAACTTTTTTTTGACCACCATAATTAAAATATTTTAATTACAAGTTAAAGTATTGTTTTATGTATTACATTTTAATATTCTTTCACTTTTAAAAACTAAATACAACAAATACCAAACAATTTCTTACAAATACCATATTTATCACCAGCACATTTAGCATCCATCGATCACTGCGGTTGTGGCCCATTAAAAATCATGAAAAATTAAAACAAAAATTTAATTTTGGTTTAAATAGTTGTATTCACGATGATGTAGCACACAATGCAAATTTAAAAATGTTTGCACAAAATCTGTTATAAACTTTCAGGTTATATTTTTATTTGCAAATCTGCATAAATTTGTACACATCATTGTAAAAATAGTTTTAAATTTCATAAATATTTACCTCATGGATATTTAAGTATTTGATTTTAATAACTAAACAAATCCAAAAGCATCGGAAGAAAACCTGATGAAAAATGGTTTTCCGTATTTAACGGTACAGATACAGAAAAAAGTAGTCAAAACGTATTGTTTTCGAAAATTCAATAAAACGGTCCGTTAACGTTCCGTTTACGTACAAGGTTTGACGGATACATATTTTCGGACCGGAAACGTACAGTAGAAGCCGGATTCATGAATTCGTACGTGCCGGAGAGTCCGTAAAAATATTTTTTTTTGGGTATCTACACGACGCGTTATTTTAAATTTGAATTTAAGTAGCTATAGACTTTCTAGTTAAAGCTAAAGCTGCTTCAAAATTATGAATTTATAAAAATTCTGTCAAGTCTTGGAAATTCTTGACTCTTCTCTTTTAAATTTAAACAAAAATAATTGTCATAAAAATATTTGTAATTTGATAAAATATTAAAAACAACAAAAGCTAACAAATGAATTATGTGTTTGTAAGTGCAAACACTCTCCCTATCCTAAATATGCTAGAGTTGCATATTTCGATGTGACTTTTCATATAGTTAGAGAATAACCCCATAAATTTGTTAACAAATGATTTTTCAATCAATTGTAATTAGCTTTTTATGCATTTGTGATATTTCATTGCCATTAGTAATGAAATTTGTAAAGGAAAAATTTCATAACCCTTAAAAGGTAATTATTTTTTTTTCATTTGCATTAGCGTCAACTAATGGTAATGAAATTTTAATGGTAATACAAAATTCCAAAGAATGAAGTTTACCAGAAATTGTTCAGTTAAACTGAAAATAAATTTAAACTGGCTTTAATCCCACTTGTTGTTTTTCAGTAGTAGATTAGACTTGACAGATAAGGTAATGCTGCCATATTTTATTCCAACAAAATTTAATATTTTATAGCCAAACATATGGTAGCATTGAAAATACTTAATAAAAATCAAACAAAAGTACGTGTTCACGAATGTAAATAAATTATTTGGACGAGTTCTAATTATCTTTAGGCTTTCTTGTTATGATCCTATTTAAATTTGCATATGTTTTAGAATCGCTGAAATCTTCATAATATTAGGAATAATTAATTTTTATTTTTTTTTTTAATTTGTAAACAACTTTTTGTATTAACGAAACAGCTGATGACGCTTTTCATCAGCTGTGTGTTTTGACATCTGTAGCTTAGGTTTAATTGGCCAATCTCGACCAGTTAAACTCAAATTAAAGCAAAATAAAGTGGATCTCAGTAGGCAGTTTCTGTAACTTTTCGATCGAGAAAGTTTTCGCATGAAACGTGCGAAATGAAACAAAAACGATATGAATTGATACAAAATGTTATTTTTCTCACACGACCGTTTTTATAACTGTAGGATATGCCGAATAAAACACCGCTTTCTTCAACGATCAAAACTTAATTGGCTTCTTTATTGCATTTTTTACAAAATTATAACTTAAAACTAAAGAAAACTTAATTTCTAATACATATATATACGTGACATAAGTGTACTATTCTAAAGCATGTATAGAAAAGAGACAAAAGCAGTCACAAAGAATAACGTAGCAAACAAAATACAAAATATAGAAACCGTTATCCTGCATTCCAAAGCTACACTCGCATCGATAATAATAAGTCTACCCTGAATAACACTTACACCCCGCTACATAACTTTTTTGTGAAACTTTCTGTAACGTAAGGATTTTTTCCACAATTATTGGAAAAATGTGTGAAAAAGTGTTTCTGTAAAGTAAGTTTTACACACTATGTATTTTACAGTGTGCTTGTCAAATTTCCCACTGCAAAATATAAACATGGTGTGTAAAAGCAAAAAAAAAATTGCTTCTGTAAATGTTAGCCTGCATTTACAGTGTGAAAATTTTAAATTAGAGTGTGTTCTATTTTCATCTGACAAAGCACCTGACATCAGCTGTTTTGCAATTCAATTGTTTGTGGCGGCAATAATATTAATAACATTAAATATAAAGCACGTTTTTTCTTTAACTTTTCTTGCTTCACTTTTTTATTTTTCAATTTTATGGCAGCTATTATTAAAGTAATGCTGCAAATTGCAATTCTTACTCCATTTTTTAAACTTTATTTTCAAGAACACAAAACTCCCGCGAAAAATTAAAGTCATAAAAAACAGCTGTTATGAACTATTGTAGGTTATGACGGATGAAACTAAAATCGTAAATGTGATAGCAAAATTATAAACCGGCTGTAAATTGACAATTTTGACAGACATGCGCAAGTTCAGATGGATCGTGCAGCTGAAATAGCCACTGTAAAATACATAGTGTGTAAAACCACCTTAAGCATTTAATGTAAAAAGTTTTTCATTTTAAGTGTCAAAATTACACGCAATTTAAAACGGTGCGAGATTTGTGTATTTTAGTAGAGTTTGGCTTTATCGTTCATTTTGGTGACAGAAAAATTAAAACTTAATTAAAAATCAAAATGTGAAATATTTTTTAGATGAAGTTTTAAATCTTTTCATTTTTCTAAAGAAATAAAAAAGCGCGATATTTTTTTAAGTTTAACCCCAAATACAAAAAAAATATCAATTATTTTCTTAATAATTTTTTTGTTTACAGAGATAAAACTTCAAAATTCACCTTAAACTAAAATTTAAAGACTTGACCAAAAATTTTATTTTCAATTCATATGAATATATACTTCACAAACCATGTATATAAACGTTTTTTCCCCTACAAAACCTTTTTTTAAAAAAACTAAACAGAAGATGAAAATTCTTTCTTCCTAATGGGTTAAAAGAAAAAAATTCATAAAAGATATTTTGATTACCTTTCCAATGGCAACTTTTTTTTAAATAAAATTGTTAATTTTTTAGTTGATGTTCGCGGCTTTTTCTTTGTTTATGTTTTGTAATAGTATTTGACAGATGCCTTGGAATATTCCAATGAAAACGTAAAAAGTTACAGAAACTGCCTACTGTATTCCAAGTTTTAACCAAGATTAACCAATAAACAAGGTTGAACTACATCCAAAAAACTAGCTCTTAAGAGTCCTTTTTCTCTTAGATAGAATTACAACCAGTTTTCGTTATACCGGGACTTGACTGTATATTAAAATATTAACAGCGGTATTCATAAAAATTTTAAACAGTGTTTCAAATCAATTTTAAGCAAAATTTGCTAAAATTGTATTCATAACCGAATTTTAGCTTAAAATACCTTTTTTAAACCTTGTTTAAATAAACGAATTTTAAAATTGGTTCGACCCTATTTTAAACCTATTTTAAGATGACATTCTTGCT
Organism: Eustalomyia histrio; assembly: GCA_949748255.1. Classification (NCBI taxonomy): domain Eukaryota; kingdom Metazoa; phylum Arthropoda; class Insecta; order Diptera; family Anthomyiidae; genus Eustalomyia; species Eustalomyia histrio. The sequence continues at coordinate 184,963,238 of OX456523.1, read as the reverse complement.
TTGTGTTTATTTTCATTTTAAACATTTTTGCAAAAAAATGGCATTTAATAAATAATGGACCCTCTATATTTGATGACACAGGGTATACCAGTGATGTCAGAAGTGACAGCTGTGGGGGTTGTTGTTGTAATTCATGTCCTAGGCGGGAAAGAGATTTAAAAACAATGTATACAAAAAAAAATAATGTGTAAAAGTGAACAACTACACAGCATGTTTTAAAACATATGATCGCCTAAAATATCAAAAAGATACCATAGAAGTGCAACATGACTGTATTTACTAAAATTGTTGTTTCATAAACTTAGTACAAACTCACAACAAATTTTATACTTGGGTTACATATTGTAATAACAAAAACTGTTTTATATTTTTATAACATTTTTGCACATAATTAATGTATTTTTTTTAATTTTATCTCAGTATTCAAAAGAACAAAACATACAACAAAGTTTCATATTTATATAATCTGTGAAATGTATGAGCAAATAAACACACACAAAACACATTTATTTAATCGTGAGCTTATTATTAGTTTGCCCAAAGATTTAAAAGAAAAACAGTGAAAATAGTTTTCATTCCTAATTTTATATCAAAGTTGATATTAGTTATCTCAGTTATGATGCCAGATATCGAAAAACAAGTTTCAGAAATAGAAAGAGGATATTCATATTATATATAATCCATTCGCCTCTATTATTACAAAAATCGTGAGTGGGCCAAACCAATAATAAGCTGACGAAGTGGAAAATCACACGCAATAAAGAGAGACAAAATAATTTGTCATACAGTTGTTTCACCTACAGTTAGTCATAGCTCAGTTGCTTTTATAGTGTATTAAAATAGTAGTTTCCACGTAGTTTTCTAAAAGGCCGTAAAAAAAAGGCGCTCTAATCCTTGTGTCCTCACTGTGTACTGTGTTTGATGAAAAGAATTAGTAAGAACCTTTTTTATATGGAAAATGTGATATTTTTAATTGTATTTTGTTTATAATATAAACTATTGCCCAAATTTCAAACAATCGTCAGACGAAAATTTACAAAAAGAGGAGCGACCCGTTTTCAATTCCGGATAAAAAATTTTAGAAAAAATATTAATATTTTTGGATATTATTCATTGTGTTTTATAGTGGTGTGTTGTTTAATCAAAACAAACAAAATAAAACCGGTTATTTGAATACTTTTTTTTCTACAATAAAATCATTATCTATGTAACACTTTTATTGGGCATTTTGTTTTGACTCTTTTTCTTTTTTTAGTTAATAAACAAGTTTTCATAAATTTGTTATTTTATAACAACAATATTTTTCTGAAAAACGACAAAAAAAAATACATAGAAACGAGTACCGTATGGCTTAGTAATCATTAATTTGCAACATTACGATTAATATGACAAATAAAAAAATGCAGTGCTGCCATCTTCAAGTTAAAAAATCATTAAATCGTTTATAAGTTAAAATACTGATTATGAATACGAACTTTTAATAAACCTTTTTTAGGTTTAAACTGTTTTTTAACTAAAATGCATTTGAAACTTGAATTAAGATTTTTTTATGAATACCGCTGTAATTATTTAAATTTGTATTGGAAATATAATTTTTAAGCAAAAATTGATCAAAAATTAAAATTCCTGTCGCTTTCAGATAATAAATGTTCGAATTCACTATTTGCATTTTTCAATAAAAACCTAAAATAACTCAACAAAAAACGTTCCGTTTAAGTACCGTTTTCTGAATCCGTTGAAAGTAGAGCAAAGACGGAAGGTTACGTACCGTTGTGTGGTGTAAAAAAGCCAGTCATTGAAGGACCGTTTACGGACCGTTGTGTAGTGTAAAATACGGAATGACCTCGTTTTCAGAATGCTGGATCCGGTTTGTATGCGTACCGTTTTTCTAAATTAAAAACGGACTTGAATACTTACCTAAATTTTTCCTATTTTATATTAAATTTAAGTAGTACATATTATTTTTTTAGATTTATTAAAACAAAAGAAAATAATAACAAACACAAAGAAAACATTTGAAGACAGCAATTACCTTCCATTATTTTTTAGTTTCTCACCTTTGTTTACATTAATACAATTTTAAACTTAACAGAAGGGTTGTACAATTTTAGAAATATATTTTATTTAATTATTTTTTTAATTTTTAAGGCAATAAACAACACCATTTATTCGGAATTAATACTGATGAAAAACGGTGAATCCCGTTTTAACGGCTACAACAAACAGAGTCAAAACGTAGTGTTTTCGAAAAACCGATTATACGCTCGATTAATGTTCCGTTTACGTACAAGCTTTGACGGATACGTGTTTTAAAGACGTGAATCTGACGCACAATCCGGATTCCGCATGCGCCGGAGAGTCCGTAAAAATTTTTCTTGGGAAGTTAAAAAATATTCTTGAATTCACAATGTAAAATACACACACTTATTTATCTATTGTGCATTTATTTAATGTTTTTTTTTTTTTGCCACCACTTGAAATTATTCAATTCAGAATCCTTTTTCTCAACTATAGAATGCTGCCAAAAAAAACCTGTCATGCATGTTTTGGTAACCTAGAGCTGATTAACATATTTTGTAAACGAACTACATACTTTTATAAAAAAATTAACAGAGTTATCATGTCAACGTAATAAAAACGCGTATATAAAAATATTTACTATTAAAAATTTAAAAACACAGAAAAACAATTTATATATATGATTGCCAAAAAAGTAACCAAAATGAAAAAAAAAGTTCACATCACATTGGAAAAATAATAATCAGTTTTGGTTAAAAAGAACCAAAAACGGCAACGCTGATTACAACTGTCATGCATACTTTGGTAATCTTGAGCTGATTAATATATTTTGTACAACAAACTACATATATTTATAAAAAAAACTTAACAGCGTTATTAAATCAACATAATACAAACGCGTATATAAAATCTTTACTGTTAAACACATTTTAAAAACACATTGGAAAAAATAAACAAAACGGCAACACTAGTGATGATAGCAATTTTAAATGGCAATATTTGTCTCAAACACTGCCATATTGATTTTTTTGTATTTTGACAACTTGACAATCACTTTTTATTTTTACCATCCCTTTCCGGTTTAATTTTTGTCGCTTCAACATCGTACGACGGAGTGTCGCGTCAACTTTTAAGTATGTTAAGAAAATGCAATATACCAAATAGTGCGAAGCAAATATTTTTAAATTCAGACGAAAATGGCAAACAAAACAAATGTTTTAGTGAATTATTTTGTGTCTAAATTTTTATTAAATTTGAATGTTGTATTAGTTTGGACATTTTTTTTTTGAATAGTCTAAAATGGTTTTAGTAGTTATATCCTCACTGGAACATAAAACGAAACACATTTTAAAATCTTAGATTTTTTTTTTATTAATTTGTTTTCATTGTTACTTTTAGGTTTTTGCAAAATTTTACCATCTCGATTAATCTAGAGGTTTTTATACTACAAGTTAAACTAATATTTATTAAATTGATAGCACTGTATGATTAAAAAGGGTTGCATTTGGAAAATTTAAAATAAATCTAAAAATTTGGATTAATATTGTATTGTTTTTATTTTCAGCTTAAATATGACTATTCGACCAGCATATAGGCCAAAAATCGTAAAGAAGCGCACTAAGCACTTTATCCGTCATCAATCGGATCGTTATGCTAAGTTGTCTGTAAGTAAACAAAATTTTTTTTTTATTCTCAATTTTTACCATCCTTTTTAATTCTAGCACAAATGGCGCAAACCAAAAGGTATTGACAACAGAGTACGTCGTCGCTTTAAGGGTCAATACTTGATGCCAAATATTGGTTATGGTTCCAACAAGCGTACCCTTCACATGCTCCCAACCGGCTTCAAGAAGTTCGTTGTACACAATATTAAGGAACTCGAAGTATTGTTGATGCAAAATCGTGTATATTGCGGGGAAATCGCCCATGGTGTTTCCTCAAAAAAACGCAAGGAAATCGTTGAGCGCGCCAAGCAATTGTCGATCCGTTTGACCAATCCCAATGGTCGTGTTCGTTCACAAGAGAATGAATAAATATTTAAGTTTAATGTTTACACTAATTACATATTCATAGATCTGAGTATAAAAATAGATTTAAATATGAATGTGTGCTGTCTTAATTAAATTCCAAATATTGAAGTTCATAAAATTTTAAAAGTAATTGCAAGATTGAAGAAAAGAAAGATATTTGATGTAAATATATCTATATAGTAGAGTTTTCGCGGTTGGCGTTTCATAATGTTTATAAGGGCAGTTTTTGCTGAACTTTGCAAGTGTGGCCCAACAGTAAAATATATGAATGCATTATTTAGAGTTGTTTTGTTCCAAAAACAGTTATACAATGTCGCCCAAAACAGAAATATCATGATCCTTTATAAAACAAAAATCATACGAGTTTTTATTCGAAATGAAATATTTTGTTAATCGACAACGAATGATTTTCAAATATTGCACTATTAAAATTTTATTTTTTGTCTTGTGGTCCTTGTATATACAGTGAAGGACTAAAGTCTACATGCGGTCTCATATAGTGTTATTCTGAAGAAACCATTTATTTAATAGGAAAATTAATGATTCAGTTTTTTTTTTTGAAAATAATCTTTATTCATAAAAAATAGCAGTTAAATTAATTTATTTGTTCTCTTACTAATGATTTGGCATCTGTAATTTTGATTTGTCGAATTTACGCTCTAAAAGCTCCCAAACGTGCTCTATAGGATTTAAATCCGAACTGGGGGAGGGGTGTTGAGTTGCCCGGCTGCGTAATATAAAAGCCATTCCTTAACAATCAGTGCAGTATGCTTGGGGTCATTATCTTGTTGGAAAATCCAAGCTTCCCCAAGCATTCTACGGATGGCTTCAAACTTTGTTCCAATATACTTTTATATTGGTATCGATCCATATTGCCTTCAACAAAAACCAGCTTTCCCACGCCAAACGCTGCTATAGATAGCCAAACCATAACGCTCCCACCGCCATGCTTCACAGTTGGTATTAAGCTTTCGAGCTGCATTTCCTTTTCTCCATATTTTAGCGCGGCCATCACTCCCAAATCTGTTGAATTTTGATTCATCTGTAAACAAAACCTTGGACCAGGAATCCATCCCTTTGTCAATATGCGCTCGTGCAAACTGAAGACGGGTTTTCTCTGATATGAGAGGCTTTTTACGCGGTGTTCTGCTAAAAAATCCATTGTCATTCAAAGCTCTTTTGACAGTTCTTGGATGGACACACTTTGTCAAACCACAGGCATTATGATCGGCTAGTTTTGGAGCGCTTATTCGGGGATTTTTGTTCACTTCCTTTATAATAGAACTAACGTCTCTCCTGGAAAGCTTCTTTGGCCTACCTGTTCGCGCTTTGCTATCAAAGCAACCAGTTTTTTGTAGTTTTCAATAATTGTTTGTACTGTTGCGCATACGTTTTATTTTCATTTCTGTGTTTCATAACTAATTTTCTTATGTCATTCGATATTTCTTTTCTAGGTGCCATTTTTTCCACGTTTGATTACCACATTAAGAAAACATAAACTAAAATATGGCATATAATAACAACTATGATATGTATACCAAAAATTTAAAATAACGGTACCTTACACCTACATTGTCATTGCTTTATTTGATATGACTTTTGTCATATCAACTTTTTAATAATTTATGATTTTATTCCCTGTGAATGAAATCAAATGTAGACAATGCTGTATATTCAGCTTTTCCATATAATAAATGTTTTTTAAAAAATAAACAAAATTGTGGTTGCATGTCCTTCACTGTACGTGGGACTAATGAATTGAGTGGACTAATACACTCAAACCTCGTTTTATGCGATTTATTCGTTCCGCATAAACCGACACATTGGAAAGGCCCCCATTACACGGTTTTAGAGTCGACCGGTTATAAAACCAGTTACCCGTACGACCGCCCTACAAGAATACGACCGGTTATATGACCGGTCATTTGACTGGTAGTGTTGACGGAAATACCCGTCAATGCGTAATACAAAGTTTCTATCAAGTTCTTAAAGACAATATGAAAAACTTGACCGAAACTTTATTTTTTTAACAACAAAAAATGCAATTTATATTAGTTGTTTCACTCTTGCATATATGCAAGAGTGAAATGACAGATATTTTATTTTGTTTATGTGTTAGTTTCAGTCATCAATTTCTTGTAGGGCGGGTATGCCGGTTAACCGGATTGTAGTACTTTTTCCAAATGTAAGTTTTTGATACTTTTAATTAAATAATAGAAAAATTGTTGCAATTTATATAAATTTGATGTCGCAAATATGCAGATTATTCTTGCAAAAAGAATGGTATTTTCATATTAATGTATGATAGGTGCAGGATTTTCTAAATTTAAGATCCAATATCGGAAAATTTTTTGTTCCACAACTTAAAAAAGTTTACATCTCGAAGTCAGAATTGCAGCTAGATTATTTCTGAAAAGTTGTAGTCCATTCTGAGCCAAGTCATATATACGGCGACATGGGACCGAAGTAAACCGTGTTGGTTTCCATATAAATGTATGTATGTTGCACAGTTTAAAAAAGTTTGCATATCCAAGTCAGAAGTACGTCGATTATTTCTGCAAAGTTTTATTTCACTGTGACCTAAGTTGTAAAACGTACATGAATACCGTAGCATTTTTATATAAATGTATTACTTAAATAAATTTAGTCGATCTTGAGTCCAAATTACGTTTCCAAAAAAATATTATCCCATTGCGAGCAACGGTATAAAATGAAAGTATATGGGACCGAAAAAGACCGTTGCTCTTTCATACACTACATAAATGTGTAGCATACGAAATACATATGTAGGCATTTATAAACAAAAGATACGTTATTATAAATTTTGAGAAAAAGCTATCGATTCTTATGGGTAGACCGTAACTCTTCTTCTTTTTAAATAAAATTCTTTTTAAATAAATTTAATATTTAATACTCTCCATGTTAAAGAAAAAAAACTCAAAATTCCAACAACAATTTAAGTTCAGCAGCAAAAACAAAATGGACTTCATATTTAACGCGTCAATATTAAGAACACAGCCGTGTTGTTTTTGTAAAAAAAAAAAAAACGCAGCGGAGAGCAAAAAAATTAACCGTTATATTTTGTTACTTGTTTCAGTTGGTCATTTTAAGAAACATTCTGGATCACTATTCACACATGCTTGTAACCAAACTTTTTTTGTGCAAATATTTTTTTTTTTCATAAAAATGGGTAAACAAACCTACGTGGACACGCGTGAGCTTGTTATAAAATTACACAAGGAAGGAAAAACTAAGAGAAATTTGCGATTTAATCAGCAGAAATCACAACACCGTAAAAAAATTATCAACAAATACAATAAGAGTGGAAAATTGCAGAATATTGATCATCCTCGAAGACCACGACGGCTTAATAATACCCAAATTCGAAGTATAGTACGAACGGTGAAGGTGAATCCCTTTGAAAGTGCTGTGCAAATAGCGAAAAATGTGTCAGAATTATCAGGCGTAAACGTAAGTGCCAGTACAGTACGTAGGGTCCTGCATGAAAATGGCATCTATGGTCGAATCCCCAGAAAGAAACCATACATTACAGAGACCAACCAAAAGCGACGCCTTGAATATGCAAAAAAATATGAAAATAAAGATTTTTCTTTCTGGAGCAATGTCCTGTTTAGCGACGAAAGCAAATTTGAAATATTTGACAAAAAAAAGCTGTAAAAATTTGGAGAACCAAAAACCAGGCATTCGCAGAACAAAATTTGATTCCGACCGTTAAGCATGGTGGTGGCTCGGTAATGGTGTGGGGTTGTATGGCCGCAGGTGGAGTCGGAAACTTAGTGTTCATAGAGGGAACAATGAATAAGGATGACTACCTTAAGATTTTAAGGAATAATTTGCCACCCAGCGTTGAAAAATTAGGCTTGGGTCAATCTTGGGTCTTTAAACAGGACAATGATCCGAAGCGTACTGCTAAGCTGGTGAAGGAATGGTTACTGTACCGCACCCCAAAACAGCTCGATCATCCCCCCAGTCCCCGGATCTGAATCCATTGAACATTTGTGGAAACATCTTGACAAACAAATCCGGAAAAGAACCATAACCAGTCAGGATATGTTAAGATCAGTTTTGGTCGAAGAGTGGCAAAAAATTTCATCAGAAGTTACAACGAAACTCGTGAATTCTATGCCGAGACGCTTACATGCCGTTATAAAGGCAAAAAGGAAGCAGACAAAGTACTAAAAATTTTTTTTTTTTATAAAATATATTTTTTGTATACTTAATATTGACGCGTTAAATATGAAGTCTTTTTGGTTTTTAATGTTAAACTTAAGTTGTTGTTGAAATATTGTTTTTATTTTTTTTTCTATACGTTAAGCCCATTAAATATTGTTAAAAAAACAACCTTTAAACAAATAAGATGTAAAATAAGAAAAAATAAATGTCACAATTAAAAAAAAAAATTGTATACTTTATATTGGTGCTCACTGTACCTGTACGAGATAATTTTGAATGGTCTCGTAAAATGAGAGCCATATAAAAAGCAGCTTATTAGATAAATATATTTAATTAAAATGACAAATAACTACTAACATTTTCAAATGTATGTTCCATTATTAAGAAAAAAAAATTATTTATTGTAAATTTTTCATTTAACTTTTTTTACAAAACAGCTGGTTTGTTAGCAGTTGGTAATGGTTTGACAGTATTACCATTGTACCCAAACAAAAAGTGCGGGCAAGCTCGGGTAAAAAGAGTCTTGAATGATACAGACGCACAGTAAATAACGGAGTTTCTGTGACGACTAAAAGCAAGAGCGTAAGAATACATGTGAGTTGAGCAGGGGCAAAAAGTATATAATTTTCTATAGAGTATTTTTTCCGCTCTACCAGAAATTCAACATGGTACAGAGTTCAGCGGCAACATTTTTAAATGAGAGGGCAACATTTTCAAAGTTGCTAAAGTGTTGAAAAACATTAAATTTGCTGTATGCAGTGCTGCCACATAAACAGTGTAATTTTTTATCCCAGTTTTTGGGATTCTTAACTGTTTACCAGTTTTTTCATGAAAACAATTTTTTTTTTCAAATTATTGCATTTTTTATAGGTTTTTTAGTTATATGTTGCAACAATTAATAGCATATTTATTCTCTTTATTATATATTTTACCATAGAAATGGGAAATAATGGATATGAATAGACATAGTTGGTCAATGTGTATGTACACACTTTAATACTTTTCATGTCACAATGTTATGTTTGAATTCGTAACTATTTTTTAACACAATTGCAAATTTTTGTGGTATTTTTTCACTTTATTAGACATGTCTAATTTTAGTAAAAATAAATAGTATATTGAACAAATATTATATTTTTATATGAAAAATTTGAAAAAATACATGAATAAAATAAAAAAACATTTTTTTATGAAATAATCTGAAAAATCTCTAGCATCCCAAAAAAACGGCAAAAAAAAATAGTTAAAATTGGTTATATGGTAGCACCGCTAAACACTATTAAAAATTGCCGACCAAAACTTACCTTTGTTGCCGCCAAACTATGTTCGTGTTCTAAGAGAGTACTAAAAATACTAGAAAACAAGTAAGAGCGGCTAAATTCGGCTATGCCGAATCTTATATACCCTTCACCATGGTTGGGAAAAAACTGAAGTTTATATATGGACATATATGAAATGGACAGATTTATATACGGACGCCTTTAAGAGGAAATTAACCATTTAGTTTGGAGATAAAACTTGGACTCGGGAAGATTTATGGTTCCAGAAAATATGTATTTTAAAAAAATGTATGTTTTGGGCATAACTTTTTTGTATCTAAACCGATATTTCCGAGTTTATGTTATACTAAAGATTTTCGATCTTTTGCTATATAAGACGTATCCATAGGTCATAATACAGCTCTAGAATAGTGTTTGTTGTTTGTGTATAAAAGGTTAAGAGGTGAAAGAAAAGAATTTCAACAAATCGTTAAAAGAAATCACTAGAACTGCATGTGTTTTATTTCTACAAAATAGTTTGATTTAGCTGGCAAATTTGAATTTAGGATTTTATTTCGCTTTTTTATTAGAAATATTTGTAATTTCTTTAGCTTAATTTTAAAAATTTGAAGGAAAATAGTTTATAATTTTTTTTATAAATTATTATAAGTTATGACCTAAAATAGTTGCACTCAAAAGTAAATTATGTATAAAATTTTCTTAATATGTGAGAAATAAAATGGTTTAAAAATCTTTTTATAAATTCTTTTAAATCGGAGCAAAAAATAGAAATAAAAGCGTTTGTATTTTGTTTGTATCAGAGGGTTTTTATACAAATTTTGATGTTTTTAGCCTATTTATGGATTATTTAATTATTAATATAAAATTTTATTTAAATTAATTATTAAATGTAAAAAAAACAAAAAATAAACAAAAAAAAAATCTTAACGAACCCGCGACCCTTCCACCTGTGGTGAAAGGTATAAAAACGTTTGTATTTTGTTTGTATCAGAGGGTTTTTATAAAATTGTTGATGTTTTTAGCCTATTTATGGATTATTTAATTATTAATATAAAATTTTATATAAATTAATTATTAAATGTTAAAAAAAACCAAAAATAAGCAAAAAAAAAAAAAGTCTTAAGAAAATAATAAAAAAAAAATGTAAAAAAAAAGTGAATTGACCTCACCGAGATTTGAACCTCGAACCCCACGGCCTTAGAGAAAAAACAAAGTATTTGTGACACAGCGTCTAGACAACTGAGCTATTGAAGCTCACACAAAATCATCGTCAATAGAGGTACATATATAAAAGTCTTCGTTCATTAGAGATTTGTTTAGTTTTTATGTAAATGACAAATCTTTATATGTGTGTTGTTTGTGTATAAAAGGTGGAGATGAAAGAAAAGAATTTTAATTATTAATATAAAATTTTATATAAATTAATTATTAAATGTTAAAAAAAAAACAAAAATAAGCAAAAAAAAAGTCTTAAGAAAATAATAAAAAAAAATGTACAAAAAAAAAGTGAATTGACCTCACCGAGATTTGAACCTCGAACCCCACGGCCTTAGAGAAAAAAAAAGTATTTGTGACACAGCGTCTAGACAACTGAGCTATTGAAGCTCACACAAAATCATCGTCAATAGAGGTACATATATAAAAGTCTTCGTTCATTAGAGCTTTGTTTAGTTTTTATTTAAATGACAAATCTTTATATGTGTGTTGTTTGTGTATAAAAGGTGGAGATGAAAGAAAAGAATTTTAATTATTAATATAAAATTTTATATAAATTAATTATTAAATGTTAAAAAAAAAAAAAAAATAAGCAAAAAAAAAAGTCTTAAGAAAATAATAAAAAAAAAAATGTACAAAAAAAAAGTGAATTGACCTCACCGAGATTTGAACCTCGAACCCCACGGCCTTAGAGGAAAAAAAAAGTATTTGTGACACAGCGTCTAGACAACTGTGCTATTGAAGCTCACACAAAATCATCGTCAATAGAGGTACATATATAAAAGTCTTCGTTAATTAGAGATTTGTTTGGTTTTTATTTAAATGACAAATCTTTGTATGTGTGTTGTTTGTGTATAAAAGGTGGAGATGAAAGAAAAGAATTTTAACACATGGATGTGTTGTTATGCTCAAAATTCTACATACATATTAAACAAAGGGATTTTACTGGAAAAATTAGAGGTAGTCCTGGTTTTTTGCTAATATCTCAGCCATTTATTAACCGATCTGTCTGATTTTAATTAATAGCAAACAGAAATGGATCACATGTAACAGAAATAAAAAGAATCAAGTCCTCATCATGTCTGTGTTCTTCGGAAAACCCATTTCAACACACAGACGGACAGACGGACATCGTTAAATCAACTTCGCTCTTCATAAGGACCCAGAATATATATACTTTATAGGGTCTAAGATCTTATACTTATATATACCCTTCCACCTATGGTGAAGGGTATAATATATACTTTTTGTGCTACTGAATGAAATGTATTTTTTGTGCTCTAGCTTTGAGATTTGTTGAAATTCGTGTTGTGTTCAGCTTTTGTGTGCTATAAGTGCCGATGACTGTCTTACGCTCATAATAATCCATGCTTAAAAATACAAATATATTTTTGGTACAATATACAAATATTTTGTATATTAATATAACAAAACTTTTGTATATTACAAATTTCATAAAATAATAAATTTTGTAAATAATACAATGATTTCGTAAATTTTTTTTAGTATAAAATAATATCACAAAATTTTCGTACTCAGCTGATGGTAATAAATGTCTTAAGTTTAGAACACAAAATTATTTTGCATTTTAACAAAATATTTATATTTTTACAAATATGTTTAGTATTTTTATGAAGTTTCGTAAAATATAGAAATAAAAATTTGCTACTATTTGCGATGTCATTTGTACATATTACAAATTTTTTCGTAATGTCAAAATAATCAAATCTTTGGAAAAATTAACTACAGTTTCTGTGTATATTACCTTTGGATAATTATGAGTGTAATTACTTCTACTTATTTTTATTTATTTTAATAAATAAAAACCTGATGTGAATGCCAATGCTACCAACATTTAATATAAAATTTGAGATGCCATTTGCTGAAAAGTAGTTTTTTTTGTGTTGCCAGTTAGTTAAATTTATATTATTTTCCAACACTACAGATAAGCACATAACTACATATCCTGTAAACAAGGGTATATGTTGCGCAAAGTTTTTTATTTTCTTTTAATGTATTTTGTTGTTGTTGATATAAGCATTTAACCACATTAATTATTAATTATTTAAATTTGTATTGGAAATTTAATTTTATAGAAAAAACTGATCAAAAATTAAAATTCCTGCTTTCATTGTCACTTTCAGATGATACATGTTTGAATTCACTATTTGCATTGACTGCAGCCTTTTTCAATAAAAACCTAAAATAACCCAACAAAAAACGTTCCGTTTACGTACCGTTTTCTGAATCCGTTGAAAGTCCAGCAAAGACGGAAGGTTACGTACAGTTGTGTGGTGTAAAAAACGTAGTCCGTTGAAATCCAGTCATTGAAGTACCGTTTACGGACCGTTTTGTCGTGTAAAATATGGAATGACCCCGTTTTCAAAATGCTGGATCCGGTTTGTATCCGTACCGTGTTTCTAAATTAAAAACGGACTTTAATATTTGCCTAAATTTTTCCTATTTTTTTATTAATTTTAAGTAGAACATCCCGTTTTAGCGGCACGAAAACGGTTACAGCAAACGGATTCAGAACGTAGTGTTTTTGAAAAAAACGATTATACGCTCTATTAATGTTCCATTTACGTACAAGCTTTGACGGATACGTGTTTTACAGACGTAAACGTGACGCACAATCCGGATTCATGATTCCGCATGCGTCGGAGAGTCCGTAAAAGTTTTTCTTGGGAAGTTAAAAAATATTCTTGAATTCACAATGTAAAATACACTCACTTGTTTATCTATTGTGCATTTATTTAATGTTTTTTTTTTGCCACCACTTAAAATTGTTCCTTTTTTCATCGATAGAATGTCGCCAATTAAAAGTGTCATGCATGTTTTGGTAATCTAGAGCTGATTAACATATTTTGTACAACGTAATAAAAACGCATATATAAAAATATTTACTATTTAATAAAATTTAAAAACAGAAAAACAATTTATATATTTGATTGCTAAAAAAGCAACCAAAATGAAAAAAAAAGTTCACATTCTACATTGGAAAAAAATAACTAATTTTGGTTAAAAAGAACCAAAAAACGGCAACACTGCCTGCAACACACATTCAAAGCGAAGAAGAGCAGAGGTATTATTGTCACCGGCAAACATTGACGTAACTCATTTGGGTGAAAATAGATTTGTTTACTTAATGGACTGGAAATTAAAAATACAGAGGACGGCCCCATACAGAGAAATGGAGAGAAAACTGCTAGAGCGCCAAAAAGGCCTGTTTCTGGTTACGCTGAACCCAGGGAATTCACTCAGATATTGCGCACATTAAATATCTTTTAAGCGAAACTATTCTTTGGCAGAAACTTAAAGAAAAAGAGGTACAATGCCGTATTGCAACGTGTGAAATGCGATAAATAGCACCCCCAGGTGAATGCAAGCGCACAAATTCTGAGATGTCAGCACCCCACTGCGTGAACTGTGGAGGTTGCCAGCCAGAAAAACCTTGCTGTACGAAAAAGGATAGTGAAGAAAAACTTTTTGCCAAAGATAACAAACAATATAATGAACCAATCTATTCGTTCACCAGGCAGATCATTTGCCAGTCGTTTTCATAAACAATCTATAATTGAAGAATTTTTAAAACTTGTCAATATGTATCACTGGAACAGCAAATTACACTCTTCCTTAAAGATTTTAAAAACATACCAAAAATTGAAGCTAAAGCAGAGTTCCTGCGGCTTCTAAAGAATGCAAATAACAAATATGGCCCATATATCTCTTAAATTTATGACATTTAACGTCCGCTCTCTTGTAAACATCAGTCGCCAAATTGAACTGTCAAATATCCTTCATATATAACCAAATTGATGAAGGATTCATTCCAGAATGTCATCTTCGCGCAAATAGAAAAGTAAATCTTAATGGATATAATTTCGTTTCAGACAATTCAGCTAAAGGATTAGCAATTGCCATTACATTATAATAAATTTTATTTGCAATAAAACACAATTTAATAACGCTTTTATTGGAATAGAAATGGTTTTAAACAACATTAGTAAAAAATATTTATTAGGTTCTATATATACCTTGTTTATATGACTCACGAGTCAAACAACAGCTTAACCAGATTATTCAACTGAGCAACGATTATGATGGGTTTATATACGGTGGTGACCTAAATGCGAAAAGTTTAAATTGGCGAGATACTGCAGATAACGCTAATGGAAAAGTTATACATAGCTGGCTACAAAACGAATGTTTAGATGTAACACGCATTTGCGATATATCTCCATCGTTTCCTAACGGGGGTTATTTCCTAGACCACTTTCTATTAAGTCCCAACATAATTAACAGCATCCAACCTAATTACCAGATCAAAAGCTTATCAACTTTGCCAGATTATTTCACATTAGTACTGAAAAGTGATGAAAACTGTTTAACACTAAGAAGTCCCCTGGTAATAACTTCATACAAGAACACTAATTGGAACTCATCCTTATAACATCAAGAAATTTTATAAAGTTAAGTATGCATGGTAGAAGAACCTAAAGAAAATATATCACAGAACTGGAAATAGAATTAGCAGCGGGTATAAAATTCTCACTAAATAAATGCCACTATTATTGAGCAAACAATTATTAATGAGCTTTTAAATCTTGAAGATGCCAAAAATTTGAGACATAGACTCACAAAAATAACACCAGGTCCTACTGCCTCTAAAGACGTATTTCGGTTCGTTGGTAAAAAGAAGTCTCCATTTTGACAGCAGCTCATACACAATGATATTATCACTTCCAACAGTTGTCAAATTTCAGATATATACTTAGAACTCATTATACTGCTGTTTTTCAAGGGGTAAAGCCTGAAAGACCGGTCAGCAATATAGAGAATCAAATCTCATCATGCGTCGATAGACTACCGCAACATATTTATACATTTAATTAGACGTTTCTGGCCAATGAAAATCTTGATAATTACCATTTTACAAACATGAATAATATCCGAATTCACATAAACAACATTAATAGCAAAAAGTCTTTTGGCTTTGATAGCGTTTCCAATTTTATAATTAAAAAAATTTCCTAAAACAACACTAAGGGCCGTATGCAAAAAAAATAAATTACTTTGGGCCGTATGCAAAAAAAATTAACAAAGTTTGGTAAACCAATGTTAAGCAAAAAAGTTGTATACAAAAACGATTATTAGCTTAACATACCTTTTGTAAACGTTTGGTAACTTTAAATATTTTAAAGTAGAAAGCAACGTACTTTAAACGTATGTTAGTGACATTTTTTGTTTTCGTTATTCGTGTTGGTAAATTAAAATTTTGTGAAAACTTTTGATAAAAATAATAAATTCATAAGAATAATAATAATTCATAAGAAGAATTGGTAAAATTAATTGTGATTGTTGAAAAATTGGCGTTAATTGTGTAATGTTTTTATAAGTAATACTAAATGCAAATCAGAAATTATAATCGGCCAAAAATTTACAAGCCGAGGATGGCTTTCTGATGACCAATTAAAAAAAAAATATCGTTTTATAGCAAAAAAAAAAAATAATAATAGAACTCATTAAAACACATCACAAAACAATGTTAATGTAAGAACTGTTTTAGTGATGTACTTACAATCAAAACAAATCAATACAGCTCGTTATTCGAATACTTAAAACATCTTTAACATAAAAAATCTGGTTAGTTCTTCACAATTTCCCTAATTTAGTTCATTTTATGTTTTTATTTTATTGAATAAGTAAATCGAAAAAGATTGCGTGAAAAACATATTATTTTATGTTAAAATAATAAGAACGTTTTTATAGATTTGATTACCCGGCTGAATTAATATTCGTTTTAAAGCATCGCTAACCATAAAGTGACAACTGAATAAGATGGCACTGCCAGAACAAAACTATAAAATTCATTAAAACTTTTATTTGTTAAAGTGGGGTTTTTGCATACGAAAAACTGAAAATGAGTTCATTGTGGAACCAATATCGGAATTCCAATTTGAATTTAAATGATCTCACTCAACACAACATGCATTTTACAATGATGTAACTTGCAACTTAAGGGATAAAATATGCACGGTGGCAATATCATTAAAAATAGAAAAGGCGTTTGATTTAGTTTATCATAATGGATTCCTCTACAAACTGATAAATCTTGGCGTCGACCCGTTTCTGGTTAATATATTTTTTACTAATAGCAAATTTGGCGTTCAAATCAACAACATAACCTCAGAGCTAGGACATGTGAAAAGTGGTTTACCTAAGGAAAGTGTCTTGGCTTCCTTCCTATTCAACATTTTCCTGCATGATTTTCCTCACTAATCTAGAAATTTAAAGGCTATTTTACACGTTGATGATTGCCTAATTTATGCAAACATTATACCACTAATACTAGCTTTGAATACTGCTGCATTTCATCTTGGAGAAATAAGCGCATATTACAAGAAACGGGGCATTAAAATCAACACAGCTAAATCTGAGGATATCTGTATTAGGAACCCTTCGGGTAAATGTCCTAGATATGTGGAAAGAAAGTAAATACCTTCAACTTATACAAGACGGAGAAAATATTCCATTTAAAAATTCCATAAAATATCTCGGAATACATTTTGATAAATTATTGAAATTTAACGCCCACGCTTTTAGAAAAGACGAAAAAGATTTCTGGAATGTTTGCATCACTAATTAACAACAAATACTTACCTTAGAATACCAAGCTTTTACCCTACAAGGTCGCCATAATATTGGTTCTGTCTTATGGATTCTCAATCTGGTTTACTTTATCTCCTATAGAAGCCAACGAATTGGAGATGTTTGAACGAAAAATCTTGAGGAAATGCATCGGAAAAAATTATAGAAATTTCATAAAACGATTTTCAAATAGTTACGTGTATGAAAATGCCGATGTTCTACCCTTCTGTAGGTACGCTATGTTGTTGCAAACCAGATTTGTTGAAAAACTTGCGCTGCACGATAACATGCTTGTCAGCCAAATATACGAAAGTGAGGAAAACACCATCAGGGCTGGATCTACATATCTTTCTCCTGTTGGTATAACCAATGGACGTATTTACGATGATCCAGCTCCTCTGGACCTTCCCTCATTCTATATGAGCCCAGCCTCCGCCAATCATAGGGGCTGAAGGTGATATACATATATATACTAGATTTTATTTTGCTGAAATTTTACGCGATTTTAACTCTTTTCGCTGTGATATTTACAATTTTTACTCTGTACCTGGACAAATTATTTTGTTCTGTTCTTTAAGTTCATCTATGTATATTCAAATGTATCTTCTATTTTGTTGATTTAATACGTATAAAAGAACTTTTGTTAATAAGTTTTAGTAATATTATTTACAGACATCTGCTCTGTTAGCGTCTTTAAAGGCCGAAAACAAGCCTTGTCAAACTTCTTAGTTTGTACTTTTTAGATATTCTATCTCACTTTAGCAATGTTGCATTTTACGTTAAATTAGTTATTAGAGTAAAGCCCATTATTATAACTTGCCGATAGCTAAAGTTAGGATGTTAACGGACAGATTATTAGTTTTTCGTTATTATAAGTATACTTTAACCTAAAAGTGACCGATAAGCTAAAGGTAAGTTCATCTTACCTTTAACTTTTAACGTGAGGTTTAAGCATTTGAAGTTGCCACATTTTCTGCTCTGCAGTGTAGTTGCCGTGTAGTTTTTTTGCTGTTTGGTTTTTTTCTGTGTTCACCGTCGACAATGTAAATTTTATATAACAAACATTTTGATATTTTACACAATTCGAAGAAATTTTGTTTTTCGTTTGTATTTTTTGTTTGTTGTAAGTAAATAAATAAATAAAAGTACGTCGTTGCCACTACGTATATAAAAGAACCATTTTAATTTGTCAAAAGTAATCGGTTTTTGCTCTAGTAATGCCATATTTTTAAAAACTTAATTTTATTTTATAAGGAAGTTGTAATAACCAAAAAAAGTTAAAGGGGACTTTATTCCTCACTTTAGCTAAAGTTATCTTTAACTAACACGCACCTTAAAGGCAAGTTATAATATTGGGCCTAAGGCACATATAGCTCTAAAAATGTTATTATTCTCATAGTATGTAAGACACTCAATGTAATCGAAAAAAAAGAAGACTTAATAAAAATTTTACTTAGGTTGTGTGTCAAACGGTAGCAAAGCGGCATGGTAAAAAATATTTTTTCTATAGTGAAAATTTTTAAAATTTTTATGTGTGAAAAAGAATCGAAATTATTTATTTGTTTTGTTTTCATTTTGCTTTAAGAAGCTTTCAAATTTTAAAGCTTCAAAAATTTCTATGCTTATGTGAAAAATTCTACTAGCAATATGGGCTACTGAAATTTATTCACTTCAAAACTGTCAAAAATGTACCAAGAAGCATACTTTGCTACCATTTAACCACACCCTTACTTTGTAAATTTTACATGAACTGTAATATGAATATGTTTTGTCAATTTATATAACAGAACTTTTGTTATTCAGTTTTAGTAATGTTATTAACAGACGTCTGCTCTGTTAGCGACTTTAATGACCGAAAGCAAGCCTTGTCAAACTTTTCAGTTTGTGCTTTTTACATAGGGTGTCCCAAGAAGAACGCAATTTTTAAATCTGGCAACATCCGAAGTGTCATTGTTTGACATTTGAACAATTGTTATTGTTTGCTAGTAGAAGGTACGAGGTTAGTAAAAATGGAGCGCTACACGAATGAACAACGCATTCTCATTGTGAAATTGTTTTACCAAAATGGTAAAAGTTTTGCGGCTACAGTTCGCAAATTGCGATCAATTTGGGGTCACAATAATGCTCCAAAAGAGTCAACTGTAAAGAGATTAATGGATAAATTTGCCGAAACTGGGTCTGTTAGTGATGTAAAGACAACAACGCGCCATCGACCAGGTCGATCGACCGAAAATGTCGCAGCTGTACGTGATGATGTCGCTCAAACTCCATCCACCTCAATTCGACACCGAGCTCAGCAAATTGGTGTCTCCAAATCCACTTTGCAGCGAATTTTGACGAAAGATTTGCATCTTCATGCATACAAAGTTCAATTGACTCAGGAACTGAAGCCAGCTGACCATGGACAGCGAAGGGAGTTCCTTAATTGGGTATTGGAGAGACATGAAAATGCTGATTTTGCCGATAAATCATCTTCAGTGACGAGGCCCATTTTCATCTTGATGGCTTCGTCAATAGGAAGAATTGTCGCATTTGGGGTGAGGAAAATCCTCGAGTGATTCACGAGAAGCAAATGCATCCTCAACGTGTCACTGTGTGGTGTGGTTTTTGGGCTGGAGGAATCATTGGACCTTTTTTTTATGAAAATGAGGCAGGTCAAGCGCAAACAGTCAATGGTGTTCGGTATCGTGAAATGATAACCAGTTTTTTCTTGCCTAGAATTGAAGAAATGAATGTGGAGGGCATGTGGTTCCAACAAGACGGCGCCACATGTCATACAGCGAGAGAAACAATTCAATTGCTGCATCAGTCATTTCATTCTGTCTACTTTACGATATAATAAATTTTCACGATTTTTTTTTAAATATCTGTGGTTTATTTAAAATTTAAAAATTGCGTTCTTCTTGGGACACCCTTTATTTACATATAGCAATGTTGCTTTTGACGTTAACTTAAAGCGTTTTCACTCTTGGTAGTAAAGTACCCTTGAAGACCTTGTAGAGGTTGTAGATATAGAAAAAGTACTACCATTTACTACACCACAACAACAGAATGTATATAACTAAAATTTACTAGGCTGTGGTTAGAATACCAGACAAAAAGGTATAGTAAATACATGTTGTACATTTACAAGACGAAAGCAGGTGATCGTTTAGCCGCCAAAACTATTGTTTGATTTTTTTATTTTTCATTTTGTGGTCAGGTCAGGGACCGATAGTGAAATTCAGCAGCTATTGGTTTTTATTATTACAAGTAATACCTTATCTTCAAACTCAGAATCTCTGCAAATTCTATTTGGTTAATTGCATTTTGCTCTAAAAAATTTATAATTTTATCTTTTTCCGTAATTATGAGCATTTTTGATAACTTTAAATTCTTTCAAATTGATGAAAAACAAATAGCTGTGTTTATGGGGGAAGTAAATACACGAAAAAGTCGTTCACGTTTTGTAGTATAAAATCGTTGTAGATATACAAGGGTTGTAAATATACCACCAAGATGAAAAGCGCTTTAGTTATTAGTGTAAAGGCTTCATTACTTGAGCGTAAACGTAACGCTTTGTAAACGAAAACCGGGAACTTCTGTATAAAAACTTACTCAAATTACGGAAACGAGTCATATGGTTTGACAATTACAAAGTAAACAAACGAAAAAACTATTTTATAATTTATAAAAAAGTGGAAAAAATTAATTCAATGTCACCCCCCGAAATAATTAACATTGATGCACCCATCGTTGAAACACCTCCATTCGAAGCAGAATCCATGGAATATTTACCCATCGTAACAACACCCAATTCAGCTGTCAAAATTTTTTTCACATTCATCTTGAATAAGCGATTTATGTTTTTATATATTTACAATGTTTTTTTTAATATGACTTAAAATAATAAATTTTTTCTATTATAAATTATTGGAAATAACCACAAAACATAAAAAAGTTTTCGTTTGTTTACTTTGTAATTGTCAAATCATATGACTCGTTTCCGTAATTTGAGTAAGTTCTTATACATATGTTCCCCGTTTACGTTCACGAAGCGTTACGTTCGATCATATTGTTACGATTTTACCCTTTATAAAATCGATGATTTATTTACCTTTTAAATTAATCCAGTTCTTTCTATGTTGCAAATAATAAACACTGTTTGAAATTGTTTATAGCTCTATTTATTTATAACCGTCACTAAAAATTACAGAAATACCCTTTAAAGCACACTTTATTTACACGGTGTAGACAGACTAAACGTTAGCCACACTTTAGTTCTTCACACTCTGCGTTTTACTTATCAACTGAACTACTTTGCCACCTTGCTGGCGTTTTTATATATGCGGGTTGAAATACCTTTAATATGACAGCACCGTCTGGAAGCTGCATACTGGCAACTTTGAGAATGTTCTTTTACATAGTTATGGTGAAGGGTTGCCATTTAATTGTTTTATATTTCAGGGCTAACATATGGGGATTTGTGTTTCTACGAGTAAATGGAATTTCTGCAATACTGACGCCCACTTAACCCTCCGATGAGTGACAGTTCTGAACTTCACGGCCGTGTGAAAAGGTCCCTACGGAACATTTTTGTAAATCATGTTTTTTTCATATACATTTTTTTTTTGTTTTTATTGTTTATAACTAAATTCTACATACAAAAATAATTTTTTTAATTTTTTTTTTTGCTTGAATTTTCTTAAGACTATTACAAAAAAGTTTGAAAATTATTGTTGTTGAGCGTGTACTTTTTGTCCCCCGCCCTGTGCGCAAGTGTTGCAGCGATGTAAAAGTATGCTATGTTCTCCGCAAACAGCGTTGCCGCAGCCGAAGCAGTATGCCCGCGTTTTCCGCTGCCGCCCGTACTCAGAACGGCAAAGGCGACGGTCTACTTGACCTAGCCGCAAACGACGGTGCATTGCCTTCCATCGGTCTTGGTAATACTTGAAATCACAGCGTACACAGTGAAGACACGGTGATTAGAGCGCCTTTTTTTCCCTTACGGCCTTTTAGAAAACTACGTGGAAACTACTATTTTAATACACTATAAAAGCAACTGCGCTATGAAAAACTGTAGGTGAAACAACTGTATGACAATTATTCGGTCTCTCTTCCTTGCGTCTGATTTTCCAATTCGTCAGCTTATTATTGGTTTGGCCCAATCACCATTTTTGTAATAATAGAGGCGATTGGATTATATATAATATCAATATCCTCTTTCTAATTCTGAAACCCGTTTTTCGATATCTGGCATCATAACTGAGATAACTAATATCAACTTTGATTTAAAATTAAGAATGAAAACCATTTTCATTGTTTTTCTTTTAAATCTTTGGGCAAACTTATAATAAGCTGACGATTAATTAAATGTGTTTTGTGAGTGTGTTTATTTGCTTATACATTTCACAGATCATATAAATGTGAAACTTTGTTGTGTGTTTTGTTCTGATAAATACTGAGATAAAATAAAAAAAATACATTAATTATGTGCAAAAATGCTATAAAAACATAAAACAGTTTTTGTTATTACAATATGTAACCCAAGTATAAAATTTGTTGTGAGTTTGTACTAAGTTTATGAAACAACAATTTTAGTAAATACAGTCATGTTGCACTTCTATGGTATCTCTTTGATATTTTTGGCGATCATATGTTTTAAAACATGCTGTGTAGTTGTTCACTTTTACACATTATTTTTTTGTATACATTGTTTTTAAATCTCTTTCTCGCCTAGGACATGAAATACAACAACAACCCTCACCATACGGTTTTGGATCACTCGTTTGACAGCTGTCACTTTTGACATCACTGGTATACCCTGTGCTTGAAATGAAAAGAAAAATAAAAAACAAATAAATATATATTCTATTCTTGAATTTTAAGATGTTTTTCTTACCCTGACATCGAATGTTTCCATCGCATTGCGTATCCTTGGATATGAGGTTATATGGTTGTTCAGGGCACGTTCTTCGATATTTGGTGTGGCCAATTCTTTCGTTAACAGTAACAAGAAAGACTGCCGTCTGTCACTCCTTTTTATAGTCTTCATTTCGTTGTAAATCGTAAAAGTAGCCAATGCAGCGACGTCCAGCATATTATAAAACATGGCCAACGGCCATCGTTGTGTTGCTCTTTTGCAGCTGTAAGTGCCTAGCATCCATGGTATCAACGCCGCATTTGTTGGCGTTGTAATCTTATATGGCATAGGGCTTCCGCTTCTCGGTTTGCTCGTCAACGCGGCAGGTGTAGTGCATTGTGGAGAGCACGTTCACCACTTTATTTTTTTTCGGCACGTATGAGCATAACGCTATATCCCCTTCGTTGAACCCAAATAATGTACTACTGATGGTGAGCTTCGGGTTCTTCTTGAACTCCTGTGGAATGAATGTTTTGTTGTAGCGCACTGTACCATTATATGCGGTCTTCCTCCTCATCAAAACACGCGCCAAGTCAAGAGTGGTAAAGAAATTATCCGCGTATATAGTACGGCCAGCATTTAAATATTTTTCCACAAGATCCAGCACTACGTTCTGCCCTTGGTTTATCTCCCGTTGTTGGTTTGGCGGTTTTCCAGAATATATCATTGCCTTCACAGGATAATAACTCTGTGGGTCGCATAACCACCATACTTTGAAACCATACTTAGCTGGCTGACGGAATATATTGCGAGAAGCGGGTGCGGCCTCTGTAAGGGAACAACTGCTCATCAACTGTTAGTGCTTCATGAGGAGTGTAAGCTGCTGCCAAGTTATGTTGCAACATTTGCCAAATATCGTCAATAGCCGCAGTTTTGCTGTTGTCGAGTATTTCCATTGTCGAATCGAATAAATTGCTTTGTACACATGAAGCGATCGTACGACAACGCAGCTTTGTATATTGGGCAACGCCTCGCGGCCCATAATTCCATAGCTGGTTCATGGTTTGATCTTGTGAGTCCAGCATACAAAAGAATAGCTACAAAGGCGTCAAACTCTTTCACTATCACTGGCTTCCACTCCTTTTCCTTCGTGGGATTCGCCAAATTCCATGCAGCTGTAACCTCCCTGCCTTTACGATTTGTTTCACGTAGCACTAAGTGTATTATTTCCTGTGTCATGATTGAACGCATTATTGTATAGGGGTCGTGTATATTTCCTGTTGGTCCTGGTTTATTTCTTGTGAAGTCGACCACGTTATGATTACGAGTACGTGATGTTGGTGGTGCTTTTTTACTCCATTGGGTGCCATCTTTACCAATATAGTAACTTTCATTCGTTTCCTGTCCATCATTTTCTTCCTCTTCATCATCGTCGTCATCAGTATCTTCATTTAGCTCGACGTATCCTTCAGTTTCGGCTGTCTAAACTTTGACTGATTTGGTTTACGAAACTACAACTTCTTTTATACTCTTTCGTACGTCTACCTGAACTCAAAGACATTTAGGGATTACTTCATCATCATTATAATTTTTTTATTGTTTCAACACATAATTTACTTGTTCTGAACACAAAGACCTGAACTCAAAGACATTAGGGATGATGATAAAAACAAAAAATTCTAAGAACTGGTTTATTGCTAGTAGTATAGAATTAGAATATTGTGCCTTTCCTTGAAAGCAATAAAGTTCATGTCTTCGAATTTTTTGTTTTTATCATCATCCCTAATGTCTTTGAGTTTAGGTCTTTGTGTTCAGAACAAGTAAATTATGTGTTGAAACAATAAAAAAATTATAATGATGCCCAAAAACATGCATTTATTAGTGAAATTCAGTACAAGGTCCATACGGACCTATTCACACGTCTGCGTAATATTCTCACTAAAACCTCAATAACTCCTAAAGTAATGATCCGATCGGCTTGATTTTTTTCCCAAAAGATGCGCAACAAAATACTCTTGGAATACAGAGTAACTTTGGGGGGAGGGGGGTTGCAGTGGCCGAAGTAGGAGTAATTTCAGTTTGAAAAGGAAAAAGGTCCCTAGGGACCTTCTCACTCATCGGAGGGTTAAATCTGTTCGTCCCGAACACACATAGTTTTCCCCTTCCCATAATCAGCTAATCGTTCGAGATGCACAACCTTCATCTTAGACCTTGGGTTCTGATATTTTTGTATTATATAGACTACATCATTTAACCTTTTAATCACCCGTCCCAATGCGTTTGTAGCTTGAGAGATAATCCTTTCTTTCGTTGCGGGTTAAACAGCAGAACCAGCTCGCCCTCATTAAATACTTCAGAATTCATCTTGTCGCTAACCATTTTAATTCAATTGCAGTCGAACTCATAAAGCTTGTTAAGGTCTTCCTGTCCCTAGGAAGAGTTGTCGCTTTCACTGTCTGTTGCTTAACGCCGAATTTTAAATTACGAGGCAATTTGAGTTCCGTTCGAAAGATTGTTCTTGCAGGTGTCCAGGAGGTGGAGTCGTGAACGTTCGATTTGTACTCCTGAAGTTGTCCACGACTTCTTCTAACTGGTGCTTTAGCTGCGATGCATTGCGCGCAATTTGCTATCCAATCGCCTACAGCTTGTTGACAGCCGACCCAGTAAAACCGCCACTGGGACCGTCATGAAACTCCTTCAATGCCTTGTTTATTCTAGATGCCGGCACCACAATTAAATTGGCCACATTTTTGCCGTCGGCACTTTCCCATGTACGGTATAAGCAAATATGCAACACCTGTAGGTTATTCCACTAGGCCCAAAATGCCTTCATCAGCGGAAGTAGTAGGAAATTGGGGACTCATTTTGATTTAATTGCTTTTCTATGGGGACTGAGAATGGTTTAATGCATAAGAATTTGACGTATGTAGTTAATTTAAAATTTATGTAAATAAAAAAAAGCCTAATCCAAGGATATGTCGACCTAGCCATGGGACAGGGTATTGTTTTAATGGAATTCTGCGCCACCTATTCAAAAGTAGCGGCACTAAAGCAATTATGCATCTTGCTCTTTCTTTATATATAAATTTCTTTGACCTAGCCATGGGGCAGGGTATTGTTTTAGTCAAAGAAATGTATATATAAAGATAGAGAAATATGCATAATTGCTTTAGTGTCTATACTTAGAAGTAGATGGCGCTCAAGTAAATAAAAAACAATACCCTGCGCCATGCTTAGGTCGGCATGTCCTTGGATTTGGCTTTTAATTATCTTAGGAACCACAAATATGACATTTAATACATATTTCAAATTCTAGTACATTAAACTGTCACTAGCAGACTTATTTAATAATACTAAAGTCAATTTTTGAAATGTTCGACGTGATAAAAGCATTTGTTTCACATTTTTATGTTAAAAACAAATTTTCATAGATCAAAATGGTATTTTTTCGGTAATAGCCTTTTTCCATTGAGCTACATCTTTCATCAATTTGCAAAGATGTTAACATCTTCCCATAAGAATTATACAGGCCACAAATTCTACATCTTTCTACATCTACAAAAGATGATCCTTTCTCATTTTGTTCCATATTTCGTTATTTTAAGTGTCATCACTAAAAAAAATTACGAAAAAATCGATTTTCTTTGTGCCATCACTAGCGAACCGACATTGCAGAAAATAAGCAAAAAAAATTATTCAACAAAGGAAAATGAGCAACAGATTTAAGAATTTCATTCTTATGTCTAACAAAAATTTTTCTTCATCATCTTCTTCCAGAATGACCTTTAATATTTCAAAGTACTGCATTAAAATTCGGGTTTGTTCTTGCAAAGCAACAACTACTCCAATGATAAATGCTTTCTCCAAATTCATTTTTTATTTTAACAAAAAATATGCGTCCTTTTCTTTTATTTTTTGACAGCTGAATAAAATGCAGATGAAAGATGTTGCCAATGTAAACACTTGTTTTATATTTTCAAGATCTTCCACGCGTTTCACAAAGATGTTGTTCAGTGTAAAAAGCCTATAAATTCGTATAATTTTCAAGTATTGAGCCATTGTAAACTGCATATTTATGTTAATTCTTTCTTTAAAAAAAAAATTAATACACACGAAAAATTGTAATACTGTGTTCTTAAACATCTAAATGACTATTGATTTAGATTTAGAAAAGTATAATATACACATAAAACATATATTTTTGTATAGTTTTTGGCAAATATTCTTTTATGTTACGAACGAAATAGAGAATTAATAATACCCTGTTGCATATTGTATCAAAATATGCCTAATAGGGAGAATTTATTTTCAGATGCGTCATCTATTGAGAAATAGTTTCAACTAATGTTCTTTCCTTAATAAATTAATGTCTTTGGTTTTAGTTAATTCAGCGCCATCTATTCAAAAGTAGCAGCACTAAGGCAATCATGTATTTTGCTGTTTGGTTTTATATAAATTTCTTTGGGCCTAGCCATGGGGCAGAGTTTTGTTTTATTCAGCGCCACCTATTTAAAAGTAGCGGCACTAAAGCAATTATGCATTTTGCTCTTTCTTTATACATAAATTTCTTTGACCTAGCCATGGCAGGGTATTGTTTTAGTTAATTAAGCGGCACCAAAGCAATTATGTATTTTGCTCTTTATATATAAATGTCTTTGATTACAAAAACAAAAAATACATTTTATAGAATGAAACGAACAACCAACAAAGCTTAACAGAAAAAAAATAGATACAGAAAAATTGTACCAATTTGTTTGGAAAATTTGGAGGTACCTTTACATTTTCACTCATAACTTTTGAACCGCTAGATTTTGCTCATTTTCAATACCAAACTGCTCAGGAAGATGTTCAATAATATGGGCAAAAAGAGGCACCCCCGCTTGCGTCTTCGTGTCGTGACTGCCACTTCAACAGACAGACGGACATCGCTAAATCGACTTAAAATTGCATAAGGATCACGAATATATATACTTTATAGGGTCTTAAACCTATATTTCGACATGTTACAAACGGAATGACAAACTTATATATACCCTCACCATATATGGGGGAGGGTATAATAACAGTAAGTTGTACCTTTCAGATGCTACAGTGCATTCTGAAATGATGGCCATCCTGAGGGAGAAGAATATTCACTTTTACTCATATACACCTAAAGAGCTTAGACAGACTTCTTTTATATTAAGAGGTCTTTATCACTGTAGTAGTGTTGAGGAAGACAAATCGGTTTCAAACGTTGTGTCCAAAATTACACTTTTTACAACTCCGCAGGGAAATCACTTTCAGATATTGCGCACATTAAATATCTTTGAGGCCAAACTATTCTTTGGGAGTAACCTAAAAGAAAAGAACAAGAGATACAATGCCAGAGATGCCAACGTTGGGGTCACATTGCAAAAAATTTCAATTCCGAATTCCAATGCGTGAAATGCGATAAAAAGTACCCCCCAGGTGAATGCCAGCTCATAAGTTCCGAGACGCCTACTGCTTGAACTGTGGAGTATGTGGTCATCCTGCCGACTGGAGAGGTTGCTCAGCCTATAGAAAATACCTTGTCGTACGAAGGGAACGCGTAAAAAAGGCTGGTGAAGAAAATCTTGTTGCCAAATATAAAGTAAACAATATAATAAACCAATCTATTCGTTTGCCAGTCTTTTTCAGGTAAATGCTACTCAAGCTTAAACATATAAATCATCTGTAATTGAAGAATTCTTAAAACTTGCCAATATGTTTCTTTTACCTGAGGAATTGTCGCTGGAACAGCAAATTACAAACTTCCTTAGAGATTTAAAAACATGCCAAAAAAATAAAGCTAAAGCAGAGTTCCTGCGGAATCTAAAGAATGTGAAAAACAAATATGGCCCATATATCTCTTAAATTTATGACATTTAGCGTCCGCTCTCTTATTAACAGCAGTCGCCAAATTGAACTGTCAAATATCCTTCATCATAACCAAATTGATTCAAGAATGTCATCTTCGCGGGAATAGAGAAGTAAATCTTAATGGATATTATTTCGTTTACGACAATTCAGCTTTAGGAGTAACAATTGCCATTAAAACCACTGTACATTATAATAGAATTATTTACAATAAAACACAATTTAATAACGTTTTTATTGAAATAGAAATGGTTCCAAACAGCATTAGTAAAAAATATTTATTAGGGTCTTTATATATACCTTGTGTATATGACTCACATGAGTTAAACAACAGCTTAAACCAGATTCTCCAACTGAACAACAATTATGATGGGTTTATATTTGGTGGTGACCTAAATGCGAAAATTTTAAATTGGGGAGATACTGCAGATAACGCTAATGGAAAAGTTCTACATAGCTGGCTACAAAACAAATGTTTGGATGTAACACGCATTTGCGATATATCTCTATCGTTTCCTAACGGGTCTTCTTTTCTAGACCACTTTTTAATAAGTCCTTGCATAATCAACAGTATACAACATAATCATCAGATCAAAAGCTTATCAACTTTCTCGGATCATTTCCCATTAGTACTGAAACTGGAAATTGATGCAGCCTGTTTAACATTAAGAAGTCCCCTGGTAATAACGTCATACAATAATGGGAACGCCTTCAGTGGAGATTTAGATGCAGCCTCAGATGCCGTTTTACCTCCCAACAACTGCAATTTAAATAATCATGAATTAGATGTGCTTATAAATACATTTAGTAATACACTTACCTCAATACATGAAAGCCACTCCAACAAACTGGAAAGAAACGAACAAAAACGTCAGTATCCTGATAATATTAAGAAATTTCTTAAAGCTAAGTATGCATGGCAGAAGAACCTAAAGAAAATATATCACAGAACTGGAAATGGAATTAGCAGTGAGTATAAATTCTCTCTAAACAAATACAACTATTAAAAACAATTATTAATAAGCTTATAAATATTGAAGATGCTAAAAATTTGAGACATAGACTATCAAAAGTAACTACTACCTTTAAAGTCGTATTTCGGTTCGTTGGTGAAAAGAAGTCTCCATTTTGCCAGCAGCTAATTCACAATGATACTATCACTTCCAATAATTGTCAAATTTCAGACATATTTAGAACTTATTATACTGCTGTTTTTCAAGAGGTAAATCCTGAAAGACCGGTTAACAATATAGGGAATCAATTCTCATCATGAGTCGATAGAATACCGCAACATATCTATACATTTGATGACACGTTTCTGGCCGATGGGAATCTTGATAATTACCATTTTACAAACGTGATTAATATCAGAATGCACATAAACAACATTAATAGCAAAGTCTTTTGGCTTTGATGGCGTTTCCAATTTTATAGTTAAAAAATTTCCTGATACAACACTAAAATTATTAGCTGCTATTTTTAACATTTACATTAATAACGGCAATTTCCCATATTCTTGGAAAAGCGCAAAAATACTTCCAATTATAAAAAAGTAGGACAGTGAAAGCCTGCGTATTTTCGCCCAATATCCCTTTTATCAAACATTGGTAAATTATTTGAATACGTAATTAAGGAAAAACTAGAAAATATCATAATTTATATTTGGATCTAGAAGATCTCACTCAACACAACATGCATTGTTGAAATTTCACAATGATGTAACTTGCAACTTAAGGGATAAAATATGCACGGTGACAATATCTTTGGATATAGAAAAGGCGTTTGATTCGGTTTATCATAATGGAATCCTCTACAAACTTACAATTCTTGGCGTTGACCCATTTCTGGTAAAAATATTTTGCAGCTACTTTACTAATAGAAAATTTGGCGTCCAGATCAACAACATAACCTTAGAGCTAGGACATGGGAAGTGTTTTGGCTCCCTTCCTATTCAACATTTTCTGCATGATTTTCCTCACCAATCTAGAATTTCAAAGGCTATTTAAAACGCTGATGATTGCCTTATTTACGCACACAATATATCACCAATACTAGCTCTGAACCCCGCTGCAGTTCATCTTGGAGAAATAAGCGCCTATTATAAGAAATAGGGCATTAAAATCAATGATTTCATTAGTACGATTACTTTTTGTTGGAAATTTATTTACTTCATGCACTGAATTTGTGTTATAGGCTTTTTACACTAAACAACATCTTTGTAAAACGCATGGAAGATGTTGAAAACGTTAACATGAATTTATATTGGCAACATCTTTCATGTCATGTATTAAGCTGTAAAAAAAATAAAAGAAAAAGCCGCATAATTTTTGTTAAAAATAAAAACTATTAAAAAATGGATTTAGAGAAAGCATTAATCATTGGAGTAGTTGTTGCTTTGCACGAACAAACCCGAATTTAATGCACATTTTCCTTTGTTGAATAAATTTGTTTTGTTTATTTTCTGCAATGTCAGTTTGCTAGTGATGGCACAAAGAAAATCGTTTTTTTGCCATTTTTTTAGTGATGACACTTTAAATAACGAAAGATGTAAGATGGAACTAAATGAGAAAGGATCATCTTTTGCAGATGTAAAAAGATGTAGAATTTTCGGCCTGTGTAATTTTGATGAAACATGTAGGTCAGTGGAAAAACCTTTTATGCATTATTTCAGCAATGGCTGTTACAAAATTTGCAAAATATTCCTCAGTTATTATTTGAGAAACACAAACCAAAAAAGATTATAATTTATTAAAATGTAAAATTTTTAGGATCAGTTGTTTACTATGTTGCTGTCGGCTTTCGGCCATTAAAGTCGCTAACAGAGCAGACGTCTGTAAATAACAATACTAAAACAAAATAAATAACATTACTAAAACTAAATAACAAAAGTTCTGTTACATAAATTGACAAAACATATTCAGTATATACGTATATCATCTTCAGCCCCTATGATTGCAGGAGGCTGGGCTCATATAGAATGAGGGAAGGTCTAGAGGAGCTGGATCCTCGTCAATACGTCCATTGATTATACCGACAGGAGAAAGATATGTAGATCCAGCCCAAATTGTGTTTTTTTCGCTTTCGTATATTTGCCTGACAAGCATATTATCGTGTAGCGCAAGTTTCTCAACAAATCTGGCTTGCAACGACATGGCGTTACTACAGAAGGGTAGAACATCGGCATTTTCATAGACATAACTATTTTAAAATCGTTTTATAAATTTTCATAATTTTTTCCGACGCATTTTCTTAGGATTTTCCGTTTAAATATCTACAATTCTTTGGCTACTATAGGAGATATAGTAAACCAGATTGGGAATCCATAAGACAGAACCGATCTTATGGCGACCTTGTAGAGTAAAAGCTTGGTGTTCTTAGGTAAGTATGTGTTGTTCATTAGCGATGCAAACATTCCAGAAATCTTTTTCGCCTTTCCCAAGAGACTTCTAGTGTGGGCGTTAAATTTCAATAATTTATCAAAATGTATTCCAAGATATTTTATTGAATTTTTAAATGGAATGCTTTCGCCGTCTAGTATAAGTTGATGGGATTTACTTTCCGGCACCACATATCTAGGATATTTACCCGAAGGGTTCCTAATACAGATAGCCTCAGACTTGGCCGCGTTGATTTTAATGCCCCATTTCTTGTAATAGGCGCTTATTTCTCCAAGATGAAATGCAGCAGAGTTCAGAGCTAGTATTGGTGATATATTGTGTGCATAAATAAGACAATCATCAGCGTATAAAATAGCCTTTGGTGAGGAAAATCATGCAGGAAAATGTTAAATAGGAAGGGAGCCAAGACACTTCCCTGAGGTACACCACTTTTCACATGTCCTAGTTCTGAGGTAATGTTGTTGATTTGGACGCCAAACTTTCTATTAGTAAAGAAGCTGCAAAATATTTTTACCAGAAATGGGTCAACGCCAAGATTTATCAGTTTGTAGAGGATTCCATTATGATAAACCGAATCAAACGCCTTTTATATATCCAATGATATTGCCACCGTGCATATATTATATCCCTTAAGTTGCAAGTTACATCATTGTGAAACTTCAACAATGCATGTTGTGTTGAGTGAGATCTTCTAAATCCAACTTGGTTCCACAATGAACTCATTTTCTAGTTTTTCCTTAATAACGTGTGCAAATAATTTACCAATGTTGGATAAAAGGGATATTGGGCGAAAATCCTCAGGCTTTTTGCGTTTTTCCAGGCCGATTGGAAATAGCCGTTATTAATGCAATTGTTAAAAATAGCAGCTTATAATTTAATAAAAATTGTTCACCTAGTGAACAAAATGTACCAAATAGTACCAAGAGTGCCAACACTAACTCTTCCCACCGTACGACATTAGAAAAAACTTCAGCCATCTTCACCATCAACAGATAATAACATTGTGTTTTTACTCTTCAACAAGGCCGCATCTCTTGTGCAAAAGAAAGAAAGAAAGTAAAATTAGAAAGTGAATTTAGATTAAAGTGCTAAACCTTAACCCTAAGAACTTAATGAGAAATTATCAAAACCCATTAAGTCTTCCGAAGATTCTTTTTGCGAAATGGAGTTAGGAAACTCTCGCCATATAGCGATGGCACAATATTTAAGGAACGAGAAGAATCTGATAAAGAAACAAGCTAAAGGAAGAATATAATAACGCGCTGCAAGAATATATTGACTTAGGTCATATGAAACCCGTTAAATATTACCCAAATGCTTCTTCAAATACTAATTATTATTTACCCCATCACGCTGTCGTAAAAATGGATCGTATTACGACAAAAGTTCGAGTTGTTTTTAATGCTTCGAGCAAAACATCGAACGGCAGAAGCTTAAACGATGCGTTATTTACTGGTCCTACACTGCAACAAGATTTAGTTGTTGTAATTTTAAAATGGCGCTTTTATAAGATCGTTTTTAATGCTGACATTACGAAAATGTATCGGCAGATCTTATTGAATTCTACCCATACCCCCTTTCAGCGAATACTATTTCGTAAAAGCGTCAACGAACACATTCAAGATTATGAGCTTGAAACAGTCACGTTCGGAGTCAATTGCGCACCCTATTTGGCAATTCGAACTCTTTTAGAACTGGCTAAAGATGTTCAAACTACCCACCCAATGGCATCTCATATTTTGAGAAGCAATATGTACGTTGACGATGTTTTGGCTGGTGCTCATACCATTAATGATGCCAAAACAGCTCAACAAGAGTTGATCACAGTGCTGGACTCAGCCAACTTTCCATTAAGAAAATGGATTTCAAATACTGCTGATCTTTTGAACACATTACCCGAAGATCATCTACTCGATGTTGATCTACTAACCCTGCCAGAATCCAATAACGCGAAAACCCTTGGCATTCGATGGAATGCAAAAGAAGATGTATTTTTCTTTAATGTACCCATGATCGAAAAAAGATCAGCATACACAAAGCGCATAGTTTTATCTGATATTGCGCGCTTATTTGACCCAGCTGGTTGGTTGTCGCTGTTATTATTTCTGCTAAGATTATTATGCAGCGAATATGGCAGGATAACACAACCTGGGACGAATGTCTCAAACCCCTTACCCTAATGGGATGGCTAAAATTTTTACAATATTATGATAATATTGATAAAATTCGAATTCCAAGATGGATTCGTCGATATTGAATTTCATGGCTTTTCAGATGCTTCTGAGAAAGCTTACTCAGCCGTTTTATACGCTCGAGTAACACCCATAGACGGACCTAGTTTCGTAACCCCACTCTTTGCAAAAACGAGAGTTGCACCCATCAAAGTTGTACCTTTACCCAAGTTAGAACTTTGTGGTGCTGTGTTATTGGCTAATATGGTACACAATTTACTCACACAACTCGATTTACCGCAACATCGAACGCATTTTTGGACGGACTCCTCCATAGTCTTGGCTTGGCTTAGCAAGCGACCAAGCTCTTGGAAGACATTTGTTGCAAACCGTGTTGCGACAATTTTGGAAACTGTCGGAGTCGAAAATTGGAGTCATGTCGTTTCGCATGATAACCCAGCAGATGTTGCCAGCCGTGGCTGTAACCCCGATGAGTTAGCAGCAGATTTCCTTTGGTGGAATGGACCTTTATGGTTGAAGGAACCCTCGTCAAAATGGCCAATAACAGCCCAAAAATTCACAACTCAAGTTGAGGCAAAACCCACACAATATTTTGCTATATCTGTGAATACCAACCCAGAGGGGACAGGGGACCCTGATATTCTGAGCAGATTTTCAAAATGGTCTAAAGCTCTTCGAGTCATGTCATATGTTTATCGATTTTGTGATCGCGTTTCAGTTACCCGACATAATATCGCTCGCCATAAAAGAGTTGTTACTGATCGTAGGAAAACGACTTCAGCCAATGACAGGCTTAATATTTTATTAGATCACCCAAGTATCACACTCGAGTCGCATGAAATAAACTCCACTAAAAATATACTGATAATACTATGTCAGACCCAATATTTCACAGACGAATATAATTGCTTGAAAAAGAAAACCCCAATACCCAAAAAGAGTAGCCTACTTACCCTTACACCGTTTTTAGATTCTAAAAATATTCTTCGTGCAGATGGCCGATTACGATGCGTACGATATAAAAATCGTCAGGCGACTCAGCTAATGGCAGCACTTCTTCCGGAACGCACCCAGTTAACCCGACCCTTTTATAATGTCGGAATTGATTTTGCTGGACCATTTGACATTAAGATATATTCTGGCCTCACGTATAGAATGACAAAGGGCTACGTATGCGTTTTTGTTTGTTTTGCGACAAAAGCCATTCATCTGGAACCGACATCGGACCTATCAACCCAGGCCTTTATGGCAGCCTTCGCACGGTTTTTTCGAGGCGGGGATGCCCTGCCGCCATTTACTCGGACAACGGTACGAAATTCGTTGGAGCTAGCCATTTATTAAAGAAGGAGCGGCAGGAATTTATTATGAACTTGAAGGGCTCTGTTACGTCAGCGAACAGTTTTCAAGATCTGACGTGGCACTTCATTCCGCCAGGAGCCCCACACATGGGAGGATTGTGGGAGGCAGGAGTCAAAAGCTTTAAGTCCCACCTCAGAAAAATGAATACCTTCAAGTATACCTTTGAGGAGTTTGCTACCCTTCTTGCTCGAATTGAGGGCTGTTTGAACTCGATACCCCTTAGCCCGTCGAGCGAAAACTCTCAGGATCTTAACCCTTTAACCCCAGGTCATTTCTTGATAGGTTCACCCTTATTAACTCCAGTCGAACCAGACCTAAGTGATGGAAACATTACATTGGCAAATAGGTGGCAGAAGCTCAGGATTCAGCACCATTACTTCTGCAGAAGATGGAAGGATGAGTACCTAAAGGAGCTCCACAAGCGATACAAATGGAAAAACCCAAGGCGTCAACTTGATGTCGGTGTAGTTATCAAGCAGGACAATCTACCCCCTAATGAATGGTCATTAGGACGGGTGACTAAGGTCTACCCCGGATCCGACGCCCGTACTAGAGTCGTGGACTTACACACTCCAACTGGAACGTTGACTAGGCCTATAACGAAAGTTTTGGTTCTACCCACAAACTAAACTAACCCTTTTATAGTACCCTTAACCCCATTTGTATCTTAAACCTTTAGCACTACATACTCACCCAAAACTCACGCAGTACACTCGTCTAACACACTAACCTCCATTATTCACCACATTATGCTAATTTCTTTACTTGATTTCATTTAGAAAATGGCTCCACACACCCAAACCCGAAACACAACACGTGCATCTAATGTCACCACCACCAGTAGACGAGCTTCACGAGTCAACAGACGCCAAACGGCTACAAGCTCTCCAACCCAACCCAGAAGACCCAGGCAGGAATCCACAGCACGGTCAGGCTTGCTCCAAAGCCGTCGTTTCTTTGGATGCGGCATATGCAAAGCCGACCACCGTATTGTGACCTGCGAAAAGTTCTTGGATCAGAACTTGGCACAAAAGTATAAAACTGTGCTACAGTTACATTACTGTACAAATTGCCTGGCCAGGAACCATCTTGTCGGTGATTGCACCAACAAAGCGCGTTGTCGTGTCTGCGGTTTAAACCATCACACCGTACTTCATGGCCACCAACGCCGATGCTCATGGGCCAACGGCTACTCGTAGAGTAAACCCCAGGCAAGCTACAACGGCGCCATCTACCAGCTCAACCCTTGGAGTTCCGTCATACATAACCCGAACATTTGTTCCTACGGTCGAAGTCTACGGAATGACTGAGGATGGTTGTGTCTCTATTAGAGCAATTTTAAATCCCAGTTCGACGTCGTCTCGTATTGCAGCTTCGTTTGTGCGAGAAAACAAGTTAAAACCCTTTTCACTCGATGGAAAAAATTATGTGAAGCTTACCATCACACCCAACATGACATCGCTCATTAAATATGAGATGTGCTAGCTGGTTGCGAAGGATTTACCGAAAAACCCTTACACCACCCCATTTAATGAGTCCATAAAAGAAAAGTTTGGCCATCTTGCACTGGCAGATCCCAACTTTTACTCCAATGCCCCCGTGTCTATGGAAATTGGTGGCGACCTATACACAACTATTTTAAATACAAACACCATCACTATAGCGGGTGGATCTCCAATGGCCCAGGATTCCACTCTTGGGTGGCTCATAATGGGATCGTTCTCTGGATAACCTAACCCAATTATAATTAAAAGTATTTGTAAAAATTTACATACTCTACACACTTTAATACCCATAAAGACTGAACCAATACTAAAGTCTATTTTTCGATTTCATTTACAGATACGTAAAGGTGGGGAGAATGTTCACCTAGTGAACAAAATGTACCAAATAGTACCAAGAGTGCCAACACTAACTCTTCCCACCGTACGACATTAGAAAAAACTTCAGCCATCTTCACCATCAACAGATAATAACATTGTGTTTTTACTCTTCAACAAGGCCGCATCTCTTGTGCAAAAGAAAGAAAGAAAGTGAAATTAGAAAGTGAATTTAGATTAAAGTGCTAAATCTTAACCCTAAGAACTTAATGAAAAATTATTAAAACCCATTCCAAAAAAGACTTAAATCTAGTGTTCAAAACTTAAATCTAAGGAAAATGAATTGTAATCTAAGGAAAATGAATTGTAATCAAAGGCTAAATAAAAAATATAATTTATAACGTTACCAACGCCATCTTTTCCTTGTATACATATAATTCCTTAAGGACTTGTACACAAGAATTAGCCATCTTGTTTCGCTCTATTTAACCCGTAACTATTCAAAAATAAATATAATATAAATTAATGTTGTTAATGTGCATTCTTATATTATTCACGTTTGTAAAATGGAAATTATCAAGATTCCTATCGGCCAGAAACGTGTCATCAAATATATAGATATGTTGCGGTAGTCTATCAACACATGATGAGAATTGATTCCCTATATTGTTAACCGGTCTTTCGGGATTTACCTCTTGAAAAACAGCAGTATAATAAGTTCTAAATATCTCTGAAATTTTACAACTATTGGTAGTGATAGTATCATTGTGTATGAGCTGCTGGCACAAAGGAGACTTCTTTCTACCAACGAACCGAAATACGTCTTTAAAGGCAGTAGGACCTGGTGTTATTTTTGAGTCTATGTCTCAAATTTTTAGCACCTTCAAGATTTATAAGCTCACTAATAATTGTTCTTAATAGTTGTATCTGTTTAGTGAGAATTTTATACTCTTCTGCCATGCGTACTTAACTTTAAAAAATTTCTTGATGTTATCAGGATACTATCCAGTTTGTTGGAGTGGCTTTTATAAGCACATCTAATTCATCATTACTTTAATTGCAGTTGTTAGGAGGTAAAACGGTATCCGAGGCTGAATCTAAATCTCTCTTAATGTTAAACAGGCTGCATCACTTTCCAGTTTCAGTACTAATGGGAAATAATCCGAGAAAGTTGATAAGCTTTCGATCTGATAATTAAGTTGGATACTATTGATTATGCTGGGACTTAATAGAAAGTGGTCTAGAAAAGAAGACCCGTTAGGAAACGATGGAGATATATCGCAAACGCGTGTTACATCTAAACAGTTGTTTTGTAGCCAGCTATGTAGGACATTTCCATTAGCGTTATCTGCAGTGTAGCCCCAATTTAAACTTTTCGCATTTAGGTCACCACCGAATATAAACCCATCATAATTATTGCTCAGTTGGAGAATCTGGTTTAAGCTGTTGTTTAACTCATGTGAGTCATATACACAAGAAATATACAAAGACCCTAATAAATATTTTTTACTGATGCTGTTCGAAACCATTTCTATTTCAATAAAAACGTTATTAAATTGTGTTTTATTGCAAATAATTCTATTATAATCTGCAGTATTTTTAATAGCAATTGCTACTCCTAAAGCTGAATTGTCGTAAACGAAATTATATCCATTAAGATTTACTTTTCTCTTTCCGCGAAGATGACATTATTGTATGAATCCTACATCAATTTGGTTATGATGAAGGATATTTGACAGTTCAATTTGGCGACTGATGTTAACAAGAGAGCGGACGTTAAATGTCATAAATTTAAGAGATTTATGGGCCATATTTGTTACTCACACTCTTAAGAAGCCGCAGGAACTCTGCTTTAGTTTAATTTTTTGGCATGTTTTTATAATCCTTAAGGAAGTTTGTAATTTGCTGTTCCAGCGACAACTCCTCAGGTAAAAGAAACATATTGGCAAGTTTCAAGAATTCCTCAATTTAAGCAATGTGACCCCAACGTTGGCATCTGTGGCATTGTACCTCTTGTTCCTTCCTTTTAGGTTTCTCTCAGAGAATAGTTTGTCTCAAAAGATATTTAATGTGCGAAATATCTGATAGTGAATTCCCTGCGTTCAGCGTATGAGTTCTTTACGGAATACGGAGTTGTAAAACGTGTAGTTTTGGACACAACGTTTGGAACCGGTTTGTCAAGGGCAGACTTAACTTCCTCAATACTAGTACCGTGATAAAGACTTCTTAATACAAAAGAAGTCTGTCTAAGCTCCTTAGGTGTGTATGAGTAAGAGTAAATATTCTTCTCCCTCAGTATGGCCATCATTTCAGAATGCACTGTAGCATCTGAAAGGTATAACTTAATTTTACGTTTCTTATTTTAAACGTTATTTTGGGAGTTTTTGCCTCCAACTGATCAACTAAACGTTTAAAGTTGACGTCAAATAAAAATATTGGAGGGCAAAAGGATTTGCCGGCATTTTCCTTTTTGCCTCTAGCAGTTTCTCTCTGCCTTTCTCTGTATGGTGGTGTCCTCTGTATTTTCAATCTCCAATCCATCAAGTAAAGCAAATCTATTTTCACCCAAATGAGTTACGTCAACGTTTGTAGGTGCCAATAATACATCTGCTCTTCTTCGCTTTGAATGTGTGCTCTCCATAAATGAGTGCTGATCATCGTTGCTCAATTCCATGCTTGCACCACGTTGCAACTAAATGCCCACGTGGTAGCCAAAGTATCTTTTCAGGTATATATATATATATTTTTTAAAAATACAGCAATGTTTATATTTTCCAATTTTTATAAAAACTTTTTGCAGTGTAAATAGTCTAATTCACTTTCTCCGTTATATATTTTTATATTTTAATAAACTTTCACACCGTTATTTTCTGTGCGTCTGTATCGTTCAACACAGGGTATACAGTCTATTTTACTTAACATATAAATTTTCTATTATTAATTATTGCCACACTCGTAATATTTGGGTAAAAATATTCAAGCATACACTTTAAGTTTTTAAATCCCGGTCAATTGCCTTTTTTATTTAATTTAAAGCCCTTTATCTTTTTTCGAACGTTTTCTAAAAAAGGAATTATTAAAGGTTGATTGACACGTTGTGTTGACTACCCTTATCTGCTATTACTCAGTATTGGGTTTAAAAATCATTAAAACAACAAAATAATAAATTCAAATTTCTATAAAATTTTAAAGAATTTTCAAAGAAATTTAAAAACTTTTTGTTAATTTGAATTTAGTTTATTATGAATGACTTCAAGCATTCTATCGTGTATGTTTCTGAAAGTAATATTATTTACATTTGTAATATTTGTTCCATCCAAGAGGATAAATCCTTCTTCTATTTGCATTAGTTTAGGGTTATATTCCTGTATTATTTTACATTTAGCCTTTCTATTTTCCAATCTTGTTCATTATTTATTATACATATTGTTACAAGAAATTTCCACAACCAGAAATTTCTTTACACGAATTTTGACAGCTGGAAAAATCTAGTGTCGTAATAAACTAGAAATAACTAGAATACACTCAGAAAAAAAAATAGTATAAAAATTTGTAAACAGTTTTCAATCCCACTCTACTATTTTTGTACTTATTTTTAGTAAAAAATTATTATTTAGCAAATCTTTTTGCTATTTACATTTTACAAATTACAGAATTTTTACAGAATATTTACAAATTTTTGTTGCTAATTTCAGAAATCATTTTACAAATTTTTGAAAACCGATTTGCTAAAATTAGCAAAAAATATTACTAATTTTAAAAAAGTGGTTATTGGAGGAAATGTCATTTCTAACTTACACCTACAAACTTAAATTTCCTTAAAAAAGAGATCGGAAGTGAAGATACCGACTGATGTCTAAAAAGAGGACATCCACTTAAAATAGCACTAAAAAAGTTTTTTAGTTCTAAAAATACGCCCTAAAAACAATCAAAATTTAACCTTAAAATTTACAAAAATATTTCTCAAAACAGAAATTACCAAATTAAAACAAAATGATTAATTCGTTTTTAAAAAAATATAATCAAAATTTTTGATAAGAAAAATAAATTCAAAGCTTTTCACTAATATTAATAAAATTTAGTAATTTTTTTTGCTGATTTTAGCAAACAGATTTTAAATTCCACTTTACACAAAGTCTACTAAAATTTAGTAGCGGCTACTAATTTTTCCACTAATTTCATTGTACTACACGTACAATACCGCTGGGCTCAAATTAACAGAATTTCCCGTAATAACAGCAAAATTTTCAGTTGCCATTACAGATTTTTTTGGTGAGTGTACCTCACTACTCACATAAATACTGGTACTCGGTGACGCAGTAGTTCAGTTCATAGGTAAAACGCAAAGTGTGAAGATCTAAAGTGTGGCTAACATTTAGTCTATCTAAATCGTGTAAAGTGTTTTTCTGTATTTAGTGACTGTTATAAATAAATAGAGCTATAAATAATTTCAAACAGTGTTTATTATTTGCAATATAGAAAGAACTCGATTTATTTAAAAGGTAAATAAATCAACGATTTTATAAAGGGTAAAATCGTAACAATATATTTTTGCTTAAGTATTTTTTTGCAATCTTTTATTCTGATATGTTCTTTGTCACAGAGTGCAATATTTTCGTTTGTTGAAATCTTCCATATCCAATGTTGAGCGGCGTAAATTTAAATAACTTGCAATATTTATTTATAACTGGGTGTTTGTAAATTGTTGTGAATAATTCATTGGTTCTTGAAATGTAGACGTTGGAATATTCTAATGCATTAATAATTGGTACAGAGTTTATTTCATGAGAAACTATTTCTTTAACATCCTCTATATCCAGTGATTCCGTTAAGTATTCATTATTCTTGGCTGCATTTATTGTCCTAACTAGAAGTAGCAATTGATCATGTATTTCTGTTAAAAAAGTGTGATTCATAATTTCTTGACCGTTCATGGAGTCTAATAGTTTCTCAAATTAATTTATTTATTGATTCAATTTGAACTTTTCTTTTTTTTATTTCTTGGGCGACTATGTATTTCGAGAATTTATCTATAGTCACAAGATACGCGTTATTACACTGTGGAACAAATTCAGGTTAGCAAAAGTCAGGTCGATTCTGAGAGTGAGGGGTGAAAATAGAGGCTAAATTAGAAGACCCGTATCGCGGCGTTTGTTTATGTTAGTTCAAATTTTTTTTAATCGACCTTCAATCTTTGCAGTCAAATGCCGATTTTCAGCATATTGTTTATATGGTTTTTTGCCTATAACTCGTCGACTAATTGATATTTTTTAAATCTGTAAAGGCCAAATTATTGCTAGAGACCTGTGCAACAATTAAAATTTTTTAAAAAATTGATTTAGACAATTTTTGTGGTGCTTATGAAGCAAAATGTTGGAAAAATTACTTGTTTTTCATGCTTTTTAAAAATATTTTCCACAAAACTAAGTCTTTTTTGCTTTCTGTTTAATCTTTAATATGCTTCTCAGTTGGAGTAGGTACGATTTCTAATTGTATACCGTATGTATTAAATGGCTGTGTAACAGTTTTTATTATATTACTTGCGGAACTTTCGGCTGAGTGTTCCGTGTCTATAGAAGATGTATAATTAATTTGTCGTGATAGCGCGTCTGCTACAATATTTTCAGTACCGGGTTTGTATTTAATTTAAGCAACATATTCCTCTATTATGGCTTTCCAACGTTTTAATTTAGAGTTGGGATTTTTTCGGAGATATCATATGTTAGTTATCGATGATCTGTAAAAATGGTAAGATCTGCTATTTCATATATATAATTTAGGAGTTTTTGTAAAGCCCAGATTATAGCTAAGATCTCTTTTTCATTCGTGCTGTAGTTTTGCTCTGTCGTGCGAAGTGTGCGGGATAGAAAATAAATTGGCTTTTATTTTGACTTAACACTGCACCAATAGCTATGTTGGATGTGGTAAGTTCAAAAGGTTTGTCAAAATTTGGTTGAAATAATTCAACCTGTTCTTTTAATTAAAGTTTTAATAGGTTTACAGCTTCTATGGCTGCTTTGTCTTAATTAATTTTTGTATTACAACTCTTTTTTTTTCCTATATGGGCATTTTCTCACTTTAAATGAACTGTTAATGGTTTCGTGATTTAGGCATAATTTTGCACAAAACCTCTATAATAACCAGTAAA
Source organism: Eustalomyia histrio (assembly GCA_949748255.1). Taxonomy (NCBI): domain Eukaryota; kingdom Metazoa; phylum Arthropoda; class Insecta; order Diptera; family Anthomyiidae; genus Eustalomyia; species Eustalomyia histrio. Next base: position 184,919,210 of record OX456523.1, on the reverse strand, counting down.
TCCCAGAAAACCTCTCAAATCTTTGAGTGGGTTAGGAATTAGAAAATTCTCAATAACCTTTATTTTTTCTGGGTCTGTTGTTATTTCATTATGTTTAATAATATGACCTAGGTATTAAACTTCGGTCATGAAAAATTTGGACTTTTCGTCCGAAACTTTCAAGTTAGCTTTATTTAAAGCTTCAAACACTACAGGTTGGTTGAAAAGTTCCTGCGCTCAAAATGAAAGAATACTGTTTTTGTTAAGAAATATATTTTTTATTCAATATAATCTCCTAGAAGCTCAATACACTTGTTCCAATCATCTTCCAATAATTTCATGCCATCCTTATAATGGTTTTCCGGAAGCTCTGCAAAATAACCGTCTACGGCAGCTATGGCCTCTTCATTCGACGAAAAGTGCTTTCCATGAAGGAATTGTTTGAGATTTCTGAAGAGATAGTAGTCACTGGGAGCCAAATCTGGTAATACGGTGGATTTTCAAGCAATTCGTACTTTAATTCTTTGAATTTAGCCATCGTCAAAACACTTTTGTGAGCAGGTGCATTGTCTTGATGAAAAATGATTTTTTTCTTCTTTAAACCAGGCCTTTTCTCACGAATTTTTTCATCCAGCTGATCCAAAAGGCTGCAATAATATTCAGAGTTGATTGTTTCACCTTTATGAAGATAATCAATCAACAAAATTCCTTTTGCATCCCAAAAAACGGATGCCATAACCTTCTTTGCTGATCGTTGTGACTTCACCTGCTTTGGAGCTGAACAACCAGCTTCAGTCCACTGTAAACGTTCTTGTTTCAATTAAGGATCATGGTGGTAGATCCAAGTCTCATCCATATTTATAAAACGACGCAAGAAGTCGGTTTTATTTGGCTTAAAACGCTCCAAATTACGCTGAGAAATTTGTTTTCGATCCAGTTTTTGTTGAATTGTTAATGTGTGCGGCACTAACTTTCCAAACAGTTTTTTCATACGTAATTCTTCATGTAAAATATGGAGTACTCGTTCGTCTGAGATGCCTATGGCATTAGCAATTTCACGCTTAGTCAAACTTGCATCTTCACTAACCATATTATGTACCTGCTCAATGATTTCTGCTGTGGTTGCAGTTTTTGGTCGTTCTTCGCGTGGATCGTCTTTAGGTACGACTACGTTTAAATTCACCAGCCCAAAATTCAACGGTGCGTTTTTATACACTTCTAACAATTGTTCATAAATTTTCTTTGCTTTTAAACCCTTCAAAACAAAGAATCTAATGACTGCACGATATTAAATTTTTTCCATATCAAAAAAAATCAATGATACGTCAACTTCAAATGGCTTGTAAACAAAGAAAGAATTGACAGAATGACTTGCAACTTTGCATGTGTTCTCAGGACAGTTATACCAACTTGAGAGAAAAAAAGTTTGGAGCTAGCAGTGCCATCTCTTGGTGAGCGCAGGAACTTTTCAACCAACCTGTATGTGTATATGTTCTAAATGTTCCTCAGGAAAGAATGAAAAAATTAAAACATCATCTATGTAGACGTATACGAATTTACCTATGAATTCTCGAAGTATGTCGTCTAACATCTTTGAAAAATTGATGGGACATTTTTTAATCCAAAAGGCATACCTTTAAATTCATACTTGCCTCCATTAACACAAAATGCAGTTTTCTCTCTATCTTCCATTTTTATCTGGTGAAATCCAGATTCTAAATCTAATGTCGTAAAATATTTAGCCTTTCCTAAATTCTGTAGTGTAATGTTGACATCAGGTATAATGTATCTATCAGTTATAGTATGTTCATAAGTTTCCTAAAGTATATGACCATTCGTCGCTTTGGTTTCCCATTTTCATCCAATTCTTTTTTTGGACTATTAACATTGGTGAATTATAAAGACTATAACTTTTCTGTATAATATCTTGTTCCAATAATTTTTCTATTTCTTTATTCACGAATTCTATATCATTTAAATTACCTGGATATTGTTTTGTCCAGATTGGTTCATTTGTCGTAGTTGTAATACTAGCTCCTATGGTTCTTGTAAATGGTAATGGTAATATAATTCTCATTCATTAGTTGATCTATTTCCGATGCGAATTTTTGATCACCTATAGAATAATTTATCTTCTGTATTTTTTTAGGGACAATAAACAATTTCTCTTTAATGTCTATGACAGTGCCTAATTGTGTTAGGCCCTCAACTCCCAACTTTAAATCATTATCATTTTTAAGTTCATAAAATTCGAATTCCTTATTAAACAGTTTTATTTTCTGTTTGAAACTTAATATTGATTCACCATGGATGGATTTCATTCTCGAAGGTTTTGTCCTAATTCTCTTACCGATTACTAAATTTTTGTTTATGTAATTGTGGGTTGCATTACAATCTATGAAAATTTTATATTCTTTACCTTCTTCATCCTTCATAAAAATATAGTACAACCCGTCTATTAGTTTAAATTCTTAATAATAGACTTATTTCTATAGCACTTACTATTTTAATCTTTGGTGGTACTAATGATGTCTTCTTGTTGAGTTTTTAATTGGTTGTGTTTCTGAACTTTGTGTGCCTGTTGAAAATTTCCACTTTGGTCACGAATTCTTTTCCAGGGTTGACTGTGAAATCCATGTGGGTTGTACTGCTATTTAGCGTTGTTGAAGTTATTGAAGTTTCTGGTGTTCCCTGAAGAGGTGTCCATTGGCTCAGGCTTTGAAAAATTGTTTTGTTGTTGATGTTTATAGTATGATAGTCTTCTAGTATGTTGATTTTTATAGCTTTGTTGGGTACATTCTTTTTCTTTCCTGCCACTAGTATTTCCATAATGTAAATTTGTATGGTTGTTATCATGTTCGATGGTTTGAGCTATTGCATATGCGTGCTCCAAATCTTTGACGGGGTTTCCGTATAATGTTGAGCGAATAAATTCATTATTTATCCCATTCTTATATGTTCTCACTGCATCCTCCATAGCATGTGCAGCCATGCATTTTTTAACTTACCACTGTTAATGCCTTACTAACCTCATCGTGGAATTTTGACAATGATAATTTCCCCTGGGTTAGTTTAGTTAATTCGTCCTTTAGGACGTATAATGGGCGCTGGTCACAATAAGTGCAATCCAGTCGATTAAGGATTGAATCGAAATTGAATTTTGTGTTATGATTTAACAATATGTTAGCAGCTGCACCGGTTATTTTTGATTTCACAATAGTAAGGGCTTCAACATACCTATTTGAGTTTGAATGTCTACTTATGCTGTTCATTAAACAAGTGACGTCTTCTCGCCAAAGTCTGTAATTATTCTTCACTCCATCAAATGTAGTTAGTGATTTAAAAATGTCCAAATTTATTTCATTTGGATTATTATATACTGCAACTCTTGCCTCTAGGTTTTGCACTTGGGGGTTTACTACAGGATTTATTGGTATCTGTTCCAATCTAGTCCTTAACGCATGGTCTCTTGTTGGACAGCCTGTAAAGCTATTTGTAGACCTCCAATTTGTTGGATGACCTGTTCCATGTTGATTTGGGCCATTTCTCTGTTGTTGTTAATTTTTTCTGTCTATTATTATGTCGTTGTTTTATTAATTTATTAACTCCACTTTCCACTTTTTTAAGCATAAATTTTTTTTTATCTTTTATAGGAAGAATCGGTTTAATTTTTAGTGTTTTTTTCTTATGAAAAAATTTTGTTGAACCCTTGCTGCGACAAGGGTATATTGGTCCGCTTCTAGAACAACAAAATATATGCTGCTTCTGGCATGATCGCCAGATCGTTTTTTGAAATGAAAAAAAAAACAAAGTTTCTTTAAAAAGCTTTATGCATTTCTTTATTTTTTTTATTAATTTTTTGGAGTATTAATAGCACACTTAATACTATATATGTTTTTACATGTGCATCTTCTTAATGACTGTTGTTATTTTAAAGATGCTTTCTTTTATGTAATTTGTCTTACAAATATTTTATCTTAAAACTATTTATGTTTATAAGTAATAATTTGAATTTCGTTATTACCAGAATATTTCTTATCTGAAAATATTACATTTTAAATATTTCTTATCTTATGTTTATTATATTTATCGTAAGGACTAAAATATTCGTTACTTATTTTTATTTCATTGTTAACAAATATTTCTTATCTTAAAATTATGTTTGTTATTATATATTTTTATTATAATATTTATCCTATGTATGATGATGGGTCTAAGTAACTTAACTCCTGTTATATGATAAAAATTATGTTATTGCTAGCCAGTCTTCGTTTTGTTTTTTAATCTACCAGTTATACGACAAAAAACGATGTTATTGCTGGCGAGCTGCTGCTAAAGAAATGTGAATGAGCTAGAACACACGAGAATATTTATGCTGGCATAACATGCCAGCTTGTTGGTAAGCGGGATGAAGAGAATGTTTTTTTTTGGTGGCGTAAAGTTTCAACCAGCTTCTCACCGCATTAGCAGCACAAAACCAATACATGCACATTTTTAAAAAAGGTTAAATGCATACAAAAAACACTAACACAAACAAAGCTATTGTATACGTATAAGTTAACACGAGTCTATAGTGTTGAACAAAAAGAAAAAAAATCAACAACAAGAATATGCTTCTTCAACAGTATTATCAAGCATTGCGAAATAATAAAAACAAACAGCTCGTGTTGCACTTTGAAAGCCAGACGCTGACACAGCATATATCGGGTGTATGGTTGTCTGTTGAAGAATGTAAATTTGGTTTTTTAGTCAGTTGTATTTTAGAGGTAAAATCATTTACACATAGTTTTTGGTTTTCAATTTTATAATAAAGAAATTTTATAAAAAAATAAACAATAAATCTCTTATAATTAATAATTGGCACCCAACGGGTATTTGAACCACTAATTAATTGCAACTCAAGGTTTAAAAAAAAACCAACAAATTTGTAGCTGTAGTAGACCGCTGACAACTACAACCTAAAGGAAAAAGCTAAAGGACAACAACGTATTACAAATTGTCTTGAAGTGAAGCATCAACAGAAAACAGCATTTTTCAATACAAGCTGGCAGCAAGCATCAACAATGACTAGAATTTGGATAAGAATAATTAAGAAATTAATAACATGTAAGTAGAGTGCTCAAATATTTGTGTTGTGTTTAAAATAAGAGTAAGAAAAGTAGGAAGATTAAAAAAAATTGGCAATCTTTGTAAGATTATCGATAGTTTTATGATCAGTGAGATAGATAGTTTGTTGAAAGAATTCGAAGGATTGGTTGTTTCAGAAACCTTAATTTTGAATATATCTATAACACCCGATCAATTAAAAGCCATTGTAGAAAGCGCTGTTAGCAGTGCTCTTGTAGTGCAAGAGAGGCAGTTTGATAGAAGGTTAGAAGAAATAAAACAGAAATTAACCAGTCTGACTGTTAGTGCACCGGAAATAGAAACATATGAAGAAGCACAAATTAGTGAGGGGGTGCTTTGCAAAGAGACCCTAGATATTGTGAAATCTTTGCCGGATTTTGAAGGTAAACATGAAACATATGTTTCATGGAGAAAAGCGGCTCACACCGCATACAAAATATATGAAAAGTATATGGGCAGTTCCACCCATTACCAAGCCCTTGGTATTATAAGAAATAAAATAAGAGGTCCGGCTGACATGGTGTTGGCATCCTTCGATACCCCTTTAAATTTTAAAGCTATTATAAATAGGCTTGATTTCACTTACGCTGACAAGCGCCCTATATACTTGATAGAACAAGAATTGTCCACCCTTCGGCAGAGAAATATGACTCTTCTACAATATTATGATGAAGTCGAGAGAAAGCTCACGCTTCTTATCAATAAAACAATAATGACGTATGATAATACTCTGGCCGCGTCTCTGTATGAAAAGTATAGGATGGACGCTTTACGCGTGTTTATATCTGGTACAAAAAAATCTTTGAGTGATGTACTTTTCTCGGCAAGACCGAAAGACCTGCCATCAGCCTTGGCATTGGCTCAAGAAGTTGAGTCGAATCATGAGCGCTATGTCTTTGCTAATAATTATGCTAAGAGTTTGGAGGATAGGGCTCAACAAAAATACTAAACAAATAACAAAAATTTTGGTAAAGATAGGAATAATACCCAACAGGAAAATAATCCTTATTTTAACAAACGCCAGGAACCTGGTTCTAAAAATCAACAGAAACAGGAGGCGGAACCCATGGATGTTGACTCATCATCACGGTTCAAACCGCCTCAACAATTTCATAATCGGGGGCAACCCCAACCACAAAATAAGATGGATCAAACCGTAAAAATGCCGAATAGTGGCACGGCAAGATTCACAGGGCCAAAACACCAAAGGATTAATCACTTGGTACAAAATGAGAATGCATTTGATCAAGGGGATTCTACTTATCAGGCTGAGGCCAATGAAGAGGTGGAGAGCATTGATAGTGAATCTTCGGAATATGACCAAATTAATTTTTTAATCATGACTCCCTGCTCCCGTACATAGAAAGAACGATAGCAGGGAGGGTTATTAAATTGTTGATAGACACAGGCGCGTCAAAAAATTATATCAAACCATTACAAGAATTGCAACACATAAAACGGGTAGATCAACCGTTTTTAGTAAAGTCGCTTCACGGCTTTAATACAATCGAACGGAAATGCATTGTAAATCTTTTCAATACTAACACAGTTTTTTTCATTCTGCCTAATCTCACAACGTTCGATGGAATAATCGGGCTCGATTTACTAACCGTCACAAATTCAAAACTGGATTTTAAAAATAAGAAACTGGAAACCAATACTGGGTCAGAACCCATTAGGTTTCTTAAGTGCAAAAATGTAAATTTCACAAGTGTGGAAAAAATTGAAGTCCCTCAGGAAATATCTGAAAACTTTTTGAAAAATGATTAAGGGCAGAATGGGTGTCTTTGCTGATCCTGATGGGGCGTTACCCTTCAACACGAATATTGTTGCAACCATTCGCACAGAAAACGGAGATCCTATATATTCCAAGCTTTATCCCTATCCAATGGGTGTAGCAGATTTTGTGAATAAGGAAATTCGTAACCTTTTAAAAGATGGCATCATCCGACCATCTAGATCACCCTACAACAACCCTGTATGGGTGGTAGACAAAAAAGGAACTGACGAGTTGGGGAATACTAAAAAACGACTTGTTATGGATTTTAGGAAACTGAACTCCAAAACTGACAAATATCCTATTCCAAACGTAAATGTTATTTTGTCAAACTTGGGCAAAGCCAGGTACTTTACCACATTGGATCTCAAGTCGGGATTCCACCAGATTTTACTGGCGGAAAGGGACCGGGAAAACCCGCTTTTTCGGTCGGAAACGGCAAATACGAATTTTGCAGATTACCTTTCGGACTGAAAAATGCTCCAAGCATTTTTCAAAGAGCCATCGACGATGTGCTTAGGGAACGAATAGGAAAGTCTTGTTTTTTTACGTCGATGACGTAATTATTTTTACAGAAAATATGAAAGACCATGTTGACCACATCGCTTGGGTCTTGGATAGGCTGTACAATGCCAATATGCGGGTTTCTCGTGAGAAATCGAACTTCTTTAGGGAAAAGGTGGAATTTTTGGGCTTCGTGGTATCTCGAGGGGGAATCACAACGAGCTCTAGTAAGATAGAGGCAATTCGAAATTATAAACAGCCCACTACGCTTTTCAATGTCAGATCTTTCCTGGGACTGGCCAGTTATTATAGATGTTTTATTAAGGACTTTGCTTCCATAGCAAGACCTTTGACGTACATTATAAAGGGTGAAAACGGTAAAATTGGTTCCGGTCAGTACAGGAAAATTAGTATAGAGTTTAACGAAAAACAACTTCAGCCTTTTAATAAGCTTAAGGAGGTTTTAGCATCCGAAGATGTTATGTTACTTTATCCTGACTACAAAAAACCGTTTGACTTAACAACGGATGCTTCCGCTTACGGTCTGGGGGCGGTTTTGTCTCAAAACGGGAAACCTATAACCATGATTTCGAGAACTCTTAAGGAGAAGGAACAAAATTTTGCAACCAATGAGCGCGAATTACTCGCTATTGTCTGGGCTCTGAAAACGCTTAGAAATTATCTCTATGGAGTAAAAGATTTAAATATTTTTACTGACCACCAACCGCTTACGTTTGCGGTTTCGGACCGAAATCCGAACGCAAAAATAAAAAGGTGGAAAGCCTTTATTGATGAGCACAATACCCAAATCTTTTATAAACCTGGAAAGGAGAACCACGTTGCTGACGCGCTGTCACGGCAAAATATTCATGCCTTACAAAATATCTATGCTTTGCAAAGCGACCACAATTTGGAGGAAAATGCAAATTCTGACATTGCTACAATACATAGCGAAATTTCTCTGTCTTATACTATTGAATCTACTGATAAACCTCTCAATTGCTTTCGGAATCAAATAGTAATCGAAGAGGACACAGAATCACTAACACGAACGTTCATTATTTTCGGGAGAAAAACCAGACACTTCATTACTTTTTCAGATAGAACAACTCTAATGAAGAAGGTAATTGATGTTGTAAAGGAGGACGTAGTAAACGCAATCCATTGCGAACTCCCAATTTTGGCATTCATACAGCATGAATTAGTCAAAGCGTTTCCCTCAACAACATTTCGTTTTGCGAAATATATGGTAACAGATATTACTAACAGAGATGAACAAAGGGAAATTGTTGTAGCGGAACATAACAGAGCTCATAGAGCGGCTCAGGAAAATACAAAACAGATTTTGGAGGATTATTTTTTCCCGAAAATGACCCATTTGGCAAATGAGGTGGTCACAAATTGTAAAATTTGCAAAAAAGCAAAATACAATCGCCATCCACAAAAACAGGTAATCGGTGAAACACCTATTCCCTCATGTGTTGGGGAAATTCTACATGTAGATATATTCTCCACAGATAAAGTATATTTTTTAACATGTGTAGACAAACTGTCTAAGTTTGCAATTGTTCAGCCTATAGCTTCGAGGACTATAGTGGATGTAAAATTACCGATTCTACAACTAATGAATTTTTATCATCGCACAGAAACAATATTCTGTGACAATGAACTTTCTCTTAATTCAGAGACAATAAGGTCACTTTTAGCTAATAGTTTTAACGTTCAAATATCGAATGCACCACCACTCCACAGTACCTCAAATGGTCAGGTGGAAAGGATACATAGTACCCTTTTGGAAATTGCCCGGTGTCTTAAGCTCGAAAAATATTAATGACACAGTACAATTAATACTTCTGGCAACCATCGAGTATAACAAAACAATTCATAGTGTCACAAATAAGCGACCTATTGACGTAATTCACTCAACTCCTCCGGAGATTGAAATTGATATAAAAAGTAGGTTACAAAGAGCGCAGGAAGTTCAAATGCAGCGACTTTACGAAACAAGAAAGAATCGAGCATTTGAGGTGGGCGAAAAAGTTCTTGTGAAAACAAATCGTAGACTGGGCAATAAGCTTACACCATTGTATGTTGAAGAAACTGTTGAGGCCGACCTGGGGACAACGGTTCTCATTAAAGGGTGGGTGGTCCATAAGGACAATTTGAGATAGTATAGTTTTATTCATTTTTATTTTTTTTTTGTTTGACCTAGGATTCTTATGGCACTGCTTCTTGTCATCGCAGCGACGGCAAAATTGACTGACTATTCCGGTTCGGACTACATTCCCGTGTCGGACGGCTATGCTACAATTTGGCAAAATTTTGAATACTTGCGGCATACGACGAATCTTACAATGTATTCGGAGATGGCTGAGGACACAGAGAAACTTAAGAAACATTTTCCTCAGTCGCATATGAAGAAGATACTAGACGCAGACATAGGGCACATAAGGACACTACTGGCCACAATAGGTGTTCACCACAGGCACGCAAGAAGCATAAAACTTTTAGGTAAGGCCCTTAAGGTGGTCGCTGGGACACCGGACTATGATGACTTTGAAGATTTAAAATTTAAACAGAGGGAGCTCATTAACGGCGGAAATAGGCAGATTCTCATAAATACAAGAACACAACAACAAATAAACAACCTTACGGACATTGTTAATTTCGTTGTTAAAAGCACAAAGGCTAATATAATTGATAGTGACCACTTGTATGAGACTCTACTTGCAAGAGGAAGAATTTTGATTTCAGAGCTGGAAAGCTTGATGCTATCGATTACCCTTACAAAAATGGGTATAGTTAACCCACAAATTTTGGATTCTAATGATTTGAATACGCTGATAAATGAGCACTCTACAAATATAACCGTAGCGGATTTAATGCAAGTTGCTAGTATAAGAGTTTTATTAGATAATGAGTTTTTACATTTTTTAATTAAGTATCCAAAACCAGATTTAGTTTGCAAAAAGATAGCATTATACCCGGTTCAACATAATAATACAATTCTTCATTTTGATGGTGAAAATAATGTGGCAGACTGTGGAAATCAAGTGGTAGCGATCGGAAAATGCAGCACTACACTGACAACATCTTTTTGTAAAAAGTTGGCTTATTCAACATGCGCGCTGCAGCTACATTCTGGCGGTCACGCATACTGCGCTACTCGGCCTTCACATCTCGAACCTCTTACAGTAATTGACGAGGGTGTTGTCATTATCAACGACAACACTGTTACCATTAGAACAAGTGATGGTATCGAGAAAACTGTCACTGGCACATTTCTTCTTACTTTCAGTGATGAAGCAAAAATTAACGACATCGTATACAGAAACCAAAGGAATATCATAAAGATGTTACCGGGATCACCAGCATCTACTCTTCTCAACATAACAAGTCATCAAACAATTTTAAGTTTGCCATATCTTAATAGGCTGAATACAGAAAACTTGCAGCATATTGAAAAGATTGAAGAGAAGCTCATAACCGGACCTTTGTTGTCTACCTGTAGTATTTTGATGATTTTGGCTATGGGCTTTGACTGCGTTAAATTGCACCGGAAGTTTAAGAAGATCCGTCAGCAGCACGCTATTCAATCTGCTGTTGAAGACATAAGGAAGTCCGGGGACGCCCTTCACTTGAGTGAGGGAGGAGTTAACACGAGTCTATAGTGTTGAACAAAAAGAAAGAAAATCAACAACAAGAATATGCTTCTTCAACAGTATTATCAAGCATTGCGAAATAATAAAAACAAACAGCTCGTATTGCACATTGAAAGCCAGACGCTGACACAGCATATATCGGGTGTATGGTTGTCTGTTGAAGAATGTAAATTTGGTTTTTTAGTCAGTTGTATTTTAAAGGTAAAATAATTTACACATAGTTTTTGGTTTTCAATTTTATAATAAAGAAATTTTATAAAAAATAAACAATAAATCTCTTATAATTAATAATTTATACATTTTATGCCAGATGAATCATTCTCGTGTGTTTTGAAAAGAACAAAAATTATGCGACTTAAATATTAGTCCGGTGTGTTTTAGCTCAATGACTATTTGCTTAACTTTTATTTTTAACGCTTTATTCTTTAATGCTGTTTGTTAAAACTGAAGGTTTTTCGAATGGCTTTTTCAGTGCAGTTTTTTGATTTCAAAAAATAAACTTTTACTATGCTACTGCTATTGAAATTTGATGACAGTTCAAGTTAAAATGAATGCTAAAACATTAGTTTTGTTTTTAACATTTAAATTTTGGTACTTTTGCTGAAATCGCGCTAGCATTTTAATCATTGGTGAAGAGTATTTGTCTTAGGGTTTAGTATTAACGCAGTAAATAATATTTATGACACAAAGGTCATAAAAATATTGTGTTTGAACAGATGTATATAATTTACATGAATCCGCCAAACTGGTATTTACTTAAATTGTTACAAATATTTCTAGATTAATGTTATCGTTATTTAAATTTTTTACAGCCGTGTAAACAAGAAATTCTAAACTTTAAACAAATTTTTTTGAAGTTTAAAATCTTCAGAAAAAAAGGATAATTTCTTCTCAACATATTCCGATATTTAAACCTACCGATAATGATGTACCGTGCTTTTAGCTAGAAATCTAGGGTGGTCCCAAAATTAGCCGACCCAACGTATAGAAGACGATAATAGTTTGAAAAAAATTTGGTGAAAAGTGGCAATCTTATAAAACATATCGGTTTAAACTTTTCAATCTAGCCTGACTACTGAGAAAAGTACAAAAAGGTTTTAGTCGCCACACAATGAAATTAAGAGATATCAGTACTGTTTTTCGATATGTTTTAGATTATGGTGTGACCCATCTATTTTTTTTTGTTATGACAGTCATGGAGTAAATTAGCGATATGTTCTAAATTTCAAAATGCCACGTTGCAGTAAGGATAACGCTATTTTCAATAATTTCGGTAACGTTATTTTAAGGGTGTTATTTTCTATTATTTCGGTAACGGTATTTTAACGATATTTCGGTTGATTCGGTATCGGTATTTTGGCGATAACGCTATTTTTATTATTTCGGTAACGGTATTTTAACAATAACGGTATTTTAGTTATTTCGGTAACGACATTTTAAGGGTATCGTTATTTTAGTTATTGTGGTAAAGGTATTTTAATGATAACGCTAGTTTCAATGCACACCGATATATTTAACCCCATCATGATCAGACTTTTGGAAGATAGATAGATATATGTATGTACTAGACCCTTTATTATTTTTTTTGTATTGATTGCCGTGCCGAAAAAGTTTCCATTTGACCTACAAGCCTCCAATAAAAAATTTGGGGCCGATCGGATAACGCTTAGGTCTGCCCAAAGTTCATTGAAAAAATAAAACACACTTTATATGGTGAAATATGGGGTTTTTAATCAAAACTTGACATCGATTTTAAATACAGCTTCTATTCTAACAAGCCATAAATTATCAAAATTGTTAGAGAAACAAAAAAGTTTTATTTATTTATTTATTTATTTGAATGTTGTAGCTGACATGGCATGCACAATGTGTAGTTCATTCGTGTTTATTCTGAACACTTGCCACCCTATAAATAGGACGTTATTCATATCTAAGTAATTAAAAATAAATTGTTGTTTCGATGTCTTATTTACAATCTACATCAGCTTCAGAGTTACCATCGACTACATCCATTATGGTTACTCGATCCAGTGATAAATTGCGCTCCGTGGAATCAATTAGGCATGTATCACACCTGATATCTGGAGCCAAACTGCCGTCAAACAGATACTGCAAGTTTTTTTTTACAATATGCGGTTTGTCAATGTTGGCAGACAAAATTGTGCAAAAGAAAGTGCCAAGCTAGCAGTGGAAGGAGCTATAATTTTTTGGCAACAGGCCCGCATACTAATACGTGATAAATATAAATGTCAAGATAAATTGCTAAAATTGTACGGCGACTGGAGAAATGTCGACAAAGTGCAAACAGCAGATCGGATACATCAAAATCAAATGTGAACATTTTCAAGGAAACTAGTGCAAACGCCCTGGATGAGATGCGTATACAAGACAAGAAGTTTTCGTTGATGCAAAGACAGAAAGGAAGACCAGGGTACATGGCAGGCGTTGACAAGAAGTTATACGGGCGAGAACAGCGAATATAAAAACGAAAGCAAAAAGAAGAAACGCGGAAGAGAAAATATTCAGAACTTAACAATCATCTTGTAAGTGAAATTATTGAACTGTTTGAATTCCTTAAAACACGAATCATCAACTAATATCTTGCAGTACTTCATACAGTTTACATTGGAAGTGAAGACGAATATGAATTCGATTATAACAGTACGGGTACGGATGCGGCATGCGAATTGCATACCAATGATCACTTCAAACGTTCAAGAGGACGACATCATTGGATCTCGCCACGTCTTACTGTAGTGTTTGATAAGGCCAAAGTTAGCTGTCCATATTTTGATAGCATGCGCAGATAATGTAATAACTTTCATGAATAGTGCCTCTGACCTCTGTTAGTGAGCTTGTGATCAATCGATCTACGATATATGAGTTACGAAAGAATATCGTAAGGGAGAAGCGGAGGAAACTCAAACAGAATTCATTACAAAGGTAATTAAGTTTAGTTCAAAACTTATATTCAATTCGAAGTTATACGAATAATGTTAATTTTCACCGATTTCTATTTTATTTTTAATACGTAGATTAATAGCGTACAGTCATTAGTTATTCACTAGGACGGAAAATTGTTACCGGACCTGTTTGGCAGAAGCAAAATTTATCGAATCGCAATTCTCGCCAGTTATGAAGGGACATCTAAATTTTTGGGCGCTCCGAAAGTCCCTGCTGGCATAGAAGAAAATATGGCCAAGGTTGTTCATGATGCACTCAAAAAATGGGATATTTTTAATAAATTTTCCGCCATGGGTTTCGATACCAATTCATCAAATACAGGCCAAAACACTGGCGCATGCATTTTGTTGCAGCACAAACTCTATCGGAAATTAATTCGCATGTCGCCATCACATGTTGGAAATCGTATTAAAACACGTCTTTGAAGTCAAACATTCCAAAGCAAGTGGGCATGAAGTACCTATTTTTAATCGTTTTGCTGCCACTTGGGAAAATCTCGACCACAAATCGTTTAAAAATTCATAGACCCAATTGTACGCTCAAAAATTAGTAATGCTGACTGCGAAGTCATTAATAATTTCTGCAACCAACAGCTACAACAAACACAAATCCGCTCGTATTACAAGGAACTACTACAATTAACAATAACGTTCCTTGGTGAAGTCGGCGGAAGCTTTCGTACACCTGGTCCAACATCCCACACTAGGTTCGGGAGCAGTTCACTTTGACACAACGAGAATTGAATGGACTACGCGATATACACTTACCAGAAAAACTATGCGTACAAACATGTTCTGCAAGTTTGTTTTTAAAAAAATGTGTTAAAAAAATATATAGAACATTCTTACAGCAAGTAGTATATTTAATAGGCTGTATTTCAATGTAACTTCTTACTTTCTAGCACTTAAACTTTTAATAATATAACAAAAAATGTTCAAAATTGTATTTTTTTTAATCAGATAAAGTATGCGTACAAAAGCAAAAATCTATTGAAAAATCCGTATTTTTTGACAATTTAGTACGAAGTCGTATACCCTTTACGTTTTATAACCTCAGCCAACCGATTTAGCATGACTAGACCAATTTCGTTCTATCCTATGCTGTTATTTTGCTCCATTCTTCGACAATAACTTTTTTCAGCATATCCTTGGAAGTAATGGTGTGAAGGCGGATCCTGCGCTCCAGGAGGTCCCACAAATACTCAATGGGATTGAGATCAGGGCATTGCGGTGGCGAATTTAGCCTGTTTCGAACATTATAAAGCAACCACAGCTTTGTATTCTGGGCACAATGCTTAGGATCATTGTCCTGTTGGAACCAAAAGTCACTATACAGTCCCAATTTCGTGGCGCTTTGGTGCACTATGTATTTTTTTAACACATTTTTTTAAAGACAAACTTGCAGAACATGTTTGTACGCATAGTTTTTCTGGTAAGTGAATGTATTTTTCTCGTGTGACTGTATGTCAAAGCGTGGTTTACATGCACTAATGCCATATGAGCCCCAAATCGAGATATACTTTTTTTGTGGTATTTGCCTCGGAAACAATGGCTTTGGCGTTTTTCGAGTCGGGTGTTTCACACGAAAAAAAACGAAACATGGATAGGCGTCTGCAAGCAACAGAACCAATCGTAAAATTGGATGATGATCGAAAATTCTCCGACCCAAAACTATAACTGTACAATAATTTGAGCGATATCGTGTCATACGAAACCAAACATTTTTCGATGCCTTCCAATTGATCACTGAATTCTTGAAGCATGATCCATCCATTTGGGAAACGAAAGAAGATTATCAAGATGCTCTCGTGATCTGTTTGTTGTTAACGACGCTGCTGAACGTAGTGTACAATTTATGAATGAATGCAACAGGATCCTTACGAAAGGCGAAGAACAGAATCAATTTATCTTACAGTGCATTGAAGCATATCGTCGAAAATATCCTTCACACAACAAGTTGGATCTAATATAATCTTCAAACTGTTGTAACTTTTTTGTTCCTCTAACGATTTTGATAATTAATGGCTTGTTAGAATAAAAACTGTATTTAAAATCGATGTCTAGTTATCCAAAAGAAATATTTTTTGTTGCTTAAACATACGTATTTTGATTAAAAACCCCATATTTTACCATAAAAAGTGTAATTTAATTGTTCATTGAAGTTTGGGCAGACCTTGACGTTATCCGATCGGCCCGAATTTTTTTTTTTTTTTTTTTTGAGGCTTGTAGGCCAAATGGATATAAAGGATGGCAGCAACTTTTAGTTTCTGCTTCATATGCTATAAACGGTCTAGTATGTATAGAGTTATTTTTGAATCTTGTTACTTTACAGCGTCCCCTTGCAAAATATCTATTCAGATGGTTTGAAATTAAATGGCAAAAAAAGTATGCCCGAATAAAAAAAAATAATCTGGCACAATATTTAATGATATCCAATTTCATATTCCTTAACCTTTAACTTATGACGTGGTAGTAAATTTTACACTGTTTTTTTTTTTTTTTTGTTTCTTTAAAAACTTCTCTCTATTGAACGCTAATATTTTTAAATTCTCAGTACCCTCATACAATATTGTGCTCTTATTATCAGTACTGTTTGTGTTGTCGCAGGTTACAGTAACGCCGAGATATTTGAGTGTGGGTGTAAAGTTTACTACACGTCGTCATTTGTGTTATTTTTACATACTACCACATAGTCGTTTATGTGATTTTTTCATAGAAAATTTTTTACTACCACATCTGAGTTAACGTTAGTAATCCATATGAAAAATATTACTACACATCTACGTTAGCGTAAGTTTTTTTGTAAAATACTATTTATAGTTTGTTTTTGAATTTTAAATAAGTTTTTAACATTGTGAAATAAACAACGTGGATAGCTGTCGAAAAAACGCAGCAAATGAAATGTATTTGAAAAGAATAGGTGTAAAATTTACCACCACCTCTTACTATATGTTACAACTTTTCACCTTGTAACTTAGCATAAATAACTGACTGTTATTTTTTAATATATAACAGATATTGAAATGTTTTGATTTTTTAATAAATATATAATATTTAGGCTGTGGAAAAATGGCATTTAATTTTTGTTTAAGCAAAATTTTTTTTTCAAATTTACAAGTTTAAATACATCTATTTTTTTGTTCATGTAAAAAAGTCTTTTGAAATAAACAACAAAATTTAAAAAAAAAAAATCAAAAATTTTTTATAATTTTTTCATAACTCTATATACGGAAGTATTTAACCTTGCATAATGTAAGTATGATACCATTATAATATATAAACATAAATAATAATACTTAAAAAAAATGGTGTAAAATTTACTACCACCTCTTCCGATATGTTAAAAATTTCCACCTCGTAAGTTAAAGGTTAATATCTTATTTGATCCAAAAAAAAAAGGCAGATCAAATTAGATCCAGAAATATATTTGGGGATTTAGGAGGATGTGAATTGATCCAAAAAATGGCAGATCAAATTAGATCCAGCAATATATTTAGGGATAAACTAATATCCAAATTTATCCGAAAAATGTCAGTTCGAATTGTATGATATTAAATCCAACAATATAATATACACGAAAACTACACCTTTTCCAATTGTATTTCGGAAATAGTCAATTGTATTTCAGAAATTGTCAATAGTATTTTAGAAATAAGGGAAACCCTTAAATTGGTCCTAAAATTTTTTTAAATAGTTTCTTTTAAGTGGGAATAAGGTAGAGTTGTACAAGTATAGAGTATTTAGAATTTTTCAAATATGGACCAAGGTGCTTTAAAACTCCGTACTTTTGTGGAGTATTTTCTTTAGAGTATTCAAAAAACCGTCCTTTTGAAAAAAACCGGTTTCGGTTTTCTTCGAAAAATCTAATTTAAAAAAAACGGTTTCGGTTTCGGGTTTTGCAGAAAAAACCGGTCAACCGGTTTTTTTCGGTTTTTTTTAATTTGAATAAAAAGCTTATATAATTTGTTAAAAAACAGAATTTAATAAAGCTAGAAGTGGAAAATACTCTTTCACTAATAGTAGATGTTGGACAAATAGTCAAAAGAATTATATAAATTGTCCAACTTTTCAGTTCTTTTGTCGCATTTATCAAGATATATGAAAGCATCATATGTGACCTTCTCCGAGAAAAGAGACCTAGTCTGTCAAAAAACGGGTTTGGACTTAAGAGTGGATTCTGGTACCTAAAAGGGTGTAGAATAAGATGAAATAAATTAGATTTCTGATAAAAATTTATTTACCCCATAAAAACGTACAAACCGAACTTGGGAAAATCGATAAAAATGGAAAAAAACATTAAAATTTTACTTTTCTTGATTTTAAATTGTTTTTAAATTGTCACTCTAAAAGCGAAAAAAAATACGTCACCACATAGGCAAGACGTCACCAAAGTCGGCACCCAATCATAACCAACCATACCAAATTGCATTTCCCAACTGAAGGTGTGTTCACAGTGATAATGCGTTATAAAACTTTAAATGCGTTTTTCCCAAAACTTCACTTTCAAACACTAGGTCCCTTTTCTCGGAGAAGGTCACATATAATGATGAATGATTTTGTACAGTCTCTTTTTGAGGATTTTGAATGCTCTTTGTGTTATATAGATCAGAAATTAAACTATTTGAATTTGTAATATCCACAGTTAAGTCTTCATCGGAATCTATCAGACTTACATCTAAATCTTCATAACCAAACAAACGATTATAAAAGTGTTCGGAAAAAATAAAAGAAACCAAGTAACCCAGTTGGTGATGTAATTAAAAAAACCGGTTAACCGAACAAAAAAGACCGGGTTTCGGTTTTCTTCGAATTTACAAAATATTCGAAACCGATCGGTTTTTAAAAATAAAGAAACCGGTTGACCGGTTTTCGGTTTCGGTTTTTGAATACTCTAATTTTCTTGTCAATTCTTGATTTCTTGCAAACTTGTAAAGAGTTTTCTAAAATTTAAATTTGTTTTTTTCGTCTCAAAACTCTACACATGATAATATTTTTTTTATTTATCGCTCAAATTAAAAAAAAAATTTTGGATCTTTTTCCATTTTGAATAAATTTTTTTTAAATATTTTTATACACACAATATTATTTCGTTTAAAATAATCTAAAATACACATTAAATTAATCGAAAATCCAATCAAAAAGAGGACCACTAAGTTTTTATTATATTTACCCCATTTTGTTGTTTATTTTAAATCATAGTTTAATAATCGACATTTTTTTGTGGTTTGTTTTTCATATTGAGTTTTTTTATTTGCATATAATTACAAAACACAACACACAGATGTATATATTTTTAATTTCTATGTGTGTATCTATATTTGAATAATTTCTTGTAATTTTTATTGAAATAATTTTGTATATAAAAAAAACTATTTTCTTAAAAAAAACAAAAAGGAATTATATGAATTTCTATTTTTAGAAAAAGAAAACATAAATCTTTACATTTAACAAAAAATATCAACTCTTACTGAATGTCTGTAAATTTTTATAGTTTGGATTTTGAATGACTGATTCAAATAGTTAAAAAATATATTTCTATGAATTTCAATTGATTCTTCATTTTAAAACAAACACTACGTATTACTTTTTAAATATATTGTGAGTGTAAGTATCCCAGTAGGGATACTCTTTGGTGGTAGAAATTAAGGAAGTTTATTAGACATTTCTGAAAAAATTTTAAAAAAAGGCTTATTCTAAAGCCTGAGGGTCAATTCTCGTTCTGTGAAACGGTGAAATGAAAAGTTTTATCAAGTTTTCATAGTACTTTTGATTCGCGTTCTGTGAAAAAATGTAAAGAAATATCAAAACGTTTTCATATGAAAAAAAAGTGGAACGAAACAAGATTTTTTCACGATTGCACAGCACTGGCGATTCTTGTTTTGTGTAACAGTGCAAACAACTGTCAAAATGTTTTCATATGAAAAAATTGTTTACACAGACTATTTATAAGTGAAATAAACATGGAGAAGATTGTAAGAGGAAAGCGTGCCAGCGAAAGCCAAAAGGAGTATTTAATTAATTATTAAGAAAAGCATGTAGACATTGCAAACGATAAGTAAGTAGCTTAATAACCATAATCACACTTTTATTAATCCCATATTTACAGATTTGTAACTCCAGATGGTGCCAAATTTAGAGACGAAAAGTGTAACGAATTAGCGGCGAGCCTTAACAGTTTTAGTGGGACCCAAAAGGACAGTGATGGCAAAAGTATTGCATATTTATTTATATTCTTTATGAACATTTTTTTTCTTTAAGTAATATTAGACTTCATACGCGCACCAAATATAGTTCACTTAAAGTAAGCCGATATAAATCCATGAAGTGCTTGTCGGTTGTCATCTCGAATGGATTGTGGTCAGCACGAAGTATGCGTCTCAGCACTCAAAAAATTCCTATAAATTATTAAATTATTTACTGCAATGAAATGCTTGTAACATCATTGTCTTACCTTTGTTCATCCGGAATTCTTTGAGTAATATCCAATAATACAATTAATCCAGATATTTTTATATAATTATTTAAAATAAATTTTACGAACTTAATTCACTTTTGTTTACGTTTTTCTCTGTTTTGACATTTGCTTTAAATTTTGGATAACACATTTTCAAAAATTTCATGGGTACAGTGCGAATGAAACATTTTTTTCAAAATACATACGAGAATCGCAATTTATGTATTTGTGAAAAGTTCGAATGAAAAGTGCTTATGAAAAGTTTTTTTTCACTTCACATTATCACAGAACGAGAATTAACCCTCTGTTTAGGTATTCAGAGGGTCAATTCTCGTTCTGTGATAATGTGAAGTGAAAAAAAACTTTTCATTTTCGTTTTCATAAGCACTTTTCACTCGAACTTTTCACAAATACATAAATTGCGATTCTCGTATGTATTATGAAAAAAATGTTTCATTCGCACTGTACCCATGAAAATTTTGTAACTGTGTTACCCAAAATTTAAAACAAATGTCAAAACAGAGAAAAACGTAAACAAAAGTGAATTAAGTTCGTAAAATTTATTTTAAATAATTTTATAAAAATATCTGAATTAATTGTATGGATATTGCTCAAAGAATTCCGGATGAATAAAGGTAAGGCAATGATGTTACAAGCATTTAATTGCAGTAAATAATTTAATAATTTATAGGAATTTTTTGAGAGTGCTGAGACGCATACTTCGTGCTGACCACAATCCATTCGAGATGACAACCGACAAGCACTTCATTGATTTATATCGGCTTACTTTAAATGAACTATATTTGGTGCGCGTATGAAGTCTAATATTACTTAAAGAAAAAAAATTTCATAAAGAATATAAATAAACTATAAATAAATATGCCATACTTTTGCCATTTTTCACTGTCCTTTTGGGTCCCACTAAAACTGGTGAGGCTCGCCGCTAATTCGTTACACTTTTCGTCTCTAAATTTGGCACCATCTGCAGTTACAAATCTGTAAATATGGGATTAATAAAAGTGTGATTATGGTTATTAAGCTACTTACTTATCGTTTGCAATGTCCACATGCTTTTCTTAATAATTAATTAAATACCCCTCTTGGCTTTCGCTGGCACGCTTTCCTCTTACAATCTTCTCTTTTTTTTCACTTATAAATAGTCTGTGTAAACAATTTTTTCATATGAAAATATGTTGACAGTTGTTTGCACTGTTACACAAAACAAGAATCGCCAGTGCTGTGCAATCGTGAAAAAATCTTGTTTCGTTCCACTTTTTTTTTCATATGAAAACGTTTTGATATTTCTTTACAATTTTTCACAGAACGCGAATCAAAAGTACTATGAAAACGTGAAAAAACTTTTCATTTCACCGTTTCACAGAACGAGAATTGACCCTCAGCAGTAGTATTTTACAGTAAACATACTAAAATCAAAGAGAATATAATTTTCTATAGAGTATGTTTCCCTCTCACGAACTTTTTAGTACTCTCTTAGAACACGAACATAGTTTGGCGGCAACAAAGGTGAGTTTTGGTCGGCAACTTTTAGTAGTGTTTAGCGGTGCTGCCATATAACCAATTTTAACTATTTTTTTTGCCGTTTTTTGGGATGCTAGAGATTTTTCAGATTATTTCATAAAAAAAATGTTTTTTTATTTTATTCATGTATTTTTTCAGATTTTTCATATAAAAATATAATATTTGTTCAAAAAACTATTTATTTTTACTAAAATTAGACATGTCTAATAAAGTAAAAAATACAACAAAAATTTGCAATTGTGTTAAAAAATAGTTACGAATTCAAACATAACATTGTGACATGAAAAGTATTAAAGTGTGTACACACATATTGACCAACTATGTCTATTATATCCATTATTTCCCATTTCTATGGTAAAAATATATAATAAAGAGAATAAATATGCTATTAATTGTTGCAACATATAACTAAAAACCTATAAAAAATGCAATAATTTAAAAAAAAATTGTTTTCATGAAAAAACTAGTAAACAGTTAAAAATCCCAAAAACTGGGATTAAAAATTACACTGTTTATGTGGCAGCACAGCATACACCAAATTTAATGTTTTTCAACACTTTAGCAACTTTGAAAATGTTGCGCTCTCATTTAAAAATGTTGCCGCTGAACTCTGTACCATGTTGAATTTCTGGTAGAGCGGGAAAAATACTCTATAGTAAATTATATACTTTTTGCTAAAATGTTTAATAAAAGCAAAAAATATCCACATTTCTGTATGTTTTTAAAATGATCGGTAAGATTTTATATAGCATATAATTTTGCGAGAAAATTTTGGAATTTCTAAATAAAGCGATTTAAAAAATAAAAACTTTTATTTTCAAATGAATAAAATAAATTATTTCAACTAAATTCAAGTACATTCTTATATGTTTTTTCTTAAGTTTAACCAGCTTCTTGTCTTCACATTCATGAAATTTGAAAATTACAAACAAAAGAACAACGAAAATAATTTTAGAGCCAATTTATACGATGCAATTGATTGCGTGCAATTTTCTAAATTCCCCTTTCAAAGTTGCTTCCAAATTTATGTCTATTTATACGGTGACTTTAATTGCACGAAAACTGATATGTGTATGAAGCAAAAAAAGAAGATTGGCTCTTATTGTTGTTTTTTGTGTAATTTTCAAATATCATATCAGATTTTATTGCATTTGAAGGCACCTGGTAAAGCAGCTTTTACACACTATGTATTTTACAGTGTGCTTGTCAAATTTCCCATATACATGATGTGTAAAAGCAAAGATAAGTATGTTCGTTTACCCAACAATTTGTACAAATTTTTACTGGATGTCGTTCGTTTACACAAATACTCATTAAACATAAAGAAAAAAAGAGAGTTTGATGTTGAGAGTTCTTCTTCTTTGCAAGCAGAAAAAAACATATGATTGAAAAAAATGTGTTTTAAGTTTTGTAATACAAAAAAAAATGTTTCACAACTACGTTGTTTTATGCAAATGCAAAGCAACAAATATTGTTAAATGAATTATAGAAAAGATAAGAAAATCTTCTAAAATGTTTCTGCTTAAGATTTTACAACAAGAATCCTTTTTTTTCATAGCGACCAGTTACATTTATTTTTGCATTTGGTTTTACAATCAGCTGTTTAACAAACTTGTAAATTATTGCAAATTTTTCGTTCGCGTACTTTTTTAGAAAATTTTCATTTTGAGAGTAAATTTGTTTTACTCTCTGTAAGTTTGTTACTGAGAAAATCTTACTAGACTTGACTGAGAAAAGTAAACGAATGAACCTAATGTCAGCCTGCATTTACAGTGTGAAAATTTTAAATTAGAGTGTGTTCCATTTTCATCTGACAAAGCATCTGACATCAGCTGTTTTGCAAGTCAATTGTTCGTGGAGGCAATAATATTAATAACATTAAATATAATATTAAATATAAAAATCACCTTATAATTTGTTACCAGTATATTAAAATGCAAAGTGAGTGCGTATTATATGCTCCATGAAGCACGTTTTTTCTTTAATTTTTCCTGCTTAATTTTTTTATTTTACAATTTCATTAAAATAATGCTGCAAATTGCTATTTTTTTAATACATTTTTTAAACTTTATTTTCAAGAACACAAATCTCCCGCAAAAAATAAAAAAAAGTCTTAACAAAAGCAGCTATTATGAACTATTGTAGATATGTCAGATGAGACTAAAAACTTTACTGTTAAAGCAATTATTATAAACCGTCTGTAAATTGACAATTTTGACAGACATGCGCAATTACAGATGGATCGTGCAGCTGACAAAGCCAATGCAAAATACATACAGCGGTATTCATAAAAAAATCTTAATTCAAGTTTCAAATGCATTTTAATTAAAAAACATTTTAAGCCTAAAAAAGCTTTATTATTTATTATTATTTGTCGTTTTTCAGAAAAATATTGTTTTTATAAAACAAAAAATTTATGAAAACTTGTTTATTAACTAAAAAAAGGAAAAAGAGTCAAAACAAAATGCCCAATAAAAGTGTTACATAAATAATGATTTTATTGTAGATAAAAAAGTATTCAAATAACCGGTTTTATTTTCTTTGTTTTGATTAAACAACACACCACTATAAAACATAATGAATAATATCCAAAAAAATTATTATTTTTGCTTAAATTTTTTATCCGGAATTGAAAACGGGTCGCTACTCTTTTTGTAAATTTTCGTCTAACGATTGTTTAAAATTTGGGCAATAGTTTCTATTATAAACAAAATACAATTAAAAATATCACATTTTCCATATAAAAATGGTTCTTACCAATTCTTTTCATCAAATATAGAGGGCCCATTATTTATTAAACAAAAACAAATAACTTCTTTTGTTTAAATGAAAATTTTTTGCAAAAATGTTTAAAATGAAAATAAACACAAAGCAAGAATGTCATCTTAAAATAGGTTTAAAATAGGGTCGAACCAATTTTAAAATTAGTTTATTTAAACAATGTTTAATAAAGGTATTTTAATCTAAAATTCGTTTATGAATACAATTTTAGCAAATTTTGCTTAAAATTGATTTGAAATACTGTTTAAAATTTTCATGAATACCGCTGATAGTGTGTAAAACCTACTTAAACAAAATCATAACTTGTGTAAACATTACTTAAACAAAGTATTGCCAGTGTTAACTATGCAAAAAGAGTTCGTAAAGTTAACAATAAGACTTATGCCTGGTTTTCATTATTTTACCCCTATCATCACATCACAAAAAACCCCAAGCTTTTCAGATTCGTTGGAGTGGTTAAAGGATTTCACAGAAAACTCCACATAGCTGTTTTTAAAGTGACTTATCAAGTCACTTTAAAGTATCTTTTGTATCGCGTTCAAAGGAATAACTTTTACCTTAAAATAACAATAACGGAATAACTCAAAAATAAACTTAAAATAACCTAACGAAATTACTTAAATACCGTTATCCAATAATACTAATGCCTGGTTTTCATTATGTCAATGAACTGACAATAAAAACTGACTCAAATGAATTCTCGTCATTTTGTGTCATATGCGTTTTCATTACATCTTAAAAACTGACAATAAGTCGATAAAGCAGAGCTTGTCAAAGACATGTCAAATTTTGGTGTCAGTTGACTGACACGCCGTTTTCATTACAAAGGTCAAATATGATGAGGCGAGCGAACAGCTGATTAGAAAATATTAATTTGTGTTCAATAGAAAGTGGAAAAAATTTAAAAATGATAAAAAAGAAACAAATGGCTATAGCTAGTGCGGCGTTTTGTGTTATTACATTACCATTTCTTTCTTTATTAAAAAAATTTCCATTGCAATTAATTTTTCCAGCAAAAAAAAAAAACAGCTTTGCGATCGTCAAACAAAATAAAATTGACAACTTGTTGTCAATTTTATTTGAGATAAAAAAATGCTTCCATATCTTTTGACAAACTGAAATTTGACGTTTTCACTTGTCTGTCACTTTAGACGGCAGTTCGTGTAAATAACTAACTGCAAACTCAGATGACACCCGTTTTCATACAATTGCCAATAATTTGGACAAATTGACATTAAAAATGACATAGTGAAAACCATGCATTAATGTAATAAAAAACGTATCGGTATTTTAAGGGTAGTTATTTTCTAGTTATTTAGGTAGCAGTATTTTAAGGGTAATGCTATTTTTTATTATTTCGGTTACTTTATTTTCTATTATTTCGGTAACTTTATTTTTTATTATTTCGGTAACAATATTTTAACGATAACGATATTTTGGTTTATTCGGTATCAGTATTTAAGCGATAACGCTATTTTCTATTATTTCGGTAACGGTATTTTAAGGATAACGATTTTTTCAGTTGTTTCGGTTACGGTATTTTAGGGGTAACGATAGTTGATTGAAAGGGTATTGAATCGATAACGGTATTTTAGCGGTATTGCCTGCCAACCCTGGCTTTTTGGAGCCATCAAAAATAAACGATCTCATTAAATTTATAAACAATAAAAAAATATTGGCCAAAATTAATAAATTAAAGTTCGCATCATTATGAACCTTATTAGTTTTTTTTGATATGCAAAACTTGTATATTTTACGAACTTCAGTTTAGTCGAGCAATTTTACGAAACAAAAAAAAATTGTATTTTTGTTGTTTTTATATGTTTATTTGTATTTTTGGGGAATAAATATCTTTATTCAATTTGTTCTTTTTCAGAAATAATATTTTTATGAAGACCTTTATGAACTATTTTTAGATAAAAATTCTCTTTATTACAACAGTACATTAAATAATTGAATTTAATACAGTAAATTTAAGATGAAGAAAAAATCGCAGATTACGTATAACAGAAAACGCAATACGTCAAGTCTTGTTGTTTTTCAGAAGCTGATTGCAAATGGAAAGTTTAAATTTCAAAACAGCGTTGGCAACAGTTTCATACTCTTATGCATGGTTTTCACTATGTCATTTTTAATTTCAATTTGTCCAAATTGACAACAAGTTGTCAATTTTTTTTTTGTTTGACGATCGCAAAGCTGTTTTTTTGCTGAAAAAATTAATTGCAATGGAAATTTTTTAAATAAAGAAAGAAATGGTAATGTAATAACACAAAACGCCGCACTAGCTATAGCCATTTGTTTCTTTTTTATCATTTTTAAATTTTTTCCACTTTTTATTGAACACAAATTAAAATTTTCTAATGAGCTGTTCGCTCGCATCATCATATTTGACCTTTGTAAAGAAAATGGCGTGTCAGTCAACTGACACCAAAATTTGACATAAGTCTTTGACAAGCTCTGTTTATCGATTTATTGTCAGTTTTTAAGATGTAATAAAAACGCATATGACACAAAATGACGAGAATTCATTTGAGTCAGTTTTTGTTGTCAGTTCATATGACATAATGAAAACCAGGCATTAGTATTATTGGATAGCGGTATTTAAGTAATTTCGTTAGGTTATTTTAAGTTTATTTTTGAGTTATTCCGTTATTGTTATTTTAAGGTAAAAGTTATTCCTTTGAACGCGATACAAAAGATACTTTAAAGTGACTTGATAAGTCACTTTAAAAACAGCTATGTGGAGTTTTCGGTGAAATCCTTTTACCACTCCAACGAATCTGAAAAGCTTGGGGTTTTTTGTGATGTGATGATAGGGGTAAATTTCTAAATGCAAAACAACATTTTAAATATTCGCGAAAGTACAAAATGATTTTATTCTCCTGAAATGTTGAAAAAAACACATAGCTAATTTTCTAGCAAAGCGATATGTTCTTCAAGATAATCCTTTACATCATGTTTTTACTACAAATGACAACTGTAATCTTCCTCAGAATTATCAGAATCATTTTCAACTAAGATCCCGACTGCTCCTTCAGCTTCTGCTAAATATTTTGATGAAGGTTTACTATCGTCGACTACCGTACTTGAAGGGCTCTCTTGTTTATCTCCATCGTAATGTGTTTTTAAATGCATTTTCAGAGTATATCGTTCAGTAAAGGATTTTGGACATAGGTGACAATAGTGTCTTGGACGATTTTCCTGATGTATTAGGAGATGATGAGCGTATGTCTTGCGTGATCTAAACGACTGATTGCATATACTGCATATAAGCGGATTTTCTTCGGCTTCATGCCGCAAACGATGATTGTATAACATATTATCGAGGGAAAAACGTTCGCCACATTTTTCACATTGAAACTTTTTTTTATCCCAATGTATACGCATGTGACGTAATGTATTCACAGGGCGAGAAAAACGTTTAGGACAGTAACGACATTCATTTTCAGTTTTTCCGTCATGTATATTCATGTGTAATTCTAGATACTCTTCATCTTTACGGGACACACCACAAATTTTGCACGTAAATTGTGCTTTTGTCTTATGAATTTCCCCCATATGATATTGAAGTAAATATTTCGACCTCATAACCATGCCACAAATACCACACTGCAGACTGTTTTGCTTACGATCGGTTAAAGGTTTTGGTCCTGGTACAAGCAAGACGTTTGTCGTTACCGTCTGAGAATCTTCTGTTAAATCTTCCACAATCTGTTCCTCAATTATCACATCATCTTCAACTTCTATTAATTCTTCTTTTGTATCAAGATTTGGATCAAATGCATCTTGAAGATTTGTATCAACGTCATCCTCAAACTCAAGTTCTATATCCATTGATTGATCATTTTCTTCTATTTGCACTGTTTGTGTGTCTTCCTCGTCGTGCTTTTCACTTAATGCATTTTGTAACAGACCGGTTAGACGCCGCTGAGATGTTAAAAGATTTAGCATTAATTTATCATAATCACACAATTCCTTAAAGCATTGAGCACATATGTAGGTTTCACTATGAAAGATTAATTTAAATTTGATACAATTTGCTAAATGTTGAAGGACAACTTGCAGTGGTTTCTGCGACGCTGGCACAAACGAAGATTGCACATCAAAAAACTCAACATTTTTTTTACCGACATTGGTACACAAAAAACATAATACAGCTTCCATATCAATTTTATTCGCCAATTTTAGTTATAGATTTTTCTTTACTAATATTTCAATTTTTCTTCATTTTCCTTCACTTAAATTAGAGTTGGTATTATAGGATAATTTTTGTTTGTGATTTTTAGTATAATAAAATATCACTGTACTATTGGCTATCACACACGGGACTTATATTTAAGCGCATAAATTTTGTACTTTTGGTAACACACGGGAACGATATTCATCTGGCATTATATGTATACGTACTTAGCTTTGTGTGGCTCATAGTTTTTTTGTATTCATTTAACGTTTTTAAAAACGTGTGTTTGTTCTACTAATGCGGTGTAGAAGCTCGTTGAAACTTTACGCCAACAAAAAACCATTCTCTACTCCCCGCTTGCAAACAAGCTCCAGTTCCCGTGTGTGATGGCTCATTTGCCAGTAGTTAAGTTGTGTCGTTTGAGTAATGTTATTTACGGAACTCTGCTCTGTAATAGCCTTTTTCCACTGAGCTACATCTTTCATCAATTTGCAAAGATGTTAACTTCCAATCTTCCAATAAGAATTATACAGGCCAAAAATTCTACATCTTTCTACAACTACAAAAGATGATCCTCTCTCATTTTGTTCCATTTTACATCTTTCGTTATTTCAAGTGTCATCACTAAAAAAATGACAAAAAAAACATTTTCTTTGTGCCATCGCTAGCAAAGAAACACAAAAAAAAATTATTCAACAAAGGAAAATGAGCGGCACATGTAATGCATGGTTTTCACTATGTCATTTTTAATGTCAATTTGTCCAAATTATTGGCAATTGTATGAAAACGGGTTGTCATATGCTGTCATCTGAGTTTGCAGTCAGTTATGCACACGAACTGCCGTCTAAAATGACAGACAAGTGAAAACGTCAAATTTTAGTTTGTCAACAGATATGGCAGCATTTTTATCTTTAATTAATTTTTCCAGCAAAAAAAGAAAAAAATAACAGCTTTGCGATCGTCAAACAAAAAAAATTGAGAACTTGTTGTCAATTTTATTTTTAATAAAAAATGCTGCCATATCTGTTGACCAACTGAAATTTGACACCATATGACAACCCGTTTTCATACAATTGCCAATAATTTGGACAAATTGACATTAAAAATGACATAGTGAAAACCATGCATTATATCTACCAAAAATTTTTCTTCCAGAATGACCTTTAATATTTTAATGTGCTGCATTAAAATTCGTGTTTGTTCTTGCAAAGCAACAACTACTCCAATGATTAATGCTTTCTCTAAATCCATTTTTTATTTTTAACAAAAAATATGCGTCTTTTTCTTTTTTTTATTGACAGCTGAATAAATGGCAGGTGAAAGATGTTGCCAATGTAAGCACTTGTTTGATATTTTCAACATTTTCCACGCGTTTCACAAAGATGTTGTTCAGTGTAAAAAGCCTATTAGCGACTTTAAAGGCCGAAAGCAAGCCTTGTCAAACTTTTAATTTTGTACTTTTTTACATATCCTATCTCACTTATAGCTCTAAGAATGTTATTATTATCATAGTATGTAAGACAATCAATGTAATCGAAAAAAAGGACTTAATAAAAATTTTACTTACTTGCCTTTATGTTCACACAGATAATTTTTTTTAACCAATTTGCGTATACATTTGGTTTGAAATAAATGGAAAACAAAACGAATTGCCGAAAAAAAGCAACTTTGTACCAATTTCCACTCTCTCGATTAAATTCAAGAGTAAAGGCTTCATTACTTGAGTGTAAACGTAACGCTTCGTAAACGTTAACGGGGAACATCTGTATAAGAACTTACTCAAACAACGGAAACGAGTCATATGGTTTGAAAATTACAAAGTTAACAAACGAGCATTTCTTAGGTTATAAGGTTTAAACTCGCCCACATACCGTAGTTGTTCCGTTAGATAATCAGGTGCGGATCCCATTTTCATTTTTCGTATAAAAACAATTGTATTTAGCTCCAGTCTTTGGTGTATTTTCATCCAATTTAGAGTGTCAAGCATGGATTTTATTGAGGTAAATCGATTTCACTTTAATATTGCGCGCATAGCCTTATTTTGTAGTCTTTGCAGTCTTGTTATTTGCTGTTCCATATTTAAAATGTGGTTTAATAATTGTGGTTTATATATATATATATATATATTTATATATATATATATATATATATATATATATTTATATATATATTTATATATATGTATATATATTTATATTCATTGCCCATACTTTGAAGACATCTGCAACATATATTATATATATAAATATTCATTGCACATACTTTGAAGACATCTGTATATACAGCCAAAAAAGTCCCTATTATATGCGCTGTATCCAGTAAAATGTCTTTAGTGTAAACAGTAGAACAACGAAAAGTTTAAGGACAGTCCCCAAAGTAACAAAATGTCTTCATAGTAACTTGTGGAACGAAAAACTGTCCCCGCAACATGTGCTGTGCATTGTGCATATATATATATATATATAAATCATTTCTTCAAGATGAATGTGAAAAAAAAATTTTTGACCTATCTGAATTGGGTGTTGTTACGATGGGTAAAGTTTCCATGGATCCTGCTTCTATCGAAGGTGTTTCCACCGTTGAATTAATGTTAATTATTTCGGCGGATGACATTAAACAAATATTTGATGAATTTTGTGAAAATCCGACGGGTGATGGTAGTTGTTTTCGTTTAACGGTTTTACTCGCTAGAATCTGTATAAAAACTCCCAACATAGTTGTACAAAAAGGGAAGTAATATTTAGATTCTAACAGAGCATTAACCCACCAAAGGCAAAGGTGCCGAAAAGTACTCGGACACAAAATTAATGATTTGTAATTAAACAGTAGTGGAGATAGAGTTTCCGAAGATGATGATGGAATTTGTAGAGAGAATGACGATGATAATGAAGAAAATTCTTCGAAAATATTTCTGGATGACTGCATTCTAAAATAAAAAAATTAAAAAATGCGTTTTATTTCGATAAAAAGTGCTTTTTTTATATTTACGGACGAGAAGCTACATGTGGTTCCAAAAATTTTTAACGGAGAAAGTGAAGTAGACTATTGAAACTGCAAA
Source organism: Eustalomyia histrio (assembly GCA_949748255.1). Lineage (NCBI taxonomy): Eukaryota > Metazoa > Arthropoda > Insecta > Diptera > Anthomyiidae > Eustalomyia > Eustalomyia histrio. The sequence goes on along the minus strand of OX456523.1, from coordinate 184,887,186 downwards.
AAGATTTTATAAAAACTGGAAAATATAAATATTGCTATATTTATAAAAAAATATATATATGAAAAAATACTGAATTTGGCTACCATATGTGCATTTAGTTGCAACGTGGTGCAAGCATGGAATTGAGCAATGATGATCAACAATCATTTATGGAGAGCAAACATTCAAAGCGAAGGAGAGCAGATGTACCTTGTCACCTGCAAACATTGACGTAACTCATTTGGGTGAAAATAGATTTGCTTTACTTGATGGATTGGAGATTGAAAATACAGAGGACACCATCATACAGAGAAAGGCAGAGAAAACTTCTAGAGACAAAAAGGAATATGCCGGCAAATCCTTTTGCCCTCCAATATGTTTATTTTATGTCAACATGAAACGGTTAGTTGACCAATTGGAGGCAAAAACACCCAAAATAAGGTTTAAAATAAGAAACGTAAATAAACGTAAAAGTAAGTTATACCTTTCAGATGCTACAGTGCATTCTGAAATGATGGCTATCCTGAGGGAGAAGAATATTCACTCTTACTCATACACACCTCAAGAGCTTAGACAGACTTCTTTTGTATTAAGAGGTCCTTATCACGGTACTTGTGTTGAGGAAGTTAAGTCTGCATTTGACAAATCGGTTCCAAACGTTGTGTCCAAAATTATGCGTTTTACAACTCTGTATTCCGTAAAGAAGTCATACGACACAGGCCTTTTTCTGGTTACGCTAAAGGCAAAGAATAGGTGAAACCTAAAAGGAAAGAACAAGAGGTACAATGCAACAGATGCCAAAGTTGGGGTCACATTGCTAAAAATTGCAATTCCGAATTCCAATGTGTGAAATGCGGTAAAAAGCATCCCCCGGGTGAATGCGAGCGCATAAATTCTGAGACGTAAGCACCCCACTGCGTGAACTGTGAAGTAAGTGGTAATCCTGCAAACTGGAGAGGTTGCCCAGCCTGTAGAAAATACCTTGCCGTACGAAGAGACGGCATAAAAAGGCTAGTAAAGAACAGCTTGTTGCCAAAGATAAAGAAAACAATATAATAAACCAATATATTCGTTCACCAGGCAGATCATTTGCCAGTCTTTTTCAGGTAAATGCTACTCAAGCTCAAACACATAAACCATCAGTAATTAATGAATTCTTAAAACTTGCCAATATGTTTCTTTTAAATGGAGAATTGTCGCTGGAACAGCAAATTACAAAGTTTCTTAAAGATTTTAAAAACATGTCAAAAAATGAAGCTAAAGCGGAGTTCCTGCGGCTTCTAAAGAATGTGAATAACAAATATGGCCCATTGATCTCTTATATTTAAAATCAGTCGCCAAATTGAACTGTCAAATATCCTTCATCATAACTAAATTGATGTAGGATTCATACAAGAATGTCATCTTCGCGGGAATAGAAAAGTAAATATTAATGGATATAATTTCGTTTACGACAATTCAGCTTTAGAAGTAGCAATTGCTATTAAAAACACTGTACGTTGTAATAGAATTATTTGCACAATTGAATAACTTTTTTATTGAAATAGAAATGGTTTCAAACAGCATTAGTAAAAAATATTTATTAGGGTCTTTGTATATTCCTTGTGTATATGGCTCACATGCGTTAAACAACTGCTTAAACCAGATCCTCTAACTGAGCAACAATTATGATGGGCTTATATTCTGTGGTGACCTAAATGCGAAAAGTTTAAATTGGGGAGACACTGCAGTTAACGCTGATGGAAAAGTTCTACATAGCTGGCTAAAAAACAACTGTTTAGATGTAACACGCGTTTGCGATATATCTCCATCGTTTCCTAAAGGGTCTTCTTTGCCAGACCACTTTCTATTAAGTTCCAGCATAATCAACAGTATCCAACCTAATTATCAGATCAAAAGCTTATCATCTTTCTCGGATCATTTCCCATTAGTTCTGAAACTGGAAAGTGATGCAGCATGTTTAACATTAAGAAGACCCCTGGTAATAACTTATAAATACATTTAATAATACACTTACCTCAATACACGAAAGCCACTACATCAAATTGGAAATAAATGATCAAAAATGTCAGTATCCTGATAACATCAAGCAATTTTAAGTATGCATAGCAGAAGAACCTAAAGAAAATATATCACAGAACTGGAAATAGAATTAGCAACGGGTTAGAGTATTCAAAAACCGAAACCGAAAACCGGTCAACCGGTTTCTTTTTTTTTTAAAACCGATCGGTTTCGAATATTTTGTAAATTCGAAGAAAACCGAAAACCGGTCTTTTTTGTTCGGTTAAACGGTTTTTTTAATTACATCACCAACTGGGTTACATGGTCTCTTTTATTTTTTGCGAACACTTTTATAATCTTTTGGTTATGAAGATTTAGATGTAAGTCCGATATATTCCGATGAAGACTTAACTTTGGATATTCCAAATTCAAAAATTTTAATTTCTGATCTAAATAACACAATAAACAGTATTCAAAATCCTAAAAAAGAGACTGTACAAAATCATTCATCATTATATGATGATTTCATATATCTTGATAAATGCGACCAAAGAACTGAAAAGTTGAAAAATTTATATAATTGTCTTTTGACTATCTGTCCAACATCTACTATTAGTGAAAGAGTATTTTCCACTTCTAGCTTTATCAAAGCAAACAAAAAATCGACTTAAAACGAAACATTTAAATTGCATATTATTTCTAAAATATTTTAAAAGTGAAAAATAGATTTTCTTTTTACATATTTAAAATTTAATATTGAAAAAACTTATTTAATGCCAAACGTTTTAAACGTTCAAATTACTAACGTACCTAGTTTACCAATTTACAAACTTAATAATCTCTATTCATTTGATATGAATATAGTTTTATAATATTAATTTTTAAGATATATTAAAAAATATTAAAACCAATAAATATAATGTTGAAATAAAAAAACAATAAAAAAATATTATAAAATATTTTTTTTTTTAAGAATGTATTTTTTATTTTTATTACTTTATATATTAAATTTCTTTTTTTTGTTTGTAATTAATACAATTAACAAATTATATAAGCTTTTTATTCAAATTAAAAAAAACCGAAAAAACCGGTTGACCGGTTTTTTCTGCAAAAACCGAAACCGAAACCGGTTTTTTAAAATTCGATTTTTCGAAGAAAACCGAAACCGGTTTTTCCACAAGGCCGGTTTCTTGAATACTCTACAACGGGTATAAAATTCTCACTAAACAAATACAACTATTAAAAACAATTATTAGTGAGCTTATAAATCTTCAAGATGCTAAAAATTTGAGACATAGACTCTCAAAAATAACACCAGGTGCTACTGCTTTTAAAGACGTATTTCGTTTCGTTGGTAAAAAGAAATTTCCTTTTTGCCAGCAGCTCATACACAATGATGCTTTCAATAGTTGTCAAATTTCAGAGATATTTAGAACTTATTATACTGCTGTTGTTCACGAGGTAAATCCTGAAAGACCGGCAGCATGTGTTGATATACACCGCAACATATCTATACATTTGATGACACGTTTCTGCCCGATGGGAATCTTGATAATTACCATTTTACAAACGTGAATAATATCAGAATGCACATTAACAACATTAATAGCAAAAAGTGTTTTGGCTTTGATGGCGTTTCTTATTTTATAATTAAAAAATTTCCTGATACAACACTAAAATTATTAGCTGCTAGCTGAGGAGTTTCGCCCAATATCCCTTTTATCCAACATTGGTAAATTATCTGAACACGTAATTAAGGAAAAACTAGAAAATGAGTTCATTTTGGAACCAATATCGGAAATTTAATTTCGATTTAGAACATCTCACTCAACACAACATGCATTGTTGAAATTTTACAATGATGTAACTTGCAACTTAAGGGATAAAATATGCACGGTGGCAATGTCATTAGATATAGAAAAGGCGTTTGATTGGGTTTATCATAATGGAATCCTCTACAACCTGATAAATCTTGGCGTTGACCCATTTCTGATAAAAATATTTTGCAGCTACTTAACTAACAGAAAGTTTGGCGTCCAAATCAACAACATTACCTCAGAACTAGGACATGTGAAATGTGGGGTACCTCAGAGAAGTGTCTTGGCTCCCTTCCTATATAACATTTTCCTGCATGATATTCCTCACCAATCTAGAAATTCAATGGCTAGTCGGTTTTAAATTAAACTCATCCAATAAAGATCTTAATAGTGATGTATTTGATTCAGAGTTGTTTGAGAAATCTGGCCTTAGTTGATTCGCATGACATATAATAGAACGAAATTCAGGACTATTTTTAATTTTTACTTCGTACATTACTCTACCAAATTTCTTTGCGATAGTGCCCTGACTTCACTTTATTTTGTTTTGATTGTAAATTTTGACGAAAACATGTTCTCCAACAGCGTATGTTCTTTCTTTAGCACCGTGTTGGTTATTAAATTGCATTTCCATTTGTTTATTTAGAATGGGTTCGTCCCCACGAACCGTTCCGTTCGTTCCTTCCCACGAATAATTCTGATGGTTTTGTTTTGCTGTTCCGGAGCCACTTAATTTTTGTAATGCACGTTTCATGGTATCCACGAACCTTTCCGCTTGTCCGTTAGATTGTGGGTGATATGGTGCAGTAAAAATGTGCTGAGTTCCATTTTCTAAACAAAATTTAGCAAAGACATGGCTCGAGAATTGAGTTCCATTATCACTCACAATTAATTCTGGGTTACCGAAAGCGGTTGTAAAATTTTGTAGGCACTCGATTATAATTGTAGACGATATTGTCTTAATCTGGTATATTTGAGGCCACTTGGAGTATGAATCCACAATTATAAAATAATAAAAATTATCTATTGGTCCAGCTATGTCTATGTGGATACGTTGCATTGGACGATTTGTAATTGGCCAAGATTGTAACGCTGTTTTTGGCAGAGTCTTTGCTACTGATGGGCACTTTGAACACTGTTGTACATACTCTTTGATGTCATCACCAATTCGCGGCCAATATACATAACTCCGAGCTAACATTTTCGTGCGTTCAATGCCATCATGACTTTTATGCAATTCTTTAGGACTTTGGTATGGAATGACGATTCTATCCCCGTATAGCAAACAATCACTTGCGTAACTTAAGTTGTCTCTTCTAGAGAAATAGCATTGTAAATTTTTATTAAGAATATTCGGCCACTTACCAGATTGAAGATATTTTATAACTGTTTGCAGTTCATCATCTTTCGTGGTTGCCGCTCGAATCATATCGTACGTAATGGGCAAAGCTTTTGTTGCATCATCTATGACCAATTTGATGTCTTTTTCTAATTGAATGCAAGCTACTACTGTATCTTCATTTGTTCCTGGGCAGTTGTAAATTAATCTTGACAAGACGTCAGCGGCACCAAAATTATTTGTTGATACATATTGTAACTCAAAATCGTAAGACATTAGCGTTAATGCCCACCTTTGAAGGCGATTTGCAGAGTGTGCAGGAATTCCCTTCTTGCTAGAAAATATAGCCAATAATGGTTTGTGGTCGGTTTGAAGAATAAATTTTCTTCCATATAAATATTTGTGAAATTTGACTACGGCAAATACCAGAGCTAGAGCTTCCTTCTCAATTTGAGAATAATTTTTTTCTGCTGGCGTGAGTGCTCTCGAACAATGATATAAAGCCTTTTCTGTACCATTTGGAAAAACATGGCAAATATATGCCCCCAATCCAACATTTGAATCATCTGCAGCCACTTTAATGGGGAGCCGAGGATCATAATGTGTTAGCAATAAATCCGACGCCAATAGTTGTTTAAAACGTTGAAAACTTTGATGACATTGCTTCGTCCAATTCCATTTTGCATTTTTCTTTAAGAGGTTGTCCAAGGGATCTCTTAATTTTCTCATTTCTAATAGGAATTTTCCATAATAATTAACTGCACCTAAATATGAACGTAATTGACTTATATTTGTGGGTGGTGGCAGTTCACGAATTTGCTTGATTTTGTTTTTGTCTGGGTATATACCCTTGCTATCGATGTGATATCCCAGATAAGTACATGATGATTTAAAAAGTTGACATTTTTCAAAATTGACTGTCATATTATACTTTTTCAACTGCTCTAAAACCTGTTTTTTTTTGTTCACGTGTTTTGGTGGCTATGACCACATCATCCAAATATGGGTAAGCCCCTTCAATACCAGACAGAATGGTTTGTATTGCCTGTTGAAAAGCACCTGGCGCTGATTTAACTCCTTGGGCAAGGCGGTTAAAAGTGTAGAGACCCCGATGCGTATTTATGACCAACAACTTTTTAGTTTCATCATCAACTTCCAATTGCATGTATGCATTGTTCAAATCTATAATTGAAAATATTGAGCAGTTATTGAAATTTACAAAAATATCATCTGGCAATGGTAACGGAAAATTGTGTGGCTCAAGCTCAGCGTTGAGTCCTGTGGAGTAGTCACCGCAGATTCTGAGCTTACCAGATGATTTTTTAATAACAACAATTGGGGCAGCCCAATCTGAATAATTGATTGGGCTGATAATGCCTTCTTGTTCTAATGAGTTCAGTGTTTCATCCAAAGCTTCTTTTATGGCATATACTTCCTGTCGTTTAGGTCGGAATACTGGAACTGCGTTTTGTTTCAATGGCAAGTGAATTTTGAAACTCTTGACGTGTCCTATTTCTTTCCTAAAAACATCTGGAAATTGTTTATGTAGTTCCGTTTGTGACGGTGTTTCATTTAGATTTACTTGGTGACACGATGTGTATGAATCAACTGGTGAATTCCACAAATTAAATTTTTCAATTAGATCTGATCCAAAAAGATTTAAATCTATTGAAGAAACTAAAATGTTAGAAAAAATATCGGCGTTGTTGATAGACACCATAGCCTCGAATTCTCCGCAGATGTGAATGTTGTTTGTTGAAGCATCAAGAGGTTCTAGATTTGAGATTTGTAATGGTGGCTTACCGATTTTATCCACGTTTGTTTTGAAATTATGGTAACATCTGATCCAGTGTCGTGTTGCAGTGTAACAGTTACATTATTAATACATAGAGTAACATATCTTCTGCTATTGTTTGTTGTGTGCACGCTTTTTACATACTCTTTTTTGTATGATTTATGATGTGGTTTGCTAAATTTATGATTCGTTTGCTTTTGATTACTGCTTTTTCCAGGGAAACACGAACAAAACCCTTCATTGTGGCCTAATCTATTACATGAACTACACATGTGGTTTGTGTATTTGCAGTCTCGTACAAAATGCATTTGGCCACATTGCCAGCAGGGACGCTTTGGCATTTGTGAAACGTTTTTCCTTTCTGAAAATTTTGTTGCTTTAATCTTGTTTATATTCGTTGAATAATTTTCTTGAACGATGACGTCACGCTTAAGACTTTCCGCTACCAACTTATCAGTGTTGTATCAGTTTCACCTTCAAGTAAGGTTAAAAGTCGCGCCTTTATTTCTTGATCTTTATCCCGTTTTAATCCATTTACAAAAATTAAGCATTTGAAATGGTCAGCACTGCATTTGTTTAACAAAAAATTTTCGCAATGTCGATTAACAATGGCGGCATAACTGACAATGTCATCCCCTTCACCTCGAACGTTTTGCGTACATTTTACCTAGGAAGGAGATAATCTTTATATTTATTGAAGACTTCCGTACTTACTTTCCTCAGCAATAGCCTCACTTTCGATGCGTCGTCAAGGTCATGTGCCTCTGTTATAAAAATGTCTTCATACCTGTCGTACTACGCTGAAAAAATATTTCCTTCCTCGGGCTCATACACAAATTCCCGAATGTTTTTTGATATAATATCCATCAACGCCTCAGGGGTGGTGGAATTTGTTGCAGGTGTAGACGGATTTGTTGTATTTGTTTGCGACATGTTAATGAGAATTTCCATTAACTTTTGTTGGTTGTCCATGGCCTCTTGTTGGCGTACCAATAACTCGCCCACGACATTTTCCAAAGGTCTTGTAGTAATTTTTTTCCAAATTTTTACCTCGTCGCCACTTGTTGTATTTTGGATCTTTATTTGCGCTTAAATAAAACACTTTATTTTAAATTAATATTTTTAGGTTTTTATTTATTGTGAAAGTTCTATATTCAAGCTACGAACGAATCAAACATGTGTCTCGAAATCTAATAAAGTTTTTTCAAAACCTCGTAGTAAGTACACAAAAAGAACGGCGTTGTTTAGTCTTTGGTATTGCCAAAAATATGTAGTGCCGGAAAGTAAATCCCTTCAACTCATACTAGACGGCTAAAATATTCCTTTTAAAAATTCAATAAAATATCTCGGAATACATTTTGATAAATTGTTGAAATTTAACGCCCACGTCAGAAGTCTCTTGGGAAAGGCGAAAAAGATTTCTGGAATGTTTGCATCACTAATGAACAACACATACTTACCTAAGAACACCAAGCTTTTACTGTACAAGGTCGCCATAAGATCGGTTATCTCTTATGGATTCCCAATCCCAATTCTCCTATAGTAGCCAAATAATTGGAGATATTTGATATTCCTAAGAAAATGCATCGGAAAAAATTATAAAAATTTCATAAAATGATTTTCAAATAGTTACGTCTATTAAAATGCCGATGTTGTACCCTTCTGTAGGTACGCCATGTCGTTGCAAGCCAGATTTGGTGAGAAACTTGCGCTACACGATAATATGCTTGTCAGCCAAATATACGAAAGCGAGAAAAATACCATCTGGGCTGGATCTACATGTCTTTCTCTGTCGGTATAATCAACATACGTATTGACGACGAGCCAGCTCCTCTGGATCTTCCCCCATTCTATATGAGCCCGGCCTCCGGCAATCATAGGGGCTGATATACGTATTGTTACGATTTTACCCTTTATAAAATCGTTGATTTATTTACCTTTTAAATAAATCGAGTTCTTTCTATATGCAAATAATAAACACTGTTTGAAATAATTTATTGCTCTATTTATTTATAACAGTCACCAGTATTTATATGAGTAGTCAGGTATTCTAGTTATTTCCAGTTATTACTTCACTAGACTGTTCTAGCTGTCAAAGAGTTTGTGATGAAATTTTCTAGTGTTTAGAAATTTCTGCAACAGTATATACTGAATTTTACATGAACTGTAATATGTTTTGTCAATTTATGTAACAGAACTTTTGTTATTTAGTTTTAGTAATGTTATTTATTTAGTTTAAGTAATGTTATTTACAGACGTCTGCTCTGTTAGCGACTTTAAAGGCCGAAAGTAAGCCTTGTCAAATTTTTGATTTTGTACTTTTTTTACATATTCTAAATTCATAATATTATTCATAATTCGGAAAGGCGTATCTTGTTACGGTGGGTGTTTTGCCCCACTCATCCCTAGCAGTAGTCACGCCACTGACTACCAAATGATTGATATTTACGCCACTGAAAGGCGCTCAGCTGTGTTCTGTTATGTATGCATGTATGTAGTACACTGTATATATTTGTTAGTGTACTTAGAAGAACAAAAGTGTAATTGTGAATTATGTTCTCTCTGTTTTATGGCTTTTGTTCTTTCGTGTGCCCTTTAGTGGTGGATTCATAGAAAGGGACAACTAGCTAGCAAAGAGAAAGAGTTCACTACAATGGGAATTCTAGATAAAGGCTATACATATTCAGGCACAGTGGCCATTTATAATAAAAAAAATTAAATAAATAATTTATAATTAACGCGCGAATCCCTGTTTTCCGGTGTTCTTACAGAGAACGTGAGTGTTATTTAAATTTTAATTTAGGAAAGAACATTTTTATCTGCGGCAGATTGGCACTGGCCTCCAGCTGGTTGGGTCCAGATGTGAAGTGGAGGCCAGAATATGTTTGTATATATTGTTGTACCCCGGACATTTAAAAGGGGAAATAAGCCCAATATATAAAAATTAAGGTAAAAAAGTTAAAAAAAAAAAAATGGCTTCAGAAAAAGGAATTTAAGAAAAAGGAAGTAATTAATGCAAATGGTGGAAAAGTATATACAAATCCAAGAAAAGAAAAAAAAAAATAAGCTAAGATTAATAATTAAGTTAGTGTTAAAATTAAGTTAGTGTTAAGTGTAGTGTTTGTGCATGTTATAATAAGTTTAGTGTTAAGTTTTTTTTCGCGGTAAAGAAAAAAAAAATAAAAAAAAAAGACAGAAACTATGGTAATGGAAAAAAATTATGAAAATTCAGATATGTACAAAAAAAAACTCCAATACTTTAGGGAGCTCCTTCGGGTATAGGGTACTTCGTGGACGATGAAGTCCAATGTTTTTCTATCTGTTTTTTTTTGTATATAATTGGTTTTTTTTTATTTCATTTATATTACTTTTTGGTTTCTCCCTTTCGTTATTTTTTTTTTTTTTGAATTTCAGGTATATTTTTATTATTATTTATGTTTTTTTCATTATTATTTATATTTATTTATTTCATTTTCCTTTGTCTGCATGTTTGTGTTTTTTTTTTATTTTATACTTTAAGTTATTGTGTTCTGTGTAATTTGTTGTTGCCAGTCATTTCGTCCAGTGTAAGCTACTGTTTGACATTGTGATAGGTTTCAAAAATTCCCATTTGGAATTTTCAGGAAATCCCAAAATTACCTGGACGTGTAAATACTTATTGTCATTATTATTATTATTATTATTATTTATTTATTATTATTACGAGAATTTTATTTGTTAGTTTTAAGAGATTATTTAATAAAAATTGTTTAGTTATAATATGTTACGAAAAAATATTATTTGGTGGCGTATATTTAAGAGAGTAATTGTGTGAGTATCGTGGTTATTGGGGTCGTGTTAATTGTACTGGACAGACGGACGACCAAGGTAGGGAGGGCCAGTGGGGGCCAACATCCTACCCCCTTTTGCGACGTGTTTTGTTTTTGTTCCGATAATGAGTTTTTTTTTGTGAATTTTAAATGTTCGGATCGATGGGTTAGGGTTTTGGCGGGATGGACCGACCTTTGAGTGCGTTTTTGTTCTGTCCGCGTGTTAGCCGGTATTTGCCACCCTAGCGCCGATTCGGTTCGTAACAATTTTTATTGATACATTTTCTTAAAATTTTTCTCTCGCAGATTTCCATCTTTTTGGCTACTGGTGGGGATATGGAAAACCAGATCGGAAACACATTTGAGGAAAATATCTTGTAATGCACCACACACATATGCACATGTGTGTGGGGAAAGCGAGGAGTTAACTCTTGTTAGACGGGTGGCATATTTTGCCCAGCTTTGCTCGCCGGAGGTGTGTATGGTTCTTGTCTACCTTTCGCCCCCTATTACAAAAGAAAAAAATGAGTGCCAATGCCTGAGAGAGATTTCATTCATTTATTTCATTATTATTTATTATTATGACACTGCCAATCCCTACTTGAACGCTACAAAAATTCATGCGTTCAATTCCGAAACTCCTGATAATAATAATTAAAATCTTTAAGATAATACCGTTAATAATAGATAGCTAAATACAATATTAATAAAAATAATAATACTGTTGTTGTAGTTGTTATCCTTGTTGTAGCTATTGTTATATACGTTAAATTGTTGTTTCTGCTGTTATCCTTCCCATCGTGGGACTTATTGTTGTAGACGTCTTGCTGTTGTAGTTGCTATTGTATGCGTGTGTGTGTTGTATAGTTTTGTTGTAGCTATTGATGTTTACTTCTGTAGTTGTCGCAAACGCTTTGTTGTTGTGATTATAGCTGTAGTTAACGAATACGTTTTGTGTCAGTGTTTGATTATTCAAATATTGTGGTTGTAGCTGTGCCCGAAGTCTTTATTGTACCTGCTGTTCTACACGTTTTGTTGTAGCTATTATTGTAGTTGTAGATGGATACTCCTGTTGTGATTGTTGACGTACACGCTTTTCGTTATAACTGTTGTTGTATACGTTTTGTTGTGGAAGTTGTCATATACTCTTGTTGTAACTGTATCTCGAGTTGGTAATAACGGTTGTGGCTGTGCACGCGGTTACTTCACTTGTTGCTTAGGTGTTGGTGCTGTACCTCACGTTATTTACTTGTTGTTGTGGTTAAATCTTTTGGCGGTTTAGGTGTTGTTACTGTACCGCGTATTGGTTAACTGTTGTTGCACAGATGTGGTTTCGTCTTTGTTGCTTAAATGTTGTGTCTGTACCTCGCGTTAGTTACTTGTTGTTGTCGACGTGGTTACGTCTTTTGATGCTTAAATGTTGTGACTGTAGCTCGTGCTGGTGACTAACGGTTATGGCTTTGCAAGCGGTTACGTCACTTGTTGCTTAGGTATTGTTGTTGTACCCAGCGTTGGTTACCTATGATGGTACAGACGTGGTTACGTCTTTTGGCGATTTAGGTGTGGTTGCCGTACCTCGCGTTACACTTGTTGTTGTTACCGACGTTATTAACTTGTTAAATGAAACTGCACTTCTTTAATAATTGTATATTTTTTTCCATCTTCAAGTTGTAGAATACAATGATTTTTTATTAGAGTTGCCAAGTTGACTTACATAATAACTTACACGTAAAATACGGCGTTGTATCATTTAAACCACAAACCCAACAGACGTGGTAACGTCTTTTGGTGGTTAAGGTGTTGTTGTTGTACTTGGCGTTGGTTACCTGTTGTTGCACAGACGTGGTTATGTCTTTCGGTGGTTAAGGTGTTGTTGTTGTTATGCTACATACGAGGTTACTGTACCTTGTGCTGGTGACCCGCTGTTGTTGTTGTAACGTCTTTCGGTGGTTTGGGTGTTGATGGCATCTCATTTGTTTTTTTTATTGCTTTCCTAAATATACACTGGAGTTGCTGGTCTTTTTTCTTTTTGCTTAATCAAAAAAAAACATCTTTATTGTTGTGTTTTCGTTATTAAATAATCGAAAACACTTTACACTTTTCTAAACACTTTGTGTTTTATAAATGTTCTTCTACAAAATCCATACCATACATATTTGAAAACAAACGTAATAAAGATATTCTTGTAGTTTTTTAAAAACACCAATTATGTAAAATATTTAATAAAACATAAATTTGTATATACTTTCTTCTCGTTATTTTTCTTTTGCGTATTTTTTTATTTGGAGCTATTTATAAAAATTTTGTTTTAATCTATTTGCCAAATTTTTTCGGATGAACTTTGATATTTATCACCACTTTATTACATTTATATCTAAGCCCGTAACAAAAAGTTATTACCCACCTATTAACTCCGTAGCCAACACAATAATGTCTAAGTAAGTAAGTAAAAATTTTATTAATCCTTCTTCTTCTTCGATTACATTGATTGTCTTACATACTATGAGAATAATAATAACATTCTTAGAGCTATATGTGTCTTACTTTAATAACTTAGATAACGTTAAAAGCAACATTGCTAAAGTGAGAGAATATGTAAAAAAAGTTGTTAGGTGCGGCATATTCTAATTTGTTTATATGTAGATGGAAGTGCAAAAACTGGGCTAAAGGCATATAAAAGTTGAAAGGGATAGCTCTGCCAGAGGTGATGTGTTTCATAAAAATAAATGCCTTAAAAATCACCAAAATGGAATGAGAGAAAAAGCTAATATTAAGTAAGCTGCCTGAAAATAACTAAAAGTGGAATGACAAGGTGGTAGCGTCATTCGGGGTAAATTTTCACTGCGTTATACAACTCATAACCCTTCCTCTGCCTGCCTCTCTCACATAAAAAGAGTTAAAATTTCATATTTTGGTTAAATTTCAATTTAATATATTTTATGATAATTCAACATAATTATTTTATATAATTTTTAACTTATATAATTATAATGAATTAATTCATATAATTAGATATAATTATTTTATATAATTAGATATAATTTTTTTTTGTAGGTAATTTATTTCAATTATTATATTTTAACAGAATTTTAATGTTTACGCCTCAGCGCCAAAAAGTAGCTTTTTAAAGGCTAGTAGGCAACTAATAATATACATTTCTTATTATATAGTACATATTTCATAAAAATAAAAAAAAAAATAAATATAAATTTATATATAAATATATAACAGTTCATAAAAAATATTTGATATTATTTTGCTTAAAATGCAAGAAGTATTTCAATATTTTGCAGTAAATATTGCTTTAAATTCATTTTAAAAGTAGATAAAACAGATATGTTTTTTAGATTATCAGGTAATAAGTTGTACTCTTTTGGTCCAGAAAAGCGCACACGTTGTTTTGTTAGTTCCAGTCGGCACCTTACTACATTTAGATCCATCGCCTGTCTTGTTATTCTTTGTGTATGTGAAACATTATGATCGAATCGTATGGTATGGAAATACGTATAATATAAGTTGTTGTTTATATAGGCCTCTTATAGGAAGAACAGTTTTGGCATAATTTTTAAATAAATCTAATGTGTTAAAGCGCAACGGAAGATTAAATACCATTTTCAGAGCCTTATTTTGTGCAGATTGCAGCGCTTTAATAGTTGTGCTTGTGTTGCTACCATAAATTATGGGGAGATACGTTAAGTGAGAGTGTATAAGGGATTGATAAATTAACATTTTGGTTTCACTATTTAATTTATTTTTCAGTTTATATAGAATGCCAATCCCTGATGATATTTTAGACTTCAGTTGGCTGATATGATTGTCCCATAAAAGGTTTTGGCGGAAATTTATCCCAAGGTATCTTACGCCTTCAGACCCATTTATTAGTTGGCCATCAATATAAACACTCAAAAGTTCTTCATTTCTTGAAATATATGGTTTAAATTTTATAATTTTTGTTTTATTAGCGTTAAGGATTAGCTTATTTAGCCTCAAAAATTCTGATAGGATTGAAGCATCATATTCAATTTGCGTTCGTAATACCTCTTGATGTTTATATTTATAAATGAGACAAATATCGTCAGCAAACATAAATTCAATGTTTTTCAAATCATCAACATAAATTTTAAATAATAGTGGACCGAGAACACTGCCTTGCGGAACACCGCAAGAAACAGGTAGCTCTGTGCTTCTTGATTCTCCAATTCGACCAAATTGTTTTCGGGTTTTTAGGTAATCTTTAAATAATTTAAGAGCATTTTCAAAAAAACCTAAATAATTGAGTTTTTCAGCCAATACGTTATGATCCACCAAGTCAAAAGCCTTTGATAAGTCAAAAACACACCCGAAACGGCTCCATATCCGGCATCAAGTCCATCACAAATATAATCAACAACATTTAGGACTGCTTCTTCAGCGCCTGTTCCCTTTCTAAACCCATATGGATGATTAAATAAAAGATTGTTGACTTCGAGGTAATTAGACAGTTGTTCAAACATAATTTTCTCAAAAATTTTATCGATTATTGAAAGAAGAGAATTCGGACGATAGTTTTCAATCGTATTTATTCTTTTACATTTGGGTATTATTTTGTGTACTTTTAATATATCAGGATATTTACCATTTCTTATTATTTTATTGAATATTTCTGTTATTATTTCTGCTACTGCGTCTTTGCGGACCAAGAGCATCTTAGGTATAATTTCGTCATAGCCACAACTCTTATTGGTTTCAAGAGTATCCAAAATATTATTAATTTTTATTTTTTCTATAGTTTCCAGATTAAAACAAGTAGCAGCAGGAACTAAAGTGCGAAACATATTGATATTGTCATCATGATTTTGACATATACTATTCCTTATACTTTGAACAGAATTATAAAAAAAATCGTTAAATATTGAAGCCTTTTCGCTGTCTAATGATATAAAATCATTACCAATCTTTAACACTTCACTAGTTGATTTTTCCTTTTTCCCCAGCACTTTGTTTAAAAAAACCCAAGTTTTCCTGGAATCACCATTACATGTTTTTAAATTATGCATATAGTAATTGTTCATCATTACTTTATTACAATATTTTATAACTTTGCCTATTCTTTTCAGCCGCTCAGTAATAGATCTGTTTGTCTTATTTTTCCTTCTTGCTTTTAAGAGTTTATTTTTGTAGTTTATTAATGAAACTAGTTCATCGGATATCCATGGGCTCATCTTCTGCCTAATATTAATATGCTTTGTTGTTAAATTACGACTATGAGATGCAGCTAACGAAAGAGTCGCAACAAGATTCTCACATTGAACTTCAGAGTCATTTAAATTAGAAACACATAAGTTTTCATCAATATTGGAACCTATAATCTATACAAAATTTTCTCTCAATAATAGTTTCTCGGTGGTTAAAATTAACTTTAAACCCACAAAATATAAAATTGTGATCAGATAATTTATTTTGAATTGAATGCACTGAGGTACAATCTGACATATTACTAAAAACACAGTCAATACAAGAACCACTATTCGGCCTTGTAACAAGGTTATGACATGACTTGAAACTATATTCAGAAAAGCTGTCTTTCAAAAATTTACTGTGTCGGTCTTCAATTCCTACGTTTATGTTAAAATCACCAACTATAACACTTGGTGAATTCTGCACTTGTAACACTAAAGTTTCCAGCATTTCTGAAAACTTTTGCAGTGAACATTTTTGCGATCTATATAAAGATGCTATTACCATGGGTTTATTGTCTATTTTGACATCTGGCAGCGATATGCATATTAATTCCAAGAAATCTTTACTACGAGATGTAATTACATTGTATTTTATATAACGATTAATGTAGACTGTTGTACCACCATAATTATCATTTCTGCAACAATGAACCACATCATATCCATCCATTGAGTACAAACTTATACAATTTGCATTAAACCATATTTCCTGGACAGCAATTATATCAGGCATTATGGACATTTTACTTATTTCTGATTTGAATTTATTAAATTTATCAATTGAAGAAATACTTCTTGCATTAACAGACAAAACATTAAAAGAGGCTGAATTAGATTCAGTTATATATAAAATAAAAGAATTTAAATTTAAGAAGTATTTAGTATTCATAAAAAATGGTAAAAAATATTTTTTTTAAAACAAAGAAACTTTTGTATAATACTTAAAATTATATTAGTTTGATGACTGAAATTGTGTGTCTTCCTCATCTTCTTCCTCTTCTTCATTATTTTTAGCAACATTCAAAATATTACGTTTAGCAGTACCACCAGCAGATTTACACAGCAACTTGTCTACATCATCTAACGACTTTAAACAAATTTGATGAGATTTTTCATCCTTTTTGGCAAATACGCTACCAGATCTAGCATACACAAACTTAAAACCAACTGCTCTTAAGGACTTTGCATAATTTAATAACTCCAAGGATTCAATTTTGACTTTTCTTGCATAAAAACTCGATTAGTTTTTTTAGTGGTGAACCTAACAACAATCGATTTCTTCTTATTTTCTTTTTGTTTAGTAGTATTTTTATTTTTGTTACGATTTAAAAAATAAGCTTCATCTATATCGCCTTCACAAATATCAGCACCTGTTTTTTTTTGCCACATCTAATACTACATCTACAGCATTCACATTTTCATTTGCTTCAACTCCATTAATAATGCAGTCTTTTTGGACTCTGACATATACTTGTTTTATATGTTTATTATATATAATTATAATTAGTTATTTTATATAATTATACAAATAGTAATTCATTAAAAAAACTGGATATAAATCCTGTATATAAATCCTATAGCTAGACTTGCGGTTAAACCTGATAGTAATGAAAAAAAATGACGAGGCTGTGGGCGATTATGATGAACGTGATGATGATTATGATCGTAAAGATGATAAGGATAATCGTGAATATGAGGATGATGATGATGAAGATGACATAAAGATGATGATGAAGATGACATAAAGATGATGATGAAGATGATCAAAAGATGGTGATCATAAAGATGTATTTTTTTGTATAATTTCATGTTTGTTTTTTTATTTGTTTAATGATTTTTTTTAAGCTTTTTTTGTTTCTGCGGCAAATAGGCTTGCGAAGGGTTCAGAAATAAGTAATTATAAAAAACAGATCACAAGAATGACTACATGATTGCAATTACAACGATTAGCGACAACGACGACTACAAATGATGATGATAATGATGACGTTTGAAAACAGCAACTTGACGTAAAATATTTTGTCTTCTTGGTAGTTCAGCTGTGTCTCTTTATAATCAATTCATTTAAGAGCTTATTCACTGTGCGGTTTATGAACTCATTTAATTAAACTTCTGGTTTCTAGCTTGCTTCAATTATTACAGGAGTAGATAACAAATTTTTTTTCTGTTTTAGCTAAATTTTTTTTTCATGTTTCGGTTTAATATTTTTAATGTAGCGTAATTTTTGTTATGAGTTAGTAACCGGGTTTTTTTTTATTTTTTACTTATATTTTGTTCACAATTTTAATTTTAAATTGTTTTTGCTTTAATATTGGATTGTTATTGCTTTTAAATGTCTCTTTTTTTGTTATACCAAATAAAGGCAATTTATCAAAGTGTTACTTCATTTAATAAATTAATTACGATTATTTATTTATATTGTAAAAACGTTAAATTATGTATGTAGTAGCTTAGATTTAGTTTAAATATTTATTATTTTAATGAATTTATGTATTTTTTTTATAAATGCACTTTATAAAGTCAGTAGCCACAATTTCATAATTATTTTTTTTAACTTTTAGGTAGTTTTACAAAATTTTTGAAAAAAAACCATTTGCTTTGATTACGTTTTCTTTAACTCTACAACTGTTGCACCAGCCTTTCTATTAACAACTGCCTCGTTTTTTCTTTCTTTTTCTCCTTTTATGTATGCCACCTACGTGACGAAATTATTCCTGATATTGCATCATCCAAATGGAAAGTAACGGTACTTTTCCAATTGTAATCAAAGGAGAGAACGATAAAAAGAGAACGATACTAAGAAGAGTGGGAATGATCAAATGACAAGTAAAAAGTTAAGGTTACCGGCACTACCTATAACACCAATATGAAAGGGAAATATACAGGACGTCAAATAAACACAAATATGTTAATGAAAAGATTCCCAACAAAACTGCTTCGTTATGAAAATGAACCATTGATAAACGAACAGGAAAAGAATATTTTCATCAACAAACGTGTTGCACGACCCATGACCCTGAGCTGTGCCAATAGATAGCCGGGCAAAATAAATATATCTTTCATTTAAAATTTTTTTAGAAAATATCAATTAGGTTAAACTGGTGGCAAAGAAGAAGTTGCAGCCTAAGGTCGGCAGCATGATATCTACTTATGGATTTTCCTTGTAGATCTTCTACATCATACAGGGCATTACCAACTATGGCACGTATTCGACATTTAATATATTTAGGGTTAAATTTGGAATTGATTCCCTTTTAAAAATTACTGAGACTGTGATTTTTCCGGTTAACTTCTAAAATACACTGTATTTTACTGGCCTTGCCCTAGTATTGTATACCTTTGTTGCCTTATCATACAAATTGAAAAATTCTTGTATTTCACGGGAGACAAATTGTTTGGCATTGTCACTGTGTACATACTGCGGTACGCCGAATGTGTTAAAAATATGGTTTTTAAAAAAATCAATGACGTTTATCGACGTAGCTAACTTTAAAGGCTTTAGAAATAGGAATTTTGTAAAATGGTCAATGGCAATAAATATGTGGAATTTTTTCGCTTTCGAACACGGATACGAACCAAGGAAATCGCAGTAAATGCGCTGCATTGGACGGACAGTGACAAACGCATCATCATCGAGCAAGTCGGCCACTCAGATCACGTTGGCTCATAAGCCATTTTAAACTTGAGTGATAGGTAACTATCTTAAATGGTATTCCTTCTACATATGCCCTTAATCTCTTTACACTTATTACTGCAGCTAAGCACTCCAATTCAGTAACCGTGTAGTTACGCTGAGCACGATTGAGCTTTTGAGAAACGAAAGCTATGGGCCTATCTCTACCCTCGTCATCTACCTGATATAAAGCTTCACCATCGCCGACTTTAGAATCATCGTACTGGATAATAAATTCCCTGGAAAATTCAGGCTGGGCAAGAACAGGGGCAGAGCTTAAGGCTTTTTTAAGTTTTTCAAAACTGTCAATGGCCTCATCAGTTAGCTGAAATTTTCCTCTATCCAGTTTTAAACAGTCTGTAAACGAGCCAGCAATATCAGCGAAATTGTTGACGAAAGTGCGGTACCAATTCGCCATACCCACGAAACGGCGTACTTGGCGAGGAGTTTTCGGTATTGGAAAGTATACGATTGCAGAAACCTTATCTTCAACTTTCAAACAACCTTGACCAATACGGTAACCCAAATATTTTATCTCGGCCTGACAAAACTTGCTCTTAGCGACGTTTATTGTTAGCCCAGCGGTTTTTAAACACTTGCCACATCGCTCAGTAATTTTAGGTGGTCTTCAAGAGTTGCGCAACATACCAGAAGGTCGTCCAAATAAACAAAGACATTTTCCCTCAAGCGAGAGGGTATACATTTGTCCATTAGCCTGCTTATCGCTTGAGAACTATTACAAAGCCCGAATGGCATAACCCGATATTGGTAGAGAGGTCTACCAGGAACCGCGAAGGCTGTCTTTTCCTTTGAAGATTCTGTTAACGAAATTTGGAAAAATGCAGCTTTTAAGTCAATTCCGCTTATAAAGTGCGTATCCTTCAGTCTGCTTAGAAGGCCGTTAATATGAGGTAGAGGGTAGGAATCTTTTTTGGTCACGGTGTTTAGTTTCCTTAAGTCAAAGCACAGGCGAACTTTACCTGGTTTTCTCACATTTACAACAGGAAAACACCAAGGTGAATGAGACTCTTCTATAACCCCCATCTCCAACAGACGATCTAGCTCTTTATACACTTCCACTTGCCTGGGAGGGGATAGTGCTTGCATTTTATAGGCACTGCGTCACCCGTATCAACATCGTGACTTAAAAGATGGGTACGGCCTAAGCCAACTTTTTCAAAAGCAGGAAATTCAGAAATGACAGAATTAAGAAGCAATTTCCTCTCAGCACTAAGCTTGTGAAAGGAAATGTCTTTGTTGTCTCTAAGACCTAAGTCGACAGTTCACAGCTGGTATGATGTTTGGGGCTATAGCAAAGTTCTGCCAAAAATCTAAACCCAAATAGACTTCTTGGCTAAGCGAAGGAACCACATTAAAAGTTAATATTGCGCATTACACCCCTATAAAAGACTGGTAAATTACAATGACCTAAAACATTGTTTTTAGAACCATCAGCGGTTGAAATAAAATATTTAAATGGTTTAAACTGTATTTCATTTCGTCTTATAAAAGTTAGGCTATTTTTGCCCAAGACCGAAACACTTGCCCCGGAGTCAAGCAGTCCATAAAATTTTTCATTTAGAATTTTCACATTTGCAAAGGGTCTGTCATCTGAGGAATTACATAAAAGTGAAGATTCTATTTGTCTCCGGTTATATTTTCTTTTTCTAAATCTTTCTCGGTTTTTACGAATTTTTATCAAAATTTTACTATCAGTTTTTAGGTTTCTAGACAAATCAGGTGAACTAGTTAAAGTTTGTCCAGTGAATAAGGACCGGGATTCATCTCCCAGTGGGAGACTAATCTTGGTGTCTGTTACATACTCGGGGATTGAGGCAAAGAACGAGATTCGCACCGCTTCGAATTCCCCGAGTGAAGGTTTCTGCAATTCGGTGTGGCATCTCCACGCTCCCCACATTTAAAACAAAAAAGGAACCTGGTTTTCTCCGGACAATAAATATACGAATGTCCTAGCGACATACAATTCCAACATTTTATACGCGAATAATCAGGCTTAATTGGTCGGCGAGAAATCTGCGTGGCTTCAATTTGTGGATCAGATTCGAAGTCGTTTTCCTCTTCGTCAACTGAGTCAATTTCTAAGGCGTTAACCTGTCGATTGGAATTTTTTTAAGATATTTTGTCCTCTCTAAGAAACTTTTCTGCCTCTCTGGCAATATCCCTTAAATTGTAAAGGTCTTTTGGAGTAGAACTAAACAGCATACATCTCAATATAGGTTTAATGTTCTACCGAACAATTTTCATAAGTCTACTTTCCGAAAGAGACTCTGACATGCGAGAATTGAGAGCCACCATATAGGAATGGAAATCATCGTAAGATTCTTTTGGGTTCTGTTTTCTTAGGTTTAATTAATAAGTCGTCATTTTCGAGAGCCGCAAACTCTTTAGAGATAGCCTGTTTTATAAGACGATATGGAGGGTCATTGCTGGTCTTTACAAAGTTCCAGTACCATGTATCAGCCTTCCCAGATAAAAAGGTTTGAAAGTTTGCTTCTAATTGCTCTACTGAACAACGAGTCCTTTCGACTAGAATGTCTATTCTAAAAATAAAATCTTCAACACTACCTGTACCGTCAAACTTAAGCTTCCATTTTTCTAAATCAATCTTGGTACCTCGACTTTCGGACAAATTATGAACACGCTCATTTAAATATCGTTGATGTTATTCTGGTGAAATTGTTCTACCGCCTGTAGGGTTTGAATTCGCTATTGTATCTGATTGTTGTGTTAGATTGGAAACGGTGGCTCTTAAAGAGCTTAACTCGCTAATAAAATTTGCAAAACTGTTAAAATATCATTTTGTTCAGTATTATTTGTACTTGTGTTAGTATTCACCATTCTTGTGGAAATGTGGCAAGAATCCTGCATAATTGGAAGTCCCAGTTAGGTTGTGGTCTGACTAATGGATTCCGGAGAATCGGAAGCAACGTCAACAGCCTCAGTTCTAACAGGAGGGTTAGTCTCTCCTAACAATGGTACTGAATTATATGCCGAAACCTCAGGATTTTCACTAGAACTAGATTACTCACAAAATGTTGTAGGCTCACTTGAGCGACGAACAGGGCTATGAACAACTAAAGATCGCCTTGGCGGTGCTGTACTGTATTGGAGACGAATATATACTTTTACCACGACCGCGTGACGAATTTAAAACTTTAGAAACGACTGTATTGCTACGCAATGACATATCATGTCTCCCTGTCGTAACTAGATGTTCGTTCTTTTTTAAAGTTAGAGAAAACAACGCGCTTTATAGGAGAACGATTTAATTTTCAAAAAAAATCAATAAAGGAAAACGTAAAAAAATAAGAACTGAGAATATACGATTTTGAATATCTTAATTATAATTTAAATTTGCTTTAAAAATAATAATAATATCTTGTGAGAGATTCAGGCAAAGTATAGATCGAGTTAAAAAATAACACAGTGATTCATTTGTTTGGACTTACAGTTTAAAAATTTTACTGTAATCTATATTGCCCTGTCCAAATTGGTACACAATGAGCATATATTTCAGCTACTAGCACTATGAAATAAAGTCTATTGTGCCTTAGGTTAAGATCCAAAATCCTTTTCCACAAAAAAAATTAAGACATGTGTACTGAGTATATCAAATATTTTATCGCAATGAATCTTGTCAATTATATGATTCGACCCGAGATTCAGACTTATAAAATTAATGATAAACCTAACTCAATTAATCATATCAAAACACTTATCGCAAAATAAGCCAGATTAAAAATTTTTACAAATTCCACTTACAAATCTCTTATATAGTAAAAATGAATTGGATGTTAAAAGCAATAAAAGAATTCGTAGACATTTTCCCTCTTTTGGAGTCGTCACCGTTTATATAAAAAAATGTGTCACAACCAAAAGAAGAAATGCTTTTGGAAATTTTCAGGTTAGACAACATTAAACAGTTTATCAAGGTTTATTGACGATAATTTGTCACAAAAACTTAGAAATTCTATAATAATATGTTGGACTTGTCTTTAACCGAATTACTAATCAGTCAAATAAAATCATAAAAACGAGATTACGTTGATCAAAAAAAAGTTTTGTGTGCTTTTAGCTTTTCGTTGGGCGCCATTTATGTTACGCGCGGCATATTCAAATTTGTTGATATGTAGATGGAAATACAAAAACTGGGCTTAAGGCATATACAAGTTGAAAAGGCTAGTTCTGCCAGAGGTGATGTGGTTCTTGACTCTAGTCTTCGTCGCGTAATCATAAGAAATGCAAAATGGAATGAGAGAAAAAGCTAATATTAAGTAAGCTCCCTGAAAATAACTAAAAGTGGAATTACAAGGTAATAGCGTCATTCGGGATAACTTCACTGCGTTATACAACTCACAACCCTTCCTCTGCCTGCCTCTCTCACATAAAAAGACTTAAAATTTCATATTTTGGTCAAATTTCAATTTAATATATTTTATGATAATTCAACATAATTATTTTATATAATTTTTAACTTATAAAATAATAATGAATTATTTCATATAATTAGATATAATTATTTTATACAACCAGATCTAATTATTTTATATAATTAGATCAAATTATAATATGTAATTAGATATAATTATTTTATATAATTGTTTTATATATTTATAATTAATTACCTTATACAATTATTCTATACAAATAGATATAATTATTGTATATAGTTATAATTAATTATTTTATATAATTACACAAACAGTAATATATTAAAAAAAAAAACTGGATATAAATCCTGTATACAAATCTTATAGCTAGACTTACGATTAAACCTGATAGTAATGAAAAAAAATTACGAGGCTGTGGGCGATTATGATGAACGTGATGATGATGATGCAAGTGATGGTGATGATCGTAAAGATGATAGGGATGATCGTGAAGATGATGATGAAGATAATCATAAAGATGTTGATGAAGATGATCAAAAGATGATAATATTTGAATTTTTTTATTTGTTTAATGGATTTTTTTAAGTTTTTTTATTTCTGCGGCAAACGGGCTTGCGAAGGGTTAAGAAATAAGTAATTATAAAACAACAAATCACAACAATCATAACATTTGTATTTTTTATTTGTTTAATGGATTTTTTTTAAGTTTTTTTATTTCTGCGGCAAACAGGCTTGTGAAGGGTTAAGAAATAAGTAATTATAAAACAACAAATCACAACAACGACTAACTGATTGCAATTACAGCGATTAGCGACAACGACGACTACAAATGATGATAATAATGATGCCGTTTGACAAAAGTGACTTGACGTAAAATATTTTGTCTTCTTGGTAGTTGGCTGACTCAAATCAGCTGTCTCTTTATAATCAATTCATTTAAGATCATATTTACTGTGCGGTTTATGAACTCATTTAATTAAACTTCTGGTTTCTAGCTTGGTACAATGATTACACGAGTAGATAACAATTTTTTTTTCTGCTTTAGCTAAATTTTTTTCATGTTTCGGTTTAATATTTTTAATGTAGAATAATTTTGTTATAAGTTAGTAACCGGTTTTTTTTATTTTTTACTTATATTTTGTTCACAATTTTAATTTAAATGTAATATTTTTATGTTCTAGGACTGATTTTTAATTGTGTTTGCTTTAGTATTGAGTTGTTATTGCTTTTAAATGTCTTTTTTTTTGTTATACCAAATAAAGGCAATTTATCAAAGTGTTACTTTATTTTAAAAAATTAATTACGATTATTTATTTATATTGTAATAACGTTAAATTATGTATGTAGTAGTTTAGATTTAGTTTAAATATTTATAATTTTAATGAATTTATGTATTTTTTTATAAATGCACTTTATAAAGCCAGTAGCCACAATTTCATAATTATTTTTTTAAAGTTTTAGGTAGTCTTACAAAATATTTGCAAAAAAAAAAAAAAACCATTTGCTTTGATTACGTTTTCTTTTACTCTACAACTGTTGCACAAGCCTTTCTATTAACAACTGCCTCGTTTTTTCCTTCTTTTTCTACTTTTATATATGCCGCCTACGTGACGAAATTATTCCTGATATTGCATCATCCAAATGGAAAGTAACGGTACTTTTGCAATTGTATGTTCTAGAAAAACCGTAATAAGTGGAGAGAACGATAGAAAGAAAACAAGTTAAAAGTTAGGGTTACCGGCACTACCTATAACACCAATATGAAAGGGAAATATACAGGACGTCAAATAAACACAAATATGTTAATGGAAAGATTCCCAACAAAGTACAAAATTAAAAATTTGACAAGGCTTGCTTTCGGCCTTCAAAGTCGCTAACAGAGCAGACGTCTGTAAATAACATTACTAAAACTTAATAAATAACATTACTTTGTTAAAAATAAATAACAAAAGTTCTGTTACATACATTGACAAAAGATATTCATATAACAGTTCATGAAAATAACAAACTTAAATTTAGTATATATGTACGTATATCATCTTTTGGAGTAGAACTAAACAGCATACATCTCAATATAGGTTTAATGTTCTACCGAACAATTTTCATAAGTCTACTTTCCGAAAGAGACTCTGACATGCGAGAATTGAGAGCCACCATATAGGAATGGAAATCATCGTAAGATTCTTTTGGGTTCTGTTTTCTTAGGTTTAATTAATAAGTCGTCATTTTCGAGAGCCGCAAACTCTTTAGAGATAGCCTGTTTTATAAGACGATATGGAGGGTCATTGCTGGTCTTTACAAAGTTCCAGTACCATGTATCAGCCTTCCCAGATAAAAAGGTTTGAAAGTTTGCTTCTAATTGCTCTACTGAACAACGAGTCCTTTCGACTAGAATGTCTATTCTAAAAATAAAATCTTCAACACTACCTGTACCGTCAAACTTAAGCTTCCATTTTTCTAAATCAATCTTGGTACCTCGACTTTCGGACAAATTATGAACACGCTCATTTAAATATCGTTGATGTTATTCTGGTGAAATTGTTCTACCGCCTGTAGGGTTTGAATTCGCTATTGTATCTGATTGTTGTGTTAGATTGGAAACGGTGGCTCTTAAAGAGCTTAACTCGCTAATAAAATTTGCAAAACTGTTAAAATATCATTTTGTTCAGTATTATTTGTACTTGTGTTAGTATTCACCATTCTTGTGGAAATGTGGCAAGAATCCTGCATAATTGGAAGTCCCAGTTAGGTTGTGGTCTGACTAATGGATTCCGGAGAATCGGAAGCAACGTCAACAGCCTCAGTTCTAACAGGAGGGTTAGTCTCTCCTAACAATGGTACTGAATTATATGCCGAAACCTCAGGATTTTCACTAGAACTAGATTACTCACAAAATGTTGTAGGCTCACTTGAGCGACGAACAGGGCTATGAACAACTAAAGATCGCCTTGGCGGTGCTGTACTGTATTGGAGACGAATATATACTTTTACCACGACCGCGTGACGAATTTAAAACTTTAGAAACGACTGTATTGCTACGCAATGACATATCATGTCTCCCTGTCGTAACTAGATGTTCGTTCTTTTTTAAAGTTAGAGAAAACAACGCGCTTTATAGGAGAACGATTTAATTTTCAAAAAAAATCAATAAAGGAAAACGTAAAAAAATAAGAACTGAGAATATACGATTTTGAATATCTTAATTATAATTTAAATTTGCTTTAAAAATAATAATAATATCTTGTGAGAGATTCAGGCAAAGTATAGATCGAGTTAAAAAATAACACAGTGATTCATTTGTTTGGACTTACAGTTTAAAAATTTTACTGTAATCTATATTGCCCTGTCCAAATTGGTACACAATGAGCATATATTTCAGCTACTAGCACTATGAAATAAAGTCTATTGTGCCTTAGGTTAAGATCCAAAATCCTTTTCCACAAAAAAAATTAAGACATGTGTACTGAGTATATCAAATATTTTATCGCAATGAATCTTGTCAATTATATGATTCGACCCGAGATTCAGACTTATAAAATTAATGATAAACCTAACTCAATTAATCATATCAAAACACTTATCGCAAAATAAGCCAGATTAAAAATTTTTACAAATTCCACTTACAAATCTCTTATATAGTAAAAATGAATTGGATGTTAAAAGCAATAAAAGAATTCGTAGACATTTTCCCTCTTTTGGAGTCGTCACCGTTTATATAAAAAAATGTGTCACAACCAAAAGAAGAAATGCTTTTGGAAATTTTCAGGTTAGACAACATTAAACAGTTTATCAAGGTTTATTGACGATAATTTGTCACAAAAACTTAGAAATTCTATAATAATATGTTGGACTTGTCTTTAACCGAATTACTAATCAGTCAAATAAAATCATAAAAACGAGATTACGTTGATCAAAAAAAAGTTTTGTGTGCTTTTAGCTTTTCGTTGGGCGCCATTTATGTTACGCGCGGCATATTCAAATTTGTTGATATGTAGATGGAAATACAAAAACTGGGCTTAAGGCATATACAAGTTGAAAAGGCTAGTTCTGCCAGAGGTGATGTGGTTCTTGACTCTAGTCTTCGTCGCGTAATCATAAGAAATGCAAAATGGAATGAGAGAAAAAGCTAATATTAAGTAAGCTCCCTGAAAATAACTAAAAGTGGAATTACAAGGTAATAGCGTCATTCGGGATAACTTCACTGCGTTATACAACTCACAACCCTTCCTCTGCCTGCCTCTCTCACATAAAAAGACTTAAAATTTCATATTTTGGTCAAATTTCAATTTAATATATTTTATGATAATTCAACATAATTATTTTATATAATTTTTAACTTATAAAATAATAATGAATTATTTCATATAATTAGATATAATTATTTTATACAACCAGATCTAATTATTTTATATAATTAGATCAAATTATAATATGTAATTAGATATAATTATTTTATATAATTGTTTTATATATTTATAATTAATTACCTTATACAATTATTCTATACAAATAGATATAATTATTGTATATAGTTATAATTAATTATTTTATATAATTACACAAACAGTAATATATTAAAAAAAAAACTGGATATAAATCCTGTATACAAATCTTATAGCTAGACTTACGATTAAACCTGATAGTAATGAAAAAAAATTACGAGGCTGTGGGCGATTATGATGAACGTGATGATGATGATGCAAGTGATGGTGATGATCGTAAAGATGATAGGGATGATCGTGAAGATGATGATGAAGATAATCATAAAGATGTTGATGAAGATGATCAAAAGATGATAATATTTGAATTTTTTTATTTGTTTAATGGATTTTTTTAAGTTTTTTTATTTCTGCGGCAAACGGGCTTGCGAAGGGTTAAGAAATAAGTAATTATAAAACAACAAATCACAACAATCATAACATTTGTATTTTTTATTTGTTTAATGGATTTTTTTTAAGTTTTTTTATTTCTGCGGCAAACAGGCTTGTGAAGGGTTAAGAAATAAGTAATTATAAAACAACAAATCACAACAACGACTAACTGATTGCAATTACAGCGATTAGCGACAACGACGACTACAAATGATGATAATAATGATGCCGTTTGACAAAAGTGACTTGACGTAAAATATTTTGTCTTCTTGGTAGTTGGCTGACTCAAATCAGCTGTCTCTTTATAATCAATTCATTTAAGATCATATTTACTGTGCGGTTTATGAACTCATTTAATTAAACTTCTGGTTTCTAGCTTGGTACAATGATTACACGAGTAGATAACAATTTTTTTTTCTGCTTTAGCTAAATTTTTTTCATGTTTCGGTTTAATATTTTTAATGTAGAATAATTTTGTTATAAGTTAGTAACCGGTTTTTTTTATTTTTTACTTATATTTTGTTCACAATTTTAATTTAAATGTAATATTTTTATGTTCTAGGACTGATTTTTAATTGTGTTTGCTTTAGTATTGAGTTGTTATTGCTTTTAAATGTCTTTTTTTTTGTTATACCAAATAAAGGCAATTTATCAAAGTGTTACTTTATTTTAAAAAATTAATTACGATTATTTATTTATATTGTAATAACGTTAAATTATGTATGTAGTAGTTTAGATTTAGTTTAAATATTTATAATTTTAATGAATTTATGTATTTTTTTATAAATGCACTTTATAAAGCCAGTAGCCACAATTTCATAATTATTTTTTTAAAGTTTTAGGTAGTCTTACAAAATATTTGCAAAAAAAAAAAAAAACCATTTGCTTTGATTACGTTTTCTTTTACTCTACAACTGTTGCACAAGCCTTTCTATTAACAACTGCCTCGTTTTTTCCTTCTTTTTCTACTTTTATATATGCCGCCTACGTGACGAAATTATTCCTGATATTGCATCATCCAAATGGAAAGTAACGGTACTTTTGCAATTGTATGTTCTAGAAAAACCGTAATAAGTGGAGAGAACGATAGAAAGAAAACAAGTTAAAAGTTAGGGTTACCGGCACTACCTATAACACCAATATGAAAGGGAAATATACAGGACGTCAAATAAACACAAATATGTTAATGGAAAGATTCCCAACAAAGTACAAAATTAAAAATTTGACAAGGCTTGCTTTCGGCCTTCAAAGTCGCTAACAGAGCAGACGTCTGTAAATAACATTACTAAAACTTAATAAATAACATTACTTTGTTAAAAATAAATAACAAAAGTTCTGTTACATACATTGACAAAAGATATTCATATAACAGTTCATGAAAATAACAAACTTAAATTTAGTATATATGTACGTATATCATCTTCAGCCCCTATGATTGCCGAAGGCTGGGCTCATATAGAATGAGGGAAGGTCCGGAAGAGCTAGATCATCGTCAATACGTCTATTGATTATACCGACAGGAGAACGATATGTAGATCCAGCCCAGATGGTGTTTTTCTCGCTTTCGTATATTTTGCTGACAAGCATATTATCGTGTAGCGCAAGTTTTTCAACAAATCTGGCTTGCAACGACATGGTGTACCTACAGAAGGGTAGAACATCATCATTTTCAAACACTTAACTATTTGAAAATCGTTTTATAAAATTTTCATAATTTTTTCCGATGAATTTTCTTAGCATTTTCCGTTCAAATATCTCCAATTCTTTGGCTACTATAGCAGATATAGTAAACCAGATTGGAAATCCATAAGACAGAACCGATATTATGGCGACCTTGTAGAGTAAAAGCTTGGTGTTCATAGGTAAGTACGTGTTGTTCATTAGTGATGCAAACATTGCAAAAATCTTTTTCGTCTTTCTAGCGTGGGATATAAATTTCAATAATTTATGAAAATGTATTCCTAGATATTTTATTGAATTTTTAAATGGAATATTTTCGCCATCTAGTATAAGTTAAAGGGATTTACTTATTTACCGAAGGGTTCCTAATGCAGATAGCCTCAAATTTGGCTGCGTTGATTTTAATGCCCCATTTAAAGTAATAGTAGTTTATTTCTTCAAGATGAAATGCAGCAGAGTTCAGAGCTAGTATTGGTGATATTTTGTATGCATAAATAAGGCAATCATCAGCGTATAAAATAGCCTTTGAATTTCTAGATTGGTGAGGAAAATCATGCAGGAAAATGTTAAATAGGAAGGGAGCCAAGACACTTCCCTGAGGTACCCCACTTTTCACATGTCACAGATCTGAGGTAATGTTGTTGATTTCGACGCCAAACTTTCTATTAGTAAAGTAGCTGCAAAATAGTATTACCAGAAACGGGTCAACGCCAAGATTTAACAGTTTGTAGAGGATTCCATTATGATAAACCGAATCAAACGCCTTTTCTAAATATATCCAATGATATTGCCACCGTGCATATTTCATCCCTTAAGTTGCAAGTTACATCATTGTGAAATTTCAGCAATGCATGTTGTGTTGAGTGAGATCTTCTAAATCCAAATTGAAATTCCGATATTGGTTCCACAATGAACTCATTTTCTAGTTTTTCCTTAATTACGAGGGCGAAAATCCTCAGGCTTTTTTCTAATTGGAAGTATTTGTGCGCTTTTCCAAGCCGATGGGAAATAGCTGTTATTAATGCCGTTATTAAAAATAACATCTAATAATTTTAGTGTTGTATCAGGAAATTTTTTAATTATAAAATTGGAAACGCCATCAAAGCCAAAAGACTTCTTGCTTTTAATGTTGTTTATGTGCATTCTGATATTATTCACGTTTGTAAAATGGTAATTATCAAGATTACCATCGGCCAGAAACGTGTCATCAAATATATAAATATGTTGCGGTAGTCTTCTATTGACACATGATGAGCTTTGATTCTCTATATTGTTAACCGGTCTTTTAGGATTTACCTCAGGAAAAACAGCAGCAAAATGAGTTCTTAATATCTCTGAAATTTGACAACTATTGGAGGTGATAGTATCATTCTGTATGAGCTGCTGGCAAAAAGGAGACTTCTTTTTACCAACGAACCGAAATACGTCTTTAAAGGCAGTAGGACCTGGTGTTATTTTTGAGAGTATATGTCTCAAATTTTTAGCATCTTCAAGATTTATAAGCTCACTAATAATTATTTTTAATAGTTGTATTTGTTTAGTGAGAATTTTATACTCGCTGCTAATTATATTTCCAGTTCTGTGATATATATTTTTTTAGATTCTTCTGCCATACATACTTAAATTTAAAAAGGTTCTTGATGTTATTAGGATACTGACGTTTTTGATGGTATATTTCCAGTTTGTTGGAGTGGCTTTTATGTATTGAGGTAAGTTTATTATTAAATGTATTATAAGCACATCTAATTCATCATTATTTAAATTGCAGTTGTTGGGAAGTTATTACTAGGGGACTTCTTAGTGTTAAACAGGCTGCATCACTTTTCAGTTTCAGTACTAATGGGAAATGATCCAAGAAAGTTGATAAGCTTTTGATCTGATAAATAGGTTGGATATTGTTGATTATGCTGGGACTTAATAGACCCGTTAGAAAACGATGGAGATATGTCGCAAACGCGTGTTACATCTAAACAGTTGTTTTGTAGCCAGTGTCTCCCCAATTTAAACTTTTCGCAGTTAGGTCACCACCGAATATAAACCCATCATAATCGTTGCTCAGTTGGAAAATCTGGTTTTTAACTCATTTGAGTCATATACTCAAGGTATATACAAAGACCCTAATACATATTTTTTACTTATGCTGTTTGAAACCATTTCTATTTAAAAAAAACGTTATTAAATTGTGTTTTATTGCAAATAATTCTATTATAATGTACAGTGTTTTTAATAGCAATTGCTACTCCTAAAGATGAATTGTCGTAAACAAAATTATATTCATTAAGATTTACTTGTCTATTCCCGCGAAGACGACATTCTTGAATGAATCCTACATCAATTTGGTTATGATGAAGGATATTTGACAGTTCTATTTGGCGACTGATGTTAACAAGAGAGCGCACGTTAAATGTCATAAATTTTAGAGATCTATGGGACATATTTGTTATTTACATTATTAAGAAGCCGCAGGAACTCTGCCTTAGCTAAATTTTTTGGCATTTTTTTAAAATCTTTAAGGAAGTTTGTAATTTGCTGTTCCAGTGATAATTTCTCAGTTAAAAAAAACATATTGGCAAGTTTTAAGAATTCTTCAATTACTGATGGTTTATGTGTTTAAGCTTGAGAAGCATTTACCTGAAAAAGACTGTCAAATGATCTGCCTGGTGAACGAATAGATTGGTTGATGGTATTGTTTACTTCATCTTTGCAACAAGCTTTTCTGCACACCTTTTTTATGCATTCCCTTCGCACGGCATGGTATTTTCTATAGGCTGAGCGACCTCTCCAGTTTGCAGGATGACCACTTACTCCACAGTTCACGCGGTGGGGTGCTGACGTCTCAGAATTTATGCGCTGGCATTCACCTAGGGGGTGCTTTTTATCGCATTTCACACATTGGAATTCGGAATTGCAATTTTGACCCCAACGTTGGCAACTGTGGCATTGTACCTTTTGTTCTTTCCTTTTAGATTTCTCCCAAAGAAAAATTTGCTTTAAAAGATATTTAATGTGCGCAATATCTTATAGTGAATTCCCAGTGTTAAGCGTAATCAGAAACTGGCCTGTGTCGCATGAGTTCTTTGCGGAATACGGAGTTGTAAAACGCGTAATTTTGGACACAACGTTTGGAACCGATTTGCCAAGGGCAGACTTAACTTCCTCAACACTTGCACCGTGATAAAGACCTTTTAATACAAAAGAAGTCTGTCTAAGCTCCTTAGGTGTGTATGAGTAAGAGGGAATATGCTTCTCCCTCAGAATGGCCATCATTTGAGAATGCACTGTAGCATCTGAAAGGTGTAACTAACTTTTACGTATATTAAAGTTTCTTATTTTAAACGTTATTTTGTGTGCTTTTGCCTCCAATTGGTCAGCAAAACATTTAATGTTGATATCAAATAAAAATATTGGAGGGCAAAAGGATTTTCCGGCATTTTCGTTTTTGGTTCTAGCAGTTTTGTCTGCCTTTCTCTGTATGGTGGTGTCCTCTGTATTTTTAATCTCCAATCCATCAAGTAAAGCAAATCTTTTTCACCCAAATGAGTTAAGTCAATGTTTGCAGGTGACAATAATACATCTGCCCTTCTTCGCTTTGAATGATTGCTTTCTATAAATGAGTGTTGATCATCGTTGCTCAATTCCATGCTTGCACCACGTTGCAACTGAATGCACACGTGGTAGCCAAATTCAGTATCTTTTCAGGTATATACATTTTTTATAAATATAGCAATATTTATATATTCTAGTTTTTATAAAAACTTTTTGCAGTTTCAATAGTCTACTTCACTTTCTCCGTTAAATATATATTTATATTTTAATAAATTGTCAAACTCCGTTATTTTCTGTACGTCTGTATCGTTCAAGATCAGAATCAAGACCACAAGAATGTCTAACATATATTTGCCTTTTTTCCGCTTTCTTTCTTCGACCAATCGCAGGCCTTCACGTCAAAAATAATGAGGATGTACAACTCTGGGATCGCTTCTGTTTTTAGTGATGCCAGATCACTTCTGGTCACCAACTGCAAACCTGCAGCAGCATACTGCTTCCGTGACGACCCAGTGACACAACAAACTCGATCAGTAATCGGAATCCCCATGAAGGGTTACTGAATCGGGGGGTCACCCTTTCCTAACTTCAACCTAAAACGTGGGAAAGGACCACTACCCTGAGGATAAGCCGGGTGTAATGATAATAAACGACTATTTCGCCGGTAACATATGTTGCGAATCCTTCGCATGGTATATCCTTTCCTTCTTTCCTGCCAAATTATCGATTTCGTATAAACATTTCCCAACCGGTTTCACGATTCTACATTTTACAATTTTTTTACATAACTTCGTGTTCAGGTTTTTGGAAGTATCGCTCAAAACAAAATTCAAATCTCCTACCCGGGTAGAAATCGCACGATCCTGGATTGCTTGTTGTACTTAGCGGCGCTCTTTTCGTTACCCGAATGCAGCTTTTTTTTTATGGCGCTCCTTACCAATTCTAGTCAATTACTTTTCGACAAAATTTCGACTATTCTCTAAGATACCCAATTGTTCTGCGATACTATACGCGCTACCATGCGTAATTATGTTCATCCCGAACAAAGAAAAATAAGGTGAAAACCCAGACGAACTATGGATTGTTGAACGCAAAGAGCATTCGCGGTCCCAATTACGTTGATCGTTGGAAACATACGCTCGAATCAACGAATTTCGTCAGATGGTCTAAGACTATAAAGATAAAAGTATTACCGATTTTCTGATCCCATTTCGAGCCGTAGAACCTTATTTATATAATCCCTCACCTGTATTGCCATTTTCGGAGAGTAAAAATATTGTTTCAAAAGTGCGATTGTCTTCCCAATTCCACAGTGTGATTTGCTAGTTGGTTCTTGTGCGTTAACTATCAATTGTTTAGTTAGGCTGGGCGGAACCCACAGTTTCCAAATAAAATTTTCGTTAATTACGTTATATATCAAGTTGTCCTGAATTCTCAAATCTGGTAAAATGTCTTTCTGTTCTTCAATACGCTGAATTCATATCTATCAAGGGTTGTTAATTGACAAACATATTCATCTCATCTACGTGCAAACGTGACAAGGTATCCGCTACGAGGTTCTAACTTCCCTTGCGGTGTTGAATATCGAATTGATACTTCTGAAGCTTGAGACTACACCGAGCAAGTCGGTCACTCAACTCTTTTTGGCTCATGAGCCACTCTAAGGCACTATGGCCGGTCAAAACCGTGAACGGCATATATTAAATAAAGGGTCTAAATATCTCGATGGCGCTAATCACCGCTAAACACTCCGGCTCCGCTACGCTATAATTTCGCTGGGCGCTTGATAATTGAGTCGAGAGAAAAGCTATCGGTCGTTCTAAACCTTCAGCATCGAGCTGAAACAAAGCGGCACCAATACCGAGATTGGTAGCGACACATTGAACGTAAAATCTTTTATCAAAATCAGGATATGTCAAAATAGGACTGGTGGCTAAGGCAAGTTTCAATTTATTGAATGCGTCAACGGCGTCGTTATCGAAGGTAAACGTTTTCAATTTACGCAGAGCGCGTGTATTAGGCGCGGTTATAGTGGAATAGTCTGATGAAATGTCTGAACTAAGAGGTAAGACCGAGGAAACGGCGTACGTCGCGGGTGCATTTCGGAATGGGTATTTCCATCATTTCGGCAATTTTTTAGGGATCAGCCTTGAGTTTCCCGCACCAACGATGCTCGGGTACATCGTAAGCTCAACTCTTTTCTACAAAATTTTGATTTATGGCCAGATTAGCGGCAGACAATAAGTCTCCAACCTTTTTTAGCAAAGAATGTGCGAGTCAAAATCTGGCGAAACGACTAGCAAGTCATCGAGATACACAAAAACTTTCTGCTTGAGCTCCGGAGTGATCACTCTATCCATCAGACGACATAACCGCTGGGCTGCGTTACACAACCCGATCGGCATGACGGTGAAGTGATAGTGTGGCCGACCCGGCACCTTAAACGCAGTCTTTGGCCTACTATCCTCGGCAAGCGGAATCTGCCAGAACGCATCCTTCAAATCTATGATCGATAGGAAGTATGTGTCCTGCAGACGTCCCAGGAGAGCGTCAATAAATAGGAGAGGGTAAGTATCCTTAACCGTGTGTTCGTTAAGTTTCCGGGCATCAAGACATAGCCTTTTCTTTTCGCCCCGCCGAACTAACGTTACTGGTGAATTCCACGAACTATTGCTTGGTTAAACTACACCCAAACCAACCATGCGGTCTAGCTCCTCATATATCAGCGCCTCCATTGCCGGGGATGCCGGGTAATGATGTTGTTTGAGTGGCGCCGCATCCGCTGTATCAATGACGTGCTCCTCCATCAACGTTTTATCCCGAAAATGGCTTTTTGCCTCTTCTAAATCTGCAGCGTTCTGAGGTCTAAAAGTGGGTGTTTAAATCAAAATTCTCAACATTAATATCGATATTACTAATCAGCATTGGTGCAACACCGAACACTTTCCAGAAGTCTACTCCGCAATACATTTCATTCTCCAAATTCGGCACTAAATACACAGAGTATGATTTTGCTTATCATACGAAAGATCGACTCTGACTCCACCTGTACACGACTCACGAATACCGTTGGCTGTACCAACACTACAATTATAAACTGGATAAACTTTCAAATTCAATTTCTATACTAGAGCATTACAAGTTCTACCGAGACAAGTGACGGTGGCTCCGCTGTCAAACAGCGCTAAAACTTCCGTACCGTTAACTAAAATTCTACGAAAAGGTCTGGGATCCAATCCCGAATAACTAGAAAAACTTGAGAATGCTATTCTAAGTTTACGTGCGTGCCTAGACCAGCATCTCGCACGAGCTCTCAAAATTCCACTGGTTTTCGACCCCTCACTAAAACTCTCGTTGTTAAAAACTCGACTTCGGACATTCAAATAATTTTCCAAACAAACATGAAAAGATTTCTCTAACATCTGGTTTACACCATTGTTACCAGAATGATTACCGTGTTTGTCAAATATTGGGGTGGGGTACCCCTTTCTTCCCTTCTAATCTATGGTCTGCGTCGTACGCGACTCCCCACTTTTCGCGCCCGGGAATCGGTTTCCCTGTCTACATCGGGTACAATGCGGTGTTACGACTCCCGGTGCACCACATTTATAACAAAAAATCGATTTTTGAATCGAAGGAGATAATTTAAACGTATGGCCCACATTATGACAATTACAACATGTGGCGGTATCAATACTTGTATTGGGTCTCGACACCCTAGGAAGTGGTTTATGACTGATGTCCTTAACTGCTAACTCTGACCCATCGGTATTATCCCATAAAATCTCATTCACGGTGCGAACTGGAATATTCTGCCGCAAACGTTGCTGACATTCATGTTTTATGAGATCTTCCGAAAATGTTTGACTGAGTAAATCTGTATCGCAAAAACTAAAGAAGCTATTCTAGGTCTCAAATTATTTTTCATGATACGAGTA
The DNA here is from genome assembly GCA_949748255.1 of Eustalomyia histrio. Taxonomy (NCBI): domain Eukaryota; kingdom Metazoa; phylum Arthropoda; class Insecta; order Diptera; family Anthomyiidae; genus Eustalomyia; species Eustalomyia histrio. The sequence continues at coordinate 184,849,107 of OX456523.1, read as the reverse complement.
TCAATGCGTTGATAATCAGCCAGTGGCTTCCGCAACTGATTCCTTAGGCTAATAATCGCGTCAATAAAAGTACTAGATTTTTCCTCAACTGAACCCTATCCATGATGCGATGAATTACATCCATATAAGATTGAAATTGTTGAAATTTTAGCACTATATCTCATTTCATGTTTTGCCAGTTAATACGAGGTCGATCCCTTATATGATTCCAGTACCACTTAGCAGCCTGACCATCTAACAAATAATGAAAACCATTCATAATAGCTTCCCAAGGACAATCATAACTTTTCCACGCGAAAAATTAAATTAAAAAAATTAAAATTAACCTCCGGAACCCGAGCTCCTGGATCAATGTTCAAATCTGCGTTACCGTTACGTATGCTATTGCTAGCTTACGGCAACTCGCGCGGCCAATTCAGCCCGCCTCTCGATGTCGTAGGTTTTTCGACCCCACCGAACTCGAAAGCGCTAACTGAACTGCTTCAGCTACTGCCGCCCTCAATTCGCTACGCATAGCCTAAATGACCTGTGTCTGGGCTGCCCCGACAGCTGTATCTACCAGCTCGAAAACAACTGCATCCCCTGGTTTACTATGAAAAAAAGCTTAAATTCGGCTGTGGCGAATCTTTGAATAACTCCACCAATATCCTAATAAATAATGTAAAAAACTTTAGAAGTAAATTTGGAGGTGGAAAATTTTTTTTTGGATGTGAAAATAAATTTTGTGGTGGAAAAAAATTTGAGGTGAAAAATTTTTTGTAGTGACAAAAAATTTGTGGTGAAAAAAAAATTTTTGTGGTGTTAAATATTTGAGGAGAATATAAAATATTTTTTAATTTTAAGTGACTGATGAAATTGTATTAAAATACACCAATTTTTATGAAAAATTTAGAGGTACCTTTACATTTTCACTCATAACTTTTTAACCGCTGGCCGGATTTTGCCCATTTTCATTGAAAATGAGCACGGGAGGATGTTCATTAATCGAAGTAAAAGTGAGTACTCCCGTTATTGTTGTTGTACCCCGCGTTGGTAACGACATTTTGGTTGTTTAGTTGTGGTTCAGAGAACTGCAAAATCAACTTTTTTCTTGATTTAATCATACACAAAAATTCTTGTTCACATTTAATAATTCAACAAAATTCACTGTAGAATAAAATCAGCATCATGTTACTGAACGCGTAATTGGGATCAGTGTGAATCATCTGTCGATTATGTTTTATGCAAATGTAATCACTCAACAAAAAGTCAGCGTTGAATAAATCAGAAAAAACAACAAACAACGCGTATGAGTGTAATCATAATCAAAACAAAATAGAAACACATTTCATAAATGATATTGTGTACATTAGGGTGGGACTTAAATCCCCTTTTTTCTAATTTTTATTAGTAATACAATACTAAATTCTTCTTTGTGAAATAAAAATATATTTTTGGAAAAAAAAAATTTAGGTCGATATCTCAGGCTTGCCTAATCCGAAAAAATTTAAATATTGACTAAATTTTTTTTCTTCTATTTTGATTGGAAAATTAGGCAATATTTAACTTTAACCGGATTAGGAGAGCCTGAGATATCGACCTAAATTTAAAAAAAAAATTTCACAAAGAACAATATTTTTGGTATTACTAATAAAAATTCTAAAAAAACGTATTTTAGTCCGACCCTAATTTATGAAATGTGTTTCTACAAAACCACCCCCTTTTTATAGATAAGAAACTATTTTGTTTTAATTATGAATACACACATACGCTTTATTTACTGCCTTTTCTGATTTATTCTACATCAAAATAATTATTGTTGACTCAAACGAACAAAATAAAATCAATGGTATAAAAACGACCGATGATTATAAATCAGTGACAACAATTTGCACGTCGTTTGATTGATTTAAAATCATCAACAAATATGTGTGTTGGAGTATATTCAACGTTTGAACGCAAACACATGTTTATTCTTGTGTTGATTGCGTATGAACGTTTTGCAATCAGCATTTGCAGTTCTCTGGTGTAGTTGCTGTGCCTAGCGTTGGTTACACTTGTTGTTGTTACCGACGTGGTTACGTCTTTTGGTGGTTAAGGTGTTGTTTTACTTGCTGTTGGTTATCTGTTGTTGTACAGACGTGGTTACGTCTTTCAGTGGTTAAGGTGTTGTTGTTGTACCCCGTATTGGCGACCTGTTATGTTACATACGAGGTTACTGTACCTTGTGCTGGTGACCTGCTGTTGTTGTTGTTACGTCTTTCGGTGGCTTAGGTGTTGATGGCGACTCATTAGTTTTTTTATTGCTTTCCCTAAATATACACTGGAGTTGATGGTCTTTTTTCTTTTTGTTTAATCAATTTTAAAAAAAACTTTGTTTTTGTGTTTTCGTTATTAAATAATCGAAAACACTACCTTACAATTTTCTAAACACTTTGTGTTTTCTAAATGTTCTTCTACAAAATCCATACCATACGTATTTGCAAACAATCGAATAATGTAAAATATTTAATAAAACATAAATTTTTATATAGTTTCTTCTCGTTCTTTTTCTTTTGCGTTTTTTTTTTATTTGGAGCTATTTATAAAAATTTTGTTTAATCTATTTGCCAAATTTTCTCGGATCAACTTCGATATTTATCACCAATTTATTACATTTATATCTAAGCCCGTAACAAAAATGTTCGCCCACCTATCAACTCCGTAGCTAACACAAGAATGTCTAACTAATATTTTGCTTGCCACTACCAACGCCGGGTTTTTTTCACAAAATACGCCATTTTTTCAGCTTTCTTATGCTACGCACAGACGAAGCATAATTAGTAATGTTTTTCTTTTTAGTAGAGACGATGGAACCAAAAACGAAACAACTAAACACACATACACAGAAGAAAATCAAATTTTTAATATTTGTTTTTAAAAATTTTTCTATATTATTTTGTTAATTTTTCATATATTATTTTTACAGATATCACATTTTATGTGCCATAATTCTCATAAATTTTCAAATTCATTTATGAAATTTATCCAATTTTTATTATTTTAAATTGTCACCATTTTCGTCTGTCTTTTATTTTATTTACTCCGCAAATTACAAAAGCACCGCACACAACGACTGCTCTCAACGAAGTAAGATAGAAACAACAGTAAACATCGATACATACGATGAAACATTGTGTTTGGAAACATGAAAATAACAAAAAAATTTTATATTTGAGGAACCAAAAATGAAACATGAATTTCAACAGGAAACATTGCTACACACGATGGAACATTAAGTGGAACATGCTCATGTTTCCTCTAATGTTGCATTGTGTGTGGCCAGCATTACTTTGACCAATCACAGGCCTCTACGTCAAAAATAATGAGGATGCCAGATTGTTTTTTCCTGCTAAGTACAACTCTGGAATCGCCTTTGTTTGTAGTGATGCCAGATCTCTTCTGATCACCAACTACAACCTTGCAGCAGCATACTGCTTACCAGTGGCACAACAACCTGTTGTTTAATAAGCCGGAAAACATACCAGTTAATCTTTTTGCTTTTGACAGAATCTGCCGTGATTATTAAACTTTAAGATATTTGATAGAAGATTTAAATGGAATATCAAGGCCATCAAAAAAATATGTAGACGTTTGCTCTGAAGGACAACATATCTGGCGCATTTGCCAAAAGCGTTTCTCAAGCAAATAGCTTCCGATTTGGCAGCGTTTATTTTAATGTATCAAGGTGGATAGCGGTATTATTCATTGCCTCTAAAGGTGATTCATCATGCGAAAAAATTAAGCATTCAAGAGCCATTCTTTATGCGGATGATTGCATAAAGAATGGCTTTTGAATTTCGGACCAAGTGTGGGAAATCGTAGAGAAATATATTAAATAAGTATGGCGTCAACTGTGGATGTTGGGCCATTGATTTCAACTTTAAATTTTCCTTGCGAGAAAACCTGAAAATTTTTAACCAAGAATGGATCAATTCCATGAAAAATAAGTTTGTATAACATGCCTTTATACCACGCAGAATTAAACGCCTTCTCTATGTCCAAATAAATGGCCAGTGCAGATCTTGTTTTTTAAATTTTGTGTGACGTCACTATGGAATTTTAAAAGAGCATGTTGTGTTGAGTGAAATCTTTTAAATGCCAAACTGAAACGGTGAAATTTGAGGGACAACGAATTAATCTTAAAAAATATGTTGAAATACCTTGCCAATGTTAGATAATAAAGAAATTGGACGGAACCCTTCGGCGTGGAAACTACTTTCCTTCTTTTTTAAAGGAATGATTTTCGCAGACTTCCATATAGAAGTAAAATGTTTCTTACAATATCTTTAATGACTTCTAATTTTGTAAAATGGTAGGTATCGTGATTTTCCAATGAGCCAAAGTTTTCATCAAATGAGTAAATATGCCGCGATACAACATTAACACATAAAGAAATACTTTTATCAATATTTTCAATGCACCTTTTAGGAATATTTTGAATGTAGACTTAAGCATAATATTCTCGATAAAGTTTAGAGATCTCGGAATTATTGGAAATTGTTGTATTTTGGATCTGTATTTGCGCTTAAATAAAACACTTTACTTTAAATTAATATTTTTAGGTTTTTATTTATTGTCAAAGTTCTATAATGTTCTATATACAAGCTACGAATGAATCAAACATGTGTCTCGAAATCTAATAAAGCTTAATCAAAACCTCGTAGTAAGTACACAAAAAGAACGGCGATGTTTAGTCTTTGGGTTTGCCAACATCTCCCCTTGTTTATGTTCTATAATCTGGGGCCCAAAACGGAGGCTTACGGGTCCTACTGGATTACTGGATCCACATTGGAGTTGAGCGCAACATTGGATTCAGATTTATCTTGACCTGACGCCGGTTGAACAGTTTGATGATCAGCTGGAGGGTCCTCTTGAGGACGTTGTAGTTTGGGGTTATAAGGCTGTTGTTTTTGTTGTTCAGCTTGTAGTTGTTCAAGATGTTGTTGTTCAGCTTGTTGTGCAAGATGTGGTTGTTCTAAGTTCTGGCAAAGTCCTTTTTCTGTTTCTAATGGATCAAAAGAAGTCGGTTTTAAATTAAACTCATCCAATAAAGATCTTAATGGTGATGTATTTGATTCTGAGTTGTTTGAGAAATCTGGCCTTAGTTGATTCGCATGACATCTAATAGAACGAAATTCAGGACTATTTTTAGTTTTTACTTCGTACATAACTCTACCAAATTTCTTTGCGATGGTGCCCTGACTTCACTTTATTTTGTTTTGATTGTAAATTTTGACGAAAACATGTTCTCCAACAGCGTATGTTCTTTCTTTAGCACCGTGTTGGTTTTTAATTGCATTTCCATTTGTTTATTTCGAATGGGTTCGTCTATTTTTGGTTTCTTTAACAAATCTAGGTTTATTCTTAGTTTACTTCCCACGAATAATTCTGATGGAGTTTTTCCTGTTGTTTTATTCGAAGAGGATCGGTAACATTGAAGTAATGTGTATAGGTTTTGTTTTGCTGTTCCGGATCCACTTAATTTTCGTAATGCACGTTTCATGGTATCCACGAACCTTTCCGCTTGTCCGTTAGATTGTGGGTGATATGGTGCAGTAAAAATGTGCTGAATTCCATTTTCTAAACAAAATTTAGCAAAGACATGGCTCGAGAATTGAGTTCCATTATCACTCACAATTAATTCTGGGTTACTGTTTGATGTCATCATCAATTCGCGGCCAATAAACATAACTCCGAGCTAACATTTTCGTGCGTTAAATGCCATCATGACTTTTATGCAATTCTTTTATCCCCGTATAGCAAACAATCACTTGCGTAACTTAAGTTGTCTCTTCTAGAGAAATAGCATTGTAAATTTTTATTAAGAATTGTAACAGGGGTTTTGTCATGGCTGAGGTAGATCAGGGTATACTTGAGGACCTGAAGTAGTAAAAACACAGTTATTTTACCCTTTCAGGGGGTGAAACAAATATATTCAGATCTTTATTTGGTTTTCAAAATATATGTTACAATAATTTCTTCTAGATACGATTGGCAATACGCTCTCTTCTTCATTTGGATTCGTTCGGATTTTCTTTACTGGTTATACGAAATAGGACGGCAATCGCACGCCTTTCGGCAGGGATAGTTCGTTGGACTTCGGCAGGAGTCGGCGTTGTCGATTTCGGCAGGATTCGCATGCTGCTAGCGGTTGTGTATATTTCGGGGAAGATCGGGTTGGTGTATTCGGCGGACGTGGTTCGTTGGTCTTCTCGGTGGCGATTCGGCTAGGTGGTTCTTATTTGGGAGTGGTTGGCTCGGTAAGACTCGGTGCAACCCAATTGATTGGCTTCGGGTTGGCAGCGTTCGGCACGATGCAATCGGCAGTTGACGAAACGGCAGTGATCGGTGCAACCCACCCGTCTGAGTTCAGCGGGTGTCGGGTTGGCAATGTTCGGCGCAATAAAAACAGCAGGTGTCGGTTGGCAGCGATCGGTACAGCAGACTCGGCAGAGTTGGGCAGGTGTCGGTCTGGCAGCGATCGGTACAGCACACTCGGCAGGTGTCGGGTTGGCAGTGTTCGGCACAAAGCAGTCGGCAGTTGTCGGAATGGCAACAATCGGTACAGCACACTTGGCAGGTGTCGGTTGGCGGAACAGGAGGCTGCTGTGTGTAACAGACAGTCCGAAGACAGCAGTGTGGAACAGACGGCCGAAGCCGCTGTGTGGAACAGACAGTCCGAAGACCGCAGTGTGGAACAGACAGTCCGAAGACCGCTGTGTGGAACAGACAGCCGAAGCCGCTGTGTGGAACAGACAGTCCGAAAACCGCTGTGTGGAACAGACAGCCGAAGCCGCTGTGTGGAACAGACAGTCCGAAGACCGCTGTGAGGAACAGACAGCCGAAGCCGCTGTGTGGAACAAACAGCCGACCGCTGTGTAAATGAATTAATTAAGAGCAACCGGAGTCGATCGCCCTGGAATATTTGTTCCCTGAGCCAAGGAACAAATAAAACACACAATTGCAAGCTTAGTTATGCGGTAGCAAAAATAATCTTAAAATATGTGTGGGTATCACAACCACACTAACCAATGCTAGTATGCTGTGAGTGA